>JARVJO010000001.1:12630035-12640041 GCA_031762555.1 Cynodonichthys magdalenae
ACGTCATCTAGCAACTTCTAGCGACTTTTAGGACAGCCAATAGGGACTTTTCTTGCTCAGGAGTTGGCAACACTGCTACTATACAAACATGTTGAGCAGGTCTTTCTGATGGTGCACACAAATTTGGTGCAAATTGAATCATGTATGTGTGATTTAGAGCTAACCACGAGCAAACAGGGAGGCATTAGTCTTCGCCAAATATCACTGCATTGCTGATGTGGGGTGGATTCGGAACGACCATTGTGAATTGGGTGCAGATTGGTTAAAATAAGTGGAATTTAGAGCCAAACATATGTCAACTGCATGCTGTCTGACTTCACCGCACCGCCATGACCACGCCTTTCACCAAAAAGTCTTTGTGCTTACAAGCCAGTGAGATCAACTTATTATCTGTGTTGTGACACAAACTGTTGCTGATTAGGTTAAGAGGGTCAGAGATGGAGCTTTCCAAGCCAAAAAAAGGACACCTCCTGTTGTCAGGGGGCGGGGCTTTAATTATGTCATATGAGCACATGGTATGGTGGGCATGCAACATACCAAGCTTGGTGTTTTTTAGCCTTTCTATGCAAAAGTTACAGCTTTCTAAAATTGTAACGGATGTACATGTGGACAGAGAACATTTCTAAGACCCCCGCCTCAGAGACAGGGGGACAATAAGCTGAACTTAAGCCAAAGTATTTTGCTTCTTAACTATAAAAACTAAAATTGAATTAGAAAAGTTATTTGAATAAGACGTCAAACATACTTAATGATTTTAAGAATATAATGGATTCAAAAGTTTAATTTGTTCAGCTCACTAAAAGGCCAAATAAAAGGACTGGAGAAATGTTGTTCAACTTGAGCATTAGATATTCACACTTGTTGAAAAGTTCATTAGAGCTATTTTTAGCAGCACGTTTCATTTTAATTAAACATTTTGTGGTGTTGGGTTTTGTTTTAGCAACTACTTTTAACATTTAAAGCTTTTGTGTCAAGCTTGCTTTATGTGAAATCCAGTTCAGGTTAAGAAGTACTAAAAAGTGGAATTTAGATTAACTACAACTCGAAGCCAACCTTCGCTCTTGTCCCCCGTCGGACGGAGAGCATTTCTAAACCCCTGCCTTGACAATGGAGGACAAAAATCTGTAATTTTAGGAAGTCGTACGGTTGTGTTAGTGTGATGAGACTTCAAATCCTGGCAATTACATAAACAAACAAACTATTTTTCTTCTTGCTTTCAGCAAAATTTAAATAAAAATTATTATAAGTAAAAAAGCTGATAAAAAATAAATGAAGTTGGTTCTGAAAATTAGCTATAAAAAGTGAAATGGGTACCAGACAAACCTTAGCTTCCACTGAATATTTACAGAATATTAACCCCAACCCTAATGGTCATTAGAAATGCTTAAAGAAAGTACACCTTTCTGTTGATATTGCACCAGAACTGCCCGTTTGTGATCTGCATTTAGCCAATAGAAAATTCATGGAATATTAAGTTAGTAATAACATACACTTTGTGCAAATCTCATGGAAAAATGCACTCATTTAAACCAGCTTCAACAAAAAAAAAAAACTGTTAACAATTCTGAAAATTAATTATAAACCTTGATCCAGTTTAATATTTTACCTTTCTTCTCTCTAGTTTTGCAAATTTCAACCTTGAGGCAAGTTATTTTAGCATGACAACTGAACAGAATTTCCAATTACTTTTCACATCTGAGCAAATGAAAATGGCACATTAAACATCGCTAATCAATGTACCTTGTGATTAGACACATTTTTGGTGTTACACACGACCACGCCGTGCAAAAATACAATGGCGACGGTCTATTGCCGTGATTTTAATGTTTTGTAGAAAACCTTTCAGTCAAAGAAAAAAAGTTCACAAACAAAGCTGTTGAAGTTATGCTAGGAAATAAAAATTTAATCTTTAGTTTTAACTTACCCATTATGAAAATGATATAATTATATGGTGTGTTAAGTGATTAATCAAGCCCTGTGTAGACTACACAGTAGCAAAAGGCTTTATGGGATTCCTCAGTGCAGTAGAGCAAAGACCATTGCAAGTGTAATTATTTTGTTGGTTGTAAACTAATATTAAAATGTGACATATCACTTTTCTCTGGTCCTGTTAAACTTAATACGTATGCCAGTTTCTTTGTGTTTTTATTTTCTATATTCTTTGGTAGTCCTTTGTGTTCGTCATTGGGTTTATCCCTTTTTTTTCTGTGCCATAAGTTTTTCCCAATAATTTTTCCTCTGTTCAGGTCCACTCCACACCTGTTCTCTATCTTGTTAAGCTCAGCTGTTTCCCATATCCTGTTTAGACTCAAAACATTCACAAGAATATTTATTTATTTATTCTTATCTTCCCTCCAGCATTCTGATGGCCCCCTAGCTCCCAGGAGGCTGTGGTACCCACTTTGTACAACACTGGTTTAAAACTCCATTTTAACATATTTTGTATGATTGTGTCCTCTGTTTGGTTTATCTCTTGTATTATCTCGTCTACATTGTAAATGAAGATTCTACATCAATATAAGTCTGAGTTTAAATTAAATTACTCTGATGTCTTGATATGTTTTTAAAGTAGTGATTTGAAATACACTACTTTTTTTAGATTTACCAGACGTTGTAGGTGTCATTGTAAAAAGTATATAAGTATTTTGGATCAGTATCGCCGATACCTGCCTGAATTTTACTCTGTATCAGAATCGAAAAGTAAATCTGTGGTATCGAACATCACTACTGACAACTTATATGCATACAGGTTGTTCAAGTGAACAACGTCTAATACAGTTATGACCACACTCAAATCCTACGCTCAAACTATTCTCAATGGTTTGGAACACATTAACGCACATTTGTTTAGCAGTCTGCATTTTAATCAACCCAGGGTAACACAAAATGACAACCTACTGACCTGACATGACCCCAAACAATAGGTTGAGTTATCAAAAGTATTTTAAATGGATAGTTCAAATCTTTTACATTGGAGTTCTGTGGAAACAACAACAACTAATATATTATATGTTGTAGGTAGCTCTACAAATGAAATCAGCTTTGAGGCACAGTTAATAATACCTTAATCTCAAAAACCGAAGCTCATGCAAATGTTGGTATAAAAACTGTGACATGACTATCAGCTTTGATTTATCTGACTAATATGGCAGAAATATTGTCATTTCTCCCAGGTTAACTTTTATTTTGATTGTTGATCGTATCCACTACGGTCACCTTGCCAATACACTGTGCTCCCTTTCTAATAATGCTCCATACATGTTCACACAATGAGTTTGTGAACACATTACTGTAGCATGCACAAAGGAAGAAACTGATTGCTTTCTGGTAACTTGTATATGTCTAATGATACATTCCAAATCCCAGTAACAAAGTAATTGAGATAAAAAAAAATAATAAAAAAAGTCATCAGTAAACCCTGCTGATGTCTTGTTCAGCCAACTGTGAAAAGTAACCATGACTTTATTCACATGTACAGCTAGTAACTAAGATCCAATCACAAGTGATCACTAAGGATGGATTGTACTGCCAGGTGTGAACATTTGTATTTAAAGCTCCTCACTTGTGATTCTATCAGACAGGATGCATGTAAGTGCCAGTCTGAACAGGGCCCATTATAGAGAGATATCCTATAAATGCAACTGGAACATTCACAACAACTGCCACCACTTGTCTTGTAGGTACAGATTGATCACTGCGACTGTCAACAAGAAAACTAACATAGACTCCCCATGCAGTACAAGTTTGGGATAGAAACATTTTCTTGAACTATGTGTGTGTGACAGTGTGTGTAGTTATTTTAGTGAAAACCCTCAAATTCCCATTACTCTTTTTTTTTTTTTTTTTAGATCGCCATAATCATCATTATCTGTCATTTGGACATTACATGTTAAAAGCGTGACCCTTTCATCATTAAATTGCAAAAAGCTTCTGCTTGTTACAATTAAGCTGAGAATTGTTGTTTGGCTCTGCAGCTGCAGAGATTGTTTTAACCTCTATTCTTGAGAATTATGTCCACATATTTAATATATTTGTTCAGATGCAGTGCCCTTACCAGCATGGTTTCTAGCTGTTGAAAACATTTAGTATTTTAACATTGAAAACCACAAGCTCAATGTTTGGCAATAATGGAAGTTCATCCTCCATCGACATCAGTGGTGTCCAAAGTCAGTCCTCAAGGGCCGGTTTCCTGCATGTTTTAGGTGCCTTAGGAGGCCTCCTCAGTAAGCCATCATGGTGCAGCAGCCTACTAATTAGGCACTCTTTAGGGTCAGCTGTGTTGAACCAGTGCAGCACCTAAAACATGCAGGTCACCAGCCCTTGAGGACAGACTTTGGACACCACTGATCTACATCTTCTGACGCTTAGCCATAATTTGGTCGCAGAAGCAACAAGTCCAGGAGAGAAACCCAGACATCTCTCTCCCAAACAACTCTTTCCAGCTCATCCTGGGGGACCCTGAAGTGTCCCTAGGCCAAAAAGAATACATAATCCCTACAGTGAGTCCTTGGGTCTTCCCTGGGGCCTCCTACCAGTGGGACTCGCCTGGAACACCTCTAAAGTGGAGGCATCCCCAGAGGACGAAACACCTCACTCTATCTCTAAAGCTGAGCCGGTCACCCTATGAAGGAAGCTCATTTCGGGTGCTTGGATCTGGAATCTCAGTCTTTTGGTCCTGATTCAGACCTCATGACCATAGGTGAGGGGTGGAATGTAGACAGACCATTTAAGTTGGAGCTTTGCCTTTACCTTCTTCACCAAAACTGACCAAAGCAATGCCCTCATTACTGAGGACAAGCCCCAAATTGTTGATCCATCTCCCACTCCACCCTCCTATCACTCATGAACAAGAAACTCAGATACTTAAACTCCTCCACCTGAGGCAAAGTCCATTCCACATTTTTCCGCTCAAGAACCATGGCCTCAGACTACTCTCATCCCAGCCCGCTTCACACTTGGCTGAGAACTGTCTAATGCACACAGAAGGCCTGAAGACACCAAGAGAATCACATCATTGGCATAAAGCATAGATGAGACCCTGTGGTTCTCAAACCAGACACCCTCTTTTTAAGTACTATATTAATCAATAATTTGTGGGGTCAAACATTTAAAACAATAAAACTGAACCTGCAATATTGCTAGAAATTAAACTATAAATACTAAAGCAATGGTGTGTCCAGTCACTAACCTATCAATTGGGACAGCCCTACTACAAAGCAGCCCAATAATGGAAGGGGAAACAATGGATTTTGTAAAAGAATAAGTAGCATTATCTTTTACTTTTGATTTTTTTTTTATTTTGCTGCAATGTATCATAAATTTAAGGCACAAAAAATGTTTTTTTTTTAAGATCTCAGACTTAAGTCACCCGTGGGCCACCAGTTGAATAGCCCAGCTTCAGAGTACTACTTCTCACATCAAGAACTACCTTGGTGGTCTAGCTTAGCAAAGCTCAATGGTGTGTTTATAACTCAGGAAAAGTCCACTAGATAAACACAAGCCACAAAGTTGATGCCTTTCCACTGAGTCTCGTTACATCTTTAAGGAGAAGACATTCGGTACTTAAGGGACTCAGCAGGTAATCCGCTGTGGGGCACAAATGTCTTGTTTTGCTAGATTTTCCCACTGGTCAGGGGACCACTAGAGCTTTGGCTTTTCTAAGGGATTGAATGGGGTGGTTGCAACTGTTACAAAACTTGAGCCCTAATGACCTTGCAGAGTCTATAAACACATTTCAAAGGAAAATAGCTTTATAGGGGTATTTGTGAAGTTAAACGAAAAGGAAAGAGGGAAAAAAACTTGTCTAACAAAATTTTGGAGTTTAAATTGGAATGTTCTGTTTTGTGTGTGTGTGTGTGTATGAATGCTCATACACTGATTATTTCCAAGCTCAATAGTTTCTGCTTTTAATATCAACTTTCCATGTGTCAGCTGTGACATGTTCATGTGTGTGTGCCCTAGCCTAAAAAACAAAAGGGAAAAAAGATGTCATCCCTGCTCCCTCTTCGTCATTCTCTTACTGCAGTGAGCCAACAGTGGCCCGTGAGATTTGGGTCAGTTTAGATCTATTAACCCTGCACACTCAGAGTAAGCCTGAGGGCTACTATGACAGATGTTCTCTGGTTCCACACCAAAATGAATAAATAAATTCTGGTATTTATTTTAACTTGGTAACAAACAAAAGACGATGAATAACAATATATTGAATTAAGATAAAATAGAAATTGTAAAAATGAAAACTCCCTTTTGATCCATCCATAACTATACTTTACTTTTGGAGTTTTGAAAAGATGGATCCTAATTCTGTAGATTTTAAGTAGATGGCAGGAAACACATTGATCAGGTCTGTCTAGAGGGCTAACACATAGGGACAAAAAAAAGTCACAGTCACAACAATGACCAAATCAGAAAAACCAAATATCTTAGCATGAATGTTTTGGAACTATAGAAAAGAAAAAAAACAGCACCTAGAAGAACACATGTAGAGAGAGAGAATAGGCAAGGTACAAGCAGAAAAAATCTTAACTGAAGTTTTGAGCCCAAAACCTTGTAGGTAAGAAGAGATATGAAACAAAATAACAAAAATAATTCAAATGAAAGAAGACGTCTAAAGAAAATTGGGCAATCAGAGTAGGATGAGTGATAAGCAATGCTAGGAATAATTTTAAGGTACAATCTAAAGGCCTCATTTTAATAGTAAAAAGTAGGAATCACCAGCACTCCAAATATATCAAAAGGTTTTAATATGGGCAACAATACAACATGTTTTGGCTCACATGCCGTCCCCAGCTTGTTCATTTGTAATAGTATCCTACTAGTATTTATGAAATCACATTAAAATGGCCTAAGTGAATGTCGAGAAAGGGATTTTTATTGTGTTCCTGAACATGAACCTGTGAACCCCAGTTCTTTCTGCAGCAAATGCATCTGGTAAGAGAAGGATCTTGTTTGCCTTTTGAGCCTAAAAATAAATAATTTGGACAAAGACAACCCCAGTCATCACCTGTCTCTTATAGCTACAACACATTGCATGCCTAACTGCAAACGACTTAAGTATGTAATTCATTATTATATTAAAATTAAATGAAATTAATTCAAACTTATCGACGTTAACATACAGCAGGCTTTGCATGGAAATGGCCATAATAATTATCTCTTTGGCACACATCAACTGTCTCATGACCACAAGTTATTATCTTGTGGGCACACATTTACTATCTTGTGACCATGCATTACATATATTGCGGCCATGTGTTTTTATTTTATAGCCACACATTGACTTTCTCATGGCCACACATTAACTACCTCATGGCCACAAGTTATTATATTTTGGGCACAGAGTACCTATCTTGTGACCATGCTTTAATTATATTGTGACCATGTGTTTTTATTTTATAGCCACATATAATCTCATGACCACACATTACCTATTTTGTGGCCATGCAATAGCTATCTTGTGCTACCATGTGACCACGCATTAACTATATAGTCGCCACACATTAACTATCTTGTGACCTTGAGTTATTATCTTGTTGCGACACTAACTATCCCATGTCCAAATATTTTAATTTTTTAAATCTAATGTCACTGGACAGGCTCCAAAGAATTGCTGAATGAGAGATTGTTTTTTTTTTTTGTAGTTCTCGCCTGTGCTAGTCTTTGGACACCAAGACAATGTCAATAAAAAAAGTATTTTCTTTGTTTTGGTCCCATAACATTTAAAATAATTTAAAAAACAATAGTAGATGGTGGAATTTGGTCAAACACACAATGTAGGATGTGCGATAATTAAAAGTCAGAATAGTGTAGAGCTTAACACCTTCTTAAGCACCCTCCCAGATTTGATTAAAACTTCTGCCCTCTGGTAGCCAAAAAATAGTTTCTTCATAAAGTTAGTGTAATATTCTAGTTTCAGTCTGTGCTGTGTCAAAAAAGTGCCCTACTGAGATGAAAGCTTACCTTGTGTTACAATACACCTGATGCTGTGATTTAAAGAAAAAACTGTTAACCTAATTAGTGGTCTGACTTGTCAATAGTTCTACCTGGAAAAAATAATATTTTTTTCTTTTATGTTTCAGAACTAAACAAGTTTCCTGTTTAAATAACCTTGACCCAAACTTCTCTGGAATGAGTAGCCTATTCTGCGGTTTTGCATTGTGTTAGAACAAGTCAATTTGACATTTGATAAATGAATTAGGAAAGTTTTGATTTCCTAAACTTTACATGACTTTCATTCTTTTATGCCAAGTGCCATTGAGTTTGTGCTCTCACATTTGCCACTTTCTCCTTTTGTCTCCCTGGTAATTGTGTGTTGATGTGTGCTGAGGTAGTGTCTGTCTGTAAGCTCAGAGTGAAACTCCAACAGACTGAAGTCCTGGGGTCCTTTGCCTTGGCCAGTGTTCCAGAGAGATGTGCAGCATTTGTTTGTCTGGCAGTAATGAGGAAAAGGGAGGCCAGGAGCAATATAGAGTGAACCCTGATTCCTACACCTCTAGCACCACACATAAATACACCGACGCAACCACTCCAAACCAAAGATGCCCCTCATTACTGCCGAAGTAAATCTCAGTAAACTTCAATAAGGTTAGACACTAAAGAAAAGGAGCAGATTCACTCGGATGGTTATTAGAGACAAGCTGAGGCAAGCATAGTCGGACATTGTTGCTGGATATTCAGACTCTTGTAGTGCATTAAATATTTCAGCATAATTACGCTTTTGCCCTTCCCTCACACAAAGATGCTTTGAAATCCCATTGTTGTAAATACTCGGTAAGGGAAGATAGCACTGTGTGTGTGATAATGCCGAATGAGGTGAGCGAACGCAATGCCTGGTGGGTCTCTCCACTGCTAATTCAGTTATATGGCTGCTATGCAAAAGCAATGGGACTTAATTAAATGTCTCACCTAGAGCAGTGGAGGATCATGTTACCAGTAAATCCAGTTTGAAGTAATGCCGCACTTTATTGTGACGATCAGTGCTTCCCCAGGGGTTCAATTACAGCTAAATCTAATTGAAGGGGAACCGTGCAACAATACTGCCCCCCCCCACACACACACACACACACACACACTCCCCCAACCTGTCCCTTTCCCTTTTTTGTTCTTCATAATCAAAGTCTCCTGCATTTTAACTAAGTCGGATTACCTTGGGAAGTCTTACAAAAGTCTTTTGTAGACACGAGACTAACAGCTGGTGGCAGAGGTCCACAAACTCATTACCTGAGCCGAAAGGTAGGAATGCCTTCACAATGGAGTTTAATATCCTCCAATTAATTGCTCTTATATGAAGTTAATTAATTAATTAAAGCTGTAATGGACTGGAATCTTCTTCAGCTTATCAGTTAAACAAGTCATGCACATGTTAAGAATGTGTTATTAAGTTACCGCAAAATAATAGGGATATTTCCTTTGTGGCTGAGCTTTTTCCCCCCTCTCTATTTTTTGAGAATTACACACAGACTAAAAAAGATGTTAAGCGTTCAAAAGAAATGGTTTCATTTTAATGTAATTTGGACCCCATGCAGACCAGCAGTGGGGATGTAAATGATTCCATTTGCAAAGATTGGTACACCTACTGTAGATGGGGTACAAAGTGGCAGAAAAAGAGGCACAATAGTCAAAATAGTGATCAAGGGTCACCAGACAGAGAATGCTTTAGATAACATAATGGGCCTTGGGTGCTTGATAAGTGTCATATTGTGAGTTGGCACGAGGTCAAATGGTCACATTGTGCATTTTTTCAGCTTGGGGGGCATATGGATGTCACAGTGACCCAATTTTGAACCCAGTAGGTATGTGAAACCACCCACAGATTTTGTGAAGGTCCTGGTACAATATAACAGACAATAACATTGCAATTGCCATCAAAGCAAAGATGACTGTGTTGGAGCAGTTCCATAACCAGGAAGTATGAACTAATGATGATGACATTGTAGAAAAATTGCGATAATCAAAAATGGTATGTCTGAATAATTGCAGGAATCCACTGGATTTCTCTCAAAAGCTT
>JARVJO010000001.1:12640141-12661879 GCA_031762555.1 Cynodonichthys magdalenae
TATATATAGAGAGAGAGAGAGAGAGAGAGAGAGAGAGAGAGAGAGAGAGAGAGAGAGACAGTAGCCTGGCTCTGCTATGCAAAGTTGACACTAACCAAGTGTAGAGACCTTTAGGCTTTGAACAAACTCAGGTATAGCACGGAACACCAGCTGTGACTGCATCCTAAAAGTAGGGCAGAGGAAAAACCCTTTCCTACCATTTTCTTGGCAGTAATGTTTTTTTGGGAAAAAAAAAAATCCTCCAATAAACATTAAAACTCTGGAGCACTTTGCAGTCTTCAATCCGATATCACTGCAGTTCCTACTCGTAAATATAAATCTGTAAAACATGGCAGCATTTTAACACTATATTAGCTAATTGGTTGGGATGAGATGATGGCGCAGTGTGTGGCAAAACGGTTGTCTTTCTAAATAGCAGCTGCATTTCAAAATCCATGACAATTGCTGACAAACGGGAAGAAAAAAAGTAAATTCATAAGGAAGCACTAATGAGGTTGTCATTTGCATTTGAGCAAGTGAAAAGAAAATATGGCTCTCAAACATCGGGGAGAGAAAAAAACGTACTGGTTAAAGTTTTGAATAGACAATCCATAAACAATTAAAGGCCTAGAATTCCTTGAAGAAATGCATGTCACCTGCCGCCTTTCATGCTGCTGTGTTAAATTATATAAATTTGTTCTGAGGAAGCAGTTGTTTCAGTTTTGGCCACACTTGGTAAACGACAAATATATCAATTCACAAGAGCTGCCACAGTCAACGCAAAAATGCAATGTATTGTTTTATTTTTATTTATTTAATAATTTTATTCATTTAAAAAAACAAATCAACATAAATTCAATATACAATAAAAATATACAATCATAAATTAAATGAAAGGTAGCAGAAGAAGAATAAATCTTATGATTTCTGCCCCTTTTTTCAAATAAATAATTTAAATCAAAAGTAATTTTCAATTGAAAACGTACAAAAAATTGTATTGTATCGTCTTGTAATGTAATGTGCTATTTATTGCTATAAATGCATCTTCACATACAAGACAAAGTTAGTTACATACATAAAAACTGCTATAAATCAGTCAAAATTACAGATAATGACCTGACGTTTGGTGTTGGATTCACTGAGATTCATCCCAACAAAAACTTTAAGCCAGAGATCTTCAACCCTGTTCCTCATGACTCACTGTCCTGCATGTTTGAGCTGTTTCTTCTACTATTCACAATAACACATTCCACTCAATATTTCTATAAAATTTCAAAAAAGTTGACTTTAACAGTCATTGCCAGTTTGTTCACAAAGTGTCTCATGAACAACTAGACTTAGCACAAAAAGAAAATTTATGTTTGGTAGAATATTTCGTTGTTGTAACAATACTTATTCGCAATAAGTCTTATACCATTGGAAAGCCTGTTAATTTCCCTTTTAACTTAGTGCCACATTTGTAAGAAACATGCATTTGTGGGGTGAGCAGAAGCGCTGAGTATGTGGGTTGAGTGCATGAGAAATTTGCCAAATCCTCTTTGCCATTGCCAACAGCTTAGTTTACTGTTGTTATTGACCCTTGTTTTGAGATTCTGGTACATTCAGGTGTTGCTGATAAAAGATTTATTACCAATAAGCATTGTTACAACAAATAAATAGTCTAACAAACACAAATATCTTTAAATTGTTTTATAAACCTAGCTAGAAAAGGTAAAAAAATGCGCAAAAAGTTATCACTGGAAGTATAGCTGCAAGTGATTTACTTTTGGATTCAACCCAATCAAGATGGACTTGCAGTATTCGCCTTTCATCGTTTTCACAGATATTGAGCTAAAATCTGATGTAGTTGCAGGGGAGAGTCAACCACAACACACAATTTGAGTGCTATAAGATTGCTTTTAAAAGTATTTTCGAGGTTTGACCAAATCCAAAATAACTTCCTTATTTCTCAACATGATTTTAGTTTAAACCTTTAACATTAAAGCCAGCAGGCAACGTGTGTTCCTGAAAAAAATGATAGGTTTTTTATTTGTTATATATTTATTGTTTGAAAATTGTTGCCCTTGGTGATCTCAAACTATTGTGCTTTCACCTCTATACAAAGAGGTTCTTGTCAATACAAAATTACCATCTCGCACCTGCTTTTTCTGTCTCATTTTAGCAGAGGTTGAACAGCCAGGGCCATTGACTCGGAGCATATATCAATATCCTGACCTCAAAATACTCAGCACTTTTAGGCAGAGGCTGCATTTCCATTCTAATGTGTTGGCTTGAAAGTTGAGATGGGCCAGGTTGGGTTCTAGTATCAGGGCGGTCCAATTCCTCTAACGCCCTTTCAAAGTTGCATAAAACCATGTATCAGTCTGACATGCCAATTTTAAGATACATGTAATTGGCTGTTTGTGCAACAGCTGAAAGTTTGGATTAGATGATCAATCCCATCCTGCTGACAAACAAGGTTGATGAAAAAGGGGATGTGAGACCACACACTGATATTTTCATTGCAAAGAAAAGAGGAGATGGATTGGAAGAACTAAAGCAGCCCCACATAAACAAACAAACAAACCAAAAGTTATGGTAATTTATCTGGGATGGCTGTTGCAGAGTGATTAGGGAATCATCCTGTAACCAGTGGGTGGCCTGGTCCATCCCCCATTACATTTGTCTGAGTTGTTGTGTTCTTAGGCTTGCCTTGCCTACTGGTAGTGGCCAGAAGGTTTGGTGGCGCTGGTGCATGGCAGCCCCACCTCTGTCAGCATGCCCAAGGGCAGCTGTGGCTACATTGTAACTTACCACCACTAAGTGTCTTTGAGTGTCCTTAAAAAGTGCTATATAGGTTTGATGCATTATTATTATTATCAATCTTTCCAAGGTGTTCCCAGGCCAGTTGAAAGACATAGTCTCTCCAGTGTGTCCTGTGTCTTACCTGGGGTCTTCTCCCAGTCGGACATGCCCGAAGCACCTCCTAAGGTAGATGTCAAGGAGGCATCCTTACCTGATACCCAAACCCCCTCAACTGGCTCCTCTCAAAGTGGAGAAGCAGCAACTCTACTTTTGAGTCTTTCCCAGATAACTGAACTTCTCACCCTATCTCTAAGGTAAAGTTCAGCTTCAGCTAAGTTGTATAGACTGAGATAAGGTGAGATGTGCCATCATTTGGGGAAGCTTGTATTAGAGCCCCTCAGCATCAAAATGTAAAAACAAGAGTTGTCTACTTGTTGCCTGCCTGGCGTGTCTTTCTGGAAGGCAGACCTCCAACTTGTTAAAGGTGTTGTGCATCTTCTTTGGTATGAGAATACCTTGGGATTCCCCAGGAAGAGCTTAAGACTGATACTGAAAAGAGAAATGTGTGTGCTATATTACCTGATCTGCTGTCTCCATAAACTGACCAAGGATGGATGGAAAAATGTTTCCATAGGAAAAATGGATACCTAGGCTTTCACTTCATTGACCCAACCTATAATAAACATTGAAAATGAATGGATGGATCCAACAAATGAAAAAAATAAGGTAATCTTATTCCAAGCTTTGACAAATATCCTCAGATGCATTTCTATATTGGTAAACAAAATGAACTGATCTTTTAGAATAAAGATTCTTTCAAAAGAGGTAGAATCATCCTTCACTTCCGTTTGGCCTGAGGCTAGAGGTCCACTTCAGTGATCTAGTGCACCACTGGTGTTACAGAATATAGGTGCTGTATTTTTTTCCTTTTTCTGATCTGCTGGTGTTTAGGATAGTAAAACCAACCAAGCCCTTAAAGTGGCACCGTAGCCATGAGGGGTTGCACCCCCCAATGTGCTTTGGGAACCAGGAGCCTTGTTAATTCCACCTCCCACTGTGTGACTCTGTACTATTACAGCCAGGAATCTGGGTCCTTTTAAATGTCATTTTTGTTATTTATGTTCTGATTTGGTTTTCATGTATTTGCAGCTAAATGGCTTTTATCTCTTGTAGAAAAAAAAAAGAAAAAATATAAGTGCATTATGGAAAAAGTAAGTATTTGCCCATCTGAGCTGCCTTGGCAAGTTATAGTTGCAGTAAGCACGGTAAGGCAAAGGACACCTACTGCTTTGTGCTTCATTTGAAAAGAGAGAGCTTGTGCCAAAAGTTGTCCCTTCTTTTTTGACATGAAAAAGTTTTATTTTAAGCAACATGAGAAACCCTAACATCATATTCAAAATGGCATGGATTGAATAATCAACCAACATTTGAAGCAAAAATCTGAATCTGAAAAAGCTGTTGTAGCTAAGTGATAAACTGATTACTTTAGCATTTATGGAGCCATATATTAAAGTTATAGGAATGTCAAAAATACCAAACATAGAATTAGAATTAGAAGTATTATGTAGTAATAAAGCATGTTTGCATAACAATCAAGTACAAAGTAATACCCAGTTCCCCTAAAAGTATTAGGAAAAAGAAAGTACAATCTGAGGACAAGGCCGCAATCCATCAATTTTGGTTACCACCTTCAATGGCTGCTGGACCCAGGGCACCTGTTTTCTTGAACCGTACCGAACTGTAATTTCCCTTCATGGGATCAATAATGTATCATTCATTCATTCATCACCCACTCCATTCACTAGATACCCCGATACATAAACTTCTCCACTTGGGGCAAAGATTCTTCCCCTGATCTGAAGGTAGCATTCTACCCTTTTCCAATTGAGAACCATGGTCTCTGACTTAACGGAACTGACTCTTATCCCAGCCGCTTCATACTTGTCTACAAACTGCCCCAGTGCCCGCTGAAGGTCTTGGCCTAAAGACAACAAAATATCATCCGCATACAGCAGAGGGCCTTGCTTTGATCAGTGGTGGTGAGGAAAGAACGGAGTCAAAAGGCAAGCTCATGATTTACTGGATTTACTGGTTCCAACCCTCACCTGTCATCATGTTCCACACCTCATGACCAAAAGAGATTCTGGATCCAAGCAGCTGAAATGAGCTTCCTTTGCAGGATGGCCAGGCTCAGCCTTGGAAATAGGGTGAAGAGATTTGTCATCCATGGGAACCTTGGAGTAAAGCCACTGCACTGCTCCAACTCATTAAAAGGAGTCAGTTAAAGAAGTTTGGGCATCTCTTTAGTCTTCTGTTCCAGGCACGTCCCACAAGTAGGAGGCCCTGCGGAAGACCCAGGATTTGCTGAGGGAATTTTATGTCTTTTGTAGCTTCAGAACACCTCAGGGTCCCCCAGAATGAGCTGGAAAGTGTCGCTGGGGGAGAAGGATTTCTGGGGGTTCTCTCCTAGATCTGTTGCATCCATAAGCCAACTATGGATAAACAGCAAAAGATGGAGATGCAATTGAAAGTGAAATCTTTGTTTAATTGTAGGGTTTTAAATTTTAGAACATTTGAAAAGATCTGGTATTTTTTAGGCTCTGTGGTTCTCTTTGCAAAAAACTACAAGTCCCATGATGCAACAGACCTTTGTTTCTTAACAGCTCTGTTAGGGCTTTGAATGGACCACAGCAATGCCTGGTATTTCTATTGTAGATTTTCTGCAATGTTTGGAAACATTGTCCTGTTGTATAATGATCCAGTTTCGCTAAAGTGTTAGCTGTTAGGCAAATGTCCTTATAGTTGCCTCTAGAATACTTTAGTGTACAGAGGAGGTTATTGTCAACTCGATGACTGAAAAGTGTCCAGATCCTGTAGCTAAAACCAAGCTCAAATCCGCACTTTTTTTGCTGCCACTTTGAGCACTACTTGTGACCATTCCCAGGTTGATGGGCAGCAACAACTGGTTGTGTTAACACACACCTGCATGCTCCAAAATAGCAAATTGCCAGAATTTCTGCTTTTTTATAAAGTTAGTCACACTGATGATAATGAGTTAATCAAATTTATTTGACGTTCAGTGTTCCCTTATAAATACCATAAAAGCAACAAAGATAAGTTTAATTTTGTATACAGTTTTTAAATTTTTGTTTCTTAAATAATTTGTTGTACATCTTTATACACTTTCAGCTTAATTAGAATTTTTTCAGAACCTGGCAAAGACTAGATTACTTTTACTGATAAGTAAAATCCTAAGATTGAAGGAGGATGACCTTTATTTTTTGTATAACTATATGTTTCAGTAACACCGAACCAAACATATACACAAAAAAAGTACAAACTTATCCACTTTCTTTCCTCAAGGACATAAACAATAGGATGTGAGAGAGAAGGGTGTGAGGAGTGCCGTGGCATATTGCTGCGACTAATTTACCAGCGGCTGGGGGAAGTGCTGAGTGGACACAGCTCACTGGCTGATTCGGGGCCAGGACTGGGGGGCCCTTGGCGACAAGCAGACACCGCCAAGGAGCTGAGGCAGCAGAAAAGTGTACCACACACAAACAGCTAAACACACACACATACGCATGTACCCACCTTTTGCTTTCACACTCTCGTCTTTCACTTTCTTATCAAGGAAAAGCGGATGCGTGTCAAGGATATGACACCCTCGGGTGCCAGGTGGAGCTCCTGTCGATGCGTGTACTTTTCTTTTGTTTGTCGTGTTCTCTTTTGTTTTTGTTTTTTTATTATTTGGATTTGGCATCTGTCGTCTTGCTCCTTGAGCACGTCCATGCTGTGTCCCCCTCAATGACAAGGGCATCCCATAGTGCCAGATGGACCTCCCACCCAGCGATCTACACTTTTTTTTTCTACAAGTTGATCTTGTCACAGTTTTGAAAAGCAAGTGACACACCACCCCCCACCCCCAAGAACACTGAACAAACATTCTGGTCATGCTGTGCATATTCATTGAGGGTAAGTAGTTAGAATAGTAAGTTATTTACAAATCAACTACATTACATAACTTATAAAGTGCTGACCTACATTGCTAAAGCTTAATTGGATAAATATATGGATAAAATCTTCAACTTTTTTGGCCTCACATTACTAGTAGTGGGCACAGTTCCACTAATCCTCCAATAGCTGAACTAGCTTCTCATATAATTATCTTTTTTGCTAACTTTGGTAACTGTCAGAGGTGGGACCAAGTCATTGTTTTGCAAGTCTCGAGTAAGTCTCAAGTCTTTATCCTCAAGTTCTGAGGCAAGTCTAAAGTCGTAACATTCAGAGTCAAGTCTTAAGTCAAGACGGGCATCTGTCAAGTCAAGCCACAAGTCTGAAATGTAATATTTCAAGTCCTTTCAAGTCTTTTTAACAATGTTAACAATGTTTTAACAATTATATGTTAAATATAAATAACAAACCATGTGTTCTTTTTTAAAATTTGTAGTAGTCTCAAATCACGAAACATGCAACTGAACTTACAAAGTATTTAAAAAATAATTTTAAAATTACACCTCTATTTTGCACAGTTCAAATGAACTTAGCTGCAAAAAAAGTCTTTTTTTAAACTATGATTTTCCATTTTTAAAAATCTGGTTAATTTGATTTGCTGTGATGCAGTTCACACACACATTATGTACAGAATGGAAAAAAAAAAAAAAACGGAGGTCTGCCTATGTTATTACGGAATGAATGAAATGAAGTAATGAGGTCCACTTTATAAATAATGTGTATTAAACTTTAGATTTTGGGTAAAATAACAAGTCAAGTAAACAGTCAAGTCACAAGTCTGAACATTTTTTCAAGTCAAGTCTAAAGTCATAATATTAATGACTTGAGTCTGACTTGAGTCCAAGTCACGTGACTCAAGTCCCCACCTCTGGTAACTGTTAGCAGGCTGATAAGCTTTGCCTAAATTAGGTTCCCCCAATTTTAAGTCCACTAAAATTTCACAAGTGTAAAACTTCTGTTTTTATGCCATTTATCCCAAATTAGATAAAAACTACCTTTTCTTACATGCAGTGCTGGACGTGTCCGGTCACAAGTTGTCAATGGGAGGAGATGAAGACGAGATGAAGATGTGTGACACAGGCTGAGTCACTGTCATCTTTGCACTTAGCGTAAGCTCCCGCACATCTTTTTTTAATCTGTTAAGAGTTAGTAGAGCTAAGATTCTTGTTTAAAAGATTAGTGGTTAGTGAACGTAACTTGTTTTGGTTAGCAGTGCCTACCAGTGTTCCTAACCAGTTAAGACATTAATGTAAACAATAATGTGTGTGTGCAAATGTTTTAATATGTTTTTTTATTAGCTTATGAACAATAAGCAGCTTAGTTATTGTAGAACATCCTTTTTGAAATACTTTTGTTTGTGAACATTTCTGACCAGAATGGGAAGGTCTGCAAGTGGCAAAGCTAAAGAGGTTTGCTGCCATCTTGAAACAACTTCAGCTTAAAAAAATGAATTGCCTCCATTCATTTTTTTATTAGGTGATTATTTATAACAGCTTTGTTTGTAGGCACGAATAGCAGCATATTTTTGTGAGACATTGTGAGATTTCTGATTCAGAGTTCGAGGACATCGAGGATAATTTTTGACTACTATCTTGACAAATTTTAGCTCAGTAACTCTAAAACGGGCTGAGTTGTAGCTACAGTATTTTTATGTTGACTAATGTTAATGTGGCAACCATCTTGATTTGGATAGATTTAAAACTCAATCAGTAGGAGATGTACATCGAGGGCTGACAATAATACCATAGCAGAAAGGATGGCAATGTAAAAATTGGCCAGTGCCTTTCAAGATATACAAATAAGGAGTGTGTGTATGTTTAGAGACAATATTTTGATGTGATGTCAAAGTAACATATTTTCCAGCAGACTGTTGCCCAGAGCTTCACACCGCCTCTGTCAAAATGGCCTCCTAACCATTATGTTGCAGTGTCTTCAAATAAAGGATGTTGTCGGCATGACGTAATCCTAAGCATTATTCATCAGAGAGGGCCCTTCAACTTTGGTGCTCCAGGATCCAATGACTTTCACGGGACCTTTTGTGAGCACGTTTGTAATGTCAGAGCGTTGCTTCTCTCCTCATAAAGACAAGTAAGAAATGCAAAAATATTTTCTTTCTTGTAGAACTACAACCACTGATACTGTTTTAAGTCTTTGACCCATTTAGGACTTAGTCTTGCATACAACATTTGCTTAACCTGGAGTCATGTTTAAAGAGCTAAAGCCATAATTCAGCATAGTCATACAAACGCAGACAACAATCCCAATTTATTATCTTATTTTATTTACAGCTTTCAACATACCCACTTTTAGAATGTTCCAGTTGGTTTGCCTGACCTATGACAAGATAATCAGAGTTACACATGTCCCCCCTGTCACTGCAGATGATGGGGCAAGTGAATAAGTGACTCGCAGTCATTGACTCATGGGTTAGACGTTTTTCACTCATTATTGTATAGAACAGAGGTCATCAAGAGCATGTGCTAAAAGGACTAGATTTTTCTAAGCTGACTGTGGAGAGTCCAGTCTGTTAGTAACCACATAGTAACTACAGCTTTACTTTTGCTTCATTTTCTCTTTTTAAGTTAATGTTTTTTTTTATGTTTACTTGTTGAGGTCATGGGGGGGTGGGGTGGGGGGGGGGTGTTGGACCCACATGCTGACAACATAAGGAACATCAAAAAATAACCTGAAAGTATATTTATTAAACAAAATGAGCTGATGTGGCAGCAAAACTTACAACCAAATGGCCGGAACGTCTACAGGAGCTTTTGCACACTGAATCAGCACCATGGACAGTGACAGTTAGTGGAGATGATGAGTTGGTGCTACTTGTGGAGCCTCTTAGTGGAAATATTTAGAATTTTTTTGTTACATTATGAACGCAAAAACTACAACTGTTCACAAGCGGTCAACAAAGTACAGTGTATATGAATCTACCAGAAGGATAATAGGATTTAATCGACAACAGAAAGAAAATTTCAAAGAAAATTAGTCAGATGCTACGTTTTTACAGAGATACATTATCCTCTTTTTTCCTCTTTCTGCTGTACATGTTACCACTGGTTACATTCAGCAGCAAGAAACACCAAGAACATGTAGTATAAATCAAACAAGTTTTATTGCAAATATCTGGAGAATAAATCTGAATCAATGAGTGTTTTGTATGTTTCCAAGGCAGATATTAAAACCAGAAGTGGACGTATAACAGAGAGCGGCATAAAGATTAAGTATTTGTAAAGCACTGCATAATAGTGTTTATATGGATTGCTCTTTTTAAAAGATGTCCAAAGTCAAAGCCTGCTTTTAATGTCAGTTCTGCTGCATGCACTGGACATATGGGATGGGGGTTGGTGGGAGGACAGAGAGGGGAGGGGATAGAACAGAGTTCAGCTTTCTGACAGCCTGGTGAATAAGACTGTTCTTTAGTGTTCTGGGCTTTGGAGCACTTTACACTATTTACCACCATTTACCAGCTATTATCATTAGCTAGAAAACATTTGGATTTGAAGGATCAAAACAACGATTGTTATGGTTGTTAAGATTTTCATGAGATCATTATTTCAATGTAAAATGCTGTGGATACTTATAATTGCCTCACTTAGCTTGGTGATTTTAATGCCCCTTTTAAAACCGTATGCTCTGAGAACCCTAACTTTGGTGTTTCTTGAGGGTGATGTCAAACTAAACCTAAACTGCTTCAGTGCACAAAATGTTATAAACCAATGCCTAACACTGTTGAAATATTCTATTTTACTACTGCAAGCCGGTAACAGGATGTGTCTATTAAACAAGTAATGAGACTTTCGTTTAAGGCCATACTAAAGCATATGCATTCAGAGATCAGTCCATATTTAAAATAAATCCATGTCATCTGTACATCTCTACTTTGGTCATTACCAGGAGTGGGCTCAGCTAACCAAAGGTTAGGTTCACTAACCACTAATCTGCTAAACAATAATCATAGCTCCATTAATGCTAAAGCACTAAACTATTAGTGGAAGGTAATGCTAACCACTAAGATGACTGTCGCTCTGTCTGTGTCGCACATTTTTTTCTCTTTACAGTCAAAGACTGATGGGAGACATGAAATTTTTAGTGGACTTAAAATTACAGGAACATAATTTAGTGGAAGCTAATTGGTCCACAAAAAAAGCCAATCTGCTAAATGAGAAGCTAGTTCTGCTATTAGTTGGTTAGCAGAGCTGTGCTCACCATTTACTTCACGAGTTGAGTCATAACAGATTTAAAACCTTACAAAACAAGAACTAATTAAACAATTGTCAGTGAAAATGACTTGAACTTCAGAGCTGACATACTTTATTTCTTTATTTTTTGTTGTGTCATATTAACCGTAATGTACCCCTCCCCTGGCTTCAAGTCAGCTAAACCCATTGATTTTCTGCCTTTATCTACCTGCCATGTCCCACTGAGCTGGCAATAGCTGACAATTGTTGACCACAGAGACCTTTCATGCTAATTATCTGTTTGAACCACGGTGACACACGGTGTTTTTGACATAATTTTGGGTCACATATGAATTTATGGATGAAAATTTTCTTCCTGCTGAGTGGCAGCAATAAATTAATTTGAGGTAGCAGATTCCAGCTGTCTCAGAATAAACCACACTGAGGCAAAAACATAAAAGAATCAGTGCTGGGTGATTTTTCTTTTTTTTTTGGTATAGTAAGTTACTGGCTTGTTAAAGGAAATAGTTTTTAAGACAAAACAATCTGTACTATCCAAGAGAAGGAATCTTGAGGATCGTGACTCACAAAGGTGTGCAATGAGGATTCTCAAGCAACACACAAGAAAGATTAGAAATGGGAGCCAGGAGCCTGCCGCAAGCATTACTTGTCCAGAAGCAGCCTCTTCCTTCAGGGGCACATGGAAGATTTCTGATCCCTGCCCCCCACCTTGAACCTTCAGCGTGTACAAACCAATAAATTGCTCTCTGGGGCGGCAAGATAATTTTTTTTTTTTCTTAAGTGGATCACCTCAGTCTACTCAAAACTTTCTCCATCTTCCGTAGCAAAGGTCCTTTTGTTGGGCACAGTGCTCAAAAGGTTTCTGAGGCAATTACCTGACAGGAAATATAGACTTTGACAAAGTCACATTGAAAATTTAAAACTTCTCTTTTTAAGTTAAGTCTGGGATTATCTTGTCTAAAGAGTTAGAGTTAAAATACATCAAAACCTTATTTACCTTTAATATGATGTAATCTTAATTTGATTTAACAAAAAACAAATGCTACATAAGAGTTTATTCAAGCCAAATCCACACTCTTCTATGGGACAATAATTGGTTAGGTACTATACCCATTAACCTCCCATTAATCTAACACCATACAGCAGCACTTGTTAGTCACCAACTAGCAATCTTAGGATCAGCCCTGAGACAAAGAAGCTCAGCAACATTTGACAATGCATACTTTTTTCACTCACCACACAACTCCCAACCTGAGCCACTGTTGTCTAACATAAAAATCAGTAGGATTATTTGGTTGAATCTGAAATTAATTGGTTCACATTTACACAATGACCTACTGGAAAGTGGCCTTGTCAGCCAGTTTCAGCTGAGCTCCCTCCCAGGGGGTTCTTTTTTTTTTTTTTGAGTAAGCATCATGCCCTAAACCCTCAAGCAAAGCATCTTAACCTTTTCCTCTGTGGAACAAGGCTGCTGCTGAATGCACAAAAGAGACTTGACATTAAGGAAACTGAAACTGCCAGTATCGAAGGGAGACAAGGTGATGTGGTATAAAGACTTTTAGCCAAGAAGCACATCAGCAGATGTTCTTAAAGTATAGAGTCCAGAACCTTAGAGGTCGGGATAATTTCACAGCACCAGTACTGTCTTTTGCACTCCAGATAGAAAAGGTTAGATCCTCGCTGTGAGAGAGCAGCAAGCAATACACAACGTACAGCACTATATCATGCAGTAACAACTGGCAGCCGTATAAGGTGGGCCAACAAGAGTATTATAAAATCACAATTTTGTGTCATGATTTATATAAAATCACAAAGTAAAACTGCCTCAAAAATGGTTTATTACTAAAGTAGAGTAACATTACAAAAATGCCTTAAAATGATAATCAAATTGAACCGATAGACAATCTGTCATTCGGTCTGTAAATACCAGACTATACAATGGTTAGGACAGTGGCACATCCATCTTCTGACAGTCAGGTCGCAGAGGCAACTAGTGGTCTAGGAGAGAAACCCAGACATCCCACTTTCCAGCAACACCTTCAGCTCATCCTGGGAGACCCCGAGGCCTCCCCAGGCCAGAGAAGATGAGGGGCCTCCTACCAGTGGTACATGCCCAGAACACCTTAGGTGTCCTAATCACATGCCCAAACTACCTCAACTGTCTCTTTTTGATGTGGAGGAGCAGCGGCTCTAATCCAACCTCCCCACTGTTGAAAGAGCTCCTCACCCCATCTCTAAGATTGAGCCCAGCCATACTATGAAGGAAACTCATTTCAGCCACTTGGATCTGGGATCTGTTTTTTTTCAGTTTTTAAGAAATCAATTCAGTGACTCATATACCTTACAACCCCACTGTGGAATGGGACCTCAACCTTGTTTGTAAAAGAAATAAAGAGTGTGGTTCTTTTCTCAACCTCATCATGTTTGTCTGCATTATGGGTCCAGTCCTCTTAAAATTCTGACAAACGTTGAGTCTAGAGTTGGTTAAATAACTGCAAGGCACCCATGGTTGCAAAACAAGTTCATAGCATCAAACTTCCTCCATTAGGCTGACTTTAGATTGCAATGTTGTTCCTAGATTTTAACTGCAGATCTGACTTTCTGAGTAAACTTGGGGGAATTCTTCATCGTTCACACTACTTCTAAATGTGATGCAAAATGATCAACTTAAAAAAAGGCAAAAACAATGTTAAAACTTTTGCTCAAATTAGTGGGTCACAATGATTGCAGAGATCATGAGCTTATGTGTTTTCTGATTACTACTAGTGTTTAAACACCATAAAATGCAAACATTTTTATAGGCTTGGACATGCTTGCTGATGATCAGTTAAGCAGAACTTCCATAACTTGTCTTGTACAATTTTTTAAGTACCTCCAGCAGCTTGATTTTATTGGAAATTACATTTAAAATTCCACTTGTCATTGATTTCTATTATCTACAAATACCTATCTCCTTATGCAACTAATGTATTAAGAAATTTAACTTATCCCAGCAACTTGACACATACTGCACCTTTGACTTTTTAGCTTGGCTATATTAGCAAGCAAACATTCATTATTATGATCAAGTTGGAAGACCAACCAAAACCAAAGACCCAAAGACTATTTTGATAAAGGCTAGTGTTCTAGTTAATTCAGATTTATTGAATAGTGGTCCTGTGGAGACGTTATGCATAATTACTATATTTTCTGTTTTAAATATCTCTTTCCTCACAAATTTTTTTCTGACTGGATTGATGAGCTAACATGAGCTTAACAAAAACCCAAGATTATTGCTGCAATCCCTAAAAAAATACACTTATGTTGTAAATCTTACACCATATTCAACTTTATATAATACACTGTAGGTAATAATATGAAATTAAGACAGGAAGTAGTTTTTAGATGAATTGATTATATATGGCAGCAATTAACTTTGGTCCTGCCTTATTTCCAAAGGAAATTTGTCTGGCCCAGTACTGGCTCACGCAATGCACTAACACTGCCCAGATACAGCAATAAATTATGTTTTTTTGGTGGCCCAGATTGTTTACCGGTTGTTGTCCATGCATTGGCCACAACCACATAAATCAAACCACAGTCAAGCCAGTTGTAGCATTGATGGAGTTGGGCTACAAAAAACAACCAGAATTGGGCCAGTTGTGAAATCTATAGGTTTGGGCCACATAAACCAAACCACAAATGGCCCAATATGGCATTTACAGATTTGGACCATACAAATAACAGTGCTATAATTGTCAGATCTAGCTCACATTTTGGTTGACAAACTACTTGCCATGCCAGCAGTCAGTCTGTGGTGCCAGCTTGACCCAAGATCTGGCCCACACCTGTTTTCTACATGAGCTTAGAAAAATCTGTTAGTTTGTAAACCAGATCAAATGAAACTCATTCTCTTAAAAGTGAGGTTTTCCAACGCAAGTAAGATAATAAATAACCATAACCTTTAGGTAGATCTGAACTATTGTTTAAGCATTACTTTGTAAATTTTCCTTTTTTTTTTTGTCCAAGTGTGTCTAAAAAAAGCATTGGAACTGCAGTGGCTGATTTATGGGTGCAACACAAATGCTGATAATTTGTTTCTTTCAGCCAACAAAGCAACTTTTATTAACAGAACCAGAAGTTTAAAAATGCTAACAAAACATTTTAGCTATTAAGTTACAACCATATGTTGTTTTCTGGCATAATTAAAGATAATACAAGATCAGTCCCCTTTTGGTTGTCCATGAGTCCACAATATGGGTTTACAAACTTAGCATCATAGCATAGCAATGTATCTGGACATGGAACTTTTTTGTGACTTGGTCAGCTTCTCTTTAATATACAGGTCAGTAAGGTTCAAAACAGATTTTCATTAATGAGAATGTAAGCCACAAATTGCTTTAAACCACAAATGTATGAAAAAAATACTTGTGGAACCACACAGACACATGAAAGCAACAACAGAAAAAAGCACCAGGTTGTGTACAGCCACTCAAACATGTACACAGAAGAGTACGTTGGTTATCCTGCTCACACAGGAATGTGCTCAGTGGAACACTTTGAACCATACAGCATCATTAGCGTGCTAGGTTGCCAGAGGCTATGGGAAAGGGCTACCGCACACAGCTTAGGCAGCTCATAGTGTCTTCTGCAAAAGCCCATGAGGTTCATTATAAAAACACGAGCTCCAGTTGCTGGCACATTGTGAACCTGAGGAAAGTTATCATGGCCATGATTCAACATCCTGTATCCTTTCCTCAAAAGCATTTTTTTCTCTTCCTTTTTCTTCCTTGGGCTCATTTTACAAATTCCGAGGTAGACTCTCAAGGCACTTCGTCATTATCTCAAAGAAAAAGATGCCACTGGAAATAAGCAAAGTTGACATAGTAATTTAAATTGGTATTTGCCCTCTAGCAAGGCATGGAGGCTGATTTATACACAGTAACTGACACAGAGGTGAATAATAATGCAGATAACTGCAAATATCTACACTACAAAAACAGTTCTCGAGCATCCGTGGGCTTTGGGTCCCCATCTCTTCATGCCGATAGCTTGCTCCAACGCACGAATAATATTACAGAGAAATTTTATCTGAAGGCACTCGCTGACCTTGACAGTGCATAAAGTACAGTTTCACACGTCTCGTCTTCCCAACAGGAGAACAGAGCAGTGAGAACAAACACATTGCCTAATCCGTGCTGAAGTCAGCGCTCTCGAGAGATGAAACGCAAAAGCAAAGTACCCCCCACCCCACCCCACCCCGCTCCCCTAAATCTGTTATACCTCACCCCCGTCCTCCCTCTATCTACTTTCTCTCTTCACACGTTGCCTTCCCGACTCAAGAACGGTGTCACTTTCACTACTCTCATGGAAAAAGTGTTGTCAGCGCTTGTCTCAAAGTGCAGAGAAATTTCAGAAAGTCTCTCCAAGTAACCCTACACTTGTCAAGCCTAAGTGGTACATATCCGGTACATAGCAGCCTCAGAAAGTTGAAAAACCCACCACTACTGGGATTTCTGCAGATTTTGCAGTGTCCAATGTCAGGAAAAACTCACTGCAAAATGAGACTCGGTACAACAATAACTGCTTGAGGAGAAAAATAGATCTAATAAAATCTTATGGCATATGTTCTGCTTGACAACAAGAGCTGGTAAGTGTGGTTCACTTTATCGAACCACTTTATCAGAGTTAATCTGAGTCCATCACTAAAATAACCTGGTTCATTTGAGTCACGGACAGACAGACGGCAATGTAATTGATATGTAAACCACAGTAGTTTCTTTTTATAATACTAACAATTCTATGATGCAAAATCAAGTAAAAACAGTCACAGATTAGGAAAAAATATATTTGATTTAGTTTTGTCATTTCACCAAGCTTCAGAACTAACAGTGTCACTTAGCAAAGAGAAAAAAACTGCAAAAATCAAACAAGGTTTAATTGATATTAGCAGCATATTAAAAATGTTTGCTAATGTAGCCAGAAAAGTCTAAAATGTTTCAAAAGAAAGGGCGTGAAAAGTTGCCAAATGTCTTTTCTTCTCCTATTAATTTTATGAGCAAAATTGTAAGAAGTGAAGAAAACATGTGGGAGTAGAAACTGTAATGTAATATAGCTTTCAGTGGCTAGGGCAGGCTAGCTAACCTTGGTGTGGGTATTTAGTGTTTTTGCAGTGCTCCTGCTCTTTTTGAGTGAAAACAACCTGTTCACAGTTACTGGTGATAAATAAAACTCATTGGATATTTGCTAATTAACAGTGTTAAGACTATAGTAATGCTTTGGAATATTTAACTGTTTGAATAGTACATCTTTTTAGGCAAACAAATAATTTAAATGCAGATCCACAAAGTGTCATAAAAAATTTAAAATAGGAACTGAAATTTATCAGATTGGATGAACAACATCACCTAGTTCAGGGGTGTCAAACTCATTTTCACTGAGTGCCATATGAGCCTTATGGTGGTCCTCAAAGAGATGGTTGTAATAAACTTCAACCTTTAATGTTTAACTTTACTTAAGCATGAAACATCACACTCTTCGTCTTATTACAAATGACTAATAAATGAGGTTAGGTTAATAATTCAGTTATTAACTGGTTATAAAAACAAACAGACTCAGTTAAAGCTCAGTGGATAAAAATGGCAGAACTGACATTAACTGAGTTCTGAGTTTAAACCATTTTTGAATAGTTTTGGCGGCCATCTTGAATTGGTTGTAGGCGTTTGTCTGGCGGGAAATAATCATGAAAAAATGTGGGTCCTGATGATTGTCACGCTTTAGGACCTGGTTTGTCTCTGTCTCTCGGTCCAATGCTTTTTCATTTGTGTCCTCCAGAGTCCCAGAACCTGCCCAAACAGCCCCCCCGCGTATTGGCACTGGGCCAGGCCACGGAGTGCGTTCAGCTCACGGGTCCGATCCGCTCCAGGTCCTGCTCCTTCGCCAGAGTCAACTACTTTCTGCGCTAGCCCTCGCTCAGGTGAGAAAAAGATAAAATTAAAAAGAGAATCTCTGTTTGATCAAACCTAAAAATCCTTAAACCTTTATTAGAGAGCCACAGTGGTGGGCAAAGTAACCCGCTAACAGCTAACAGCAAAGCCAACTTTTCTTTTAGTGAATTAGCATTTCTGCTAACTTCATAAGCCGTTAGCGGACTAATTAGCTTCCACTAAATTTAGTTCTACTATACAAGTCAAAACAAAACCAACCAACCCCTCACACGTGCCTGCGTCATGCGCCATGTGCACGTAGCATCTTTAGCAATTTTTTCATTTTCCAGTTCAACAGGTTGTTGTTTATTTTGTGTTTGAGGAACATTTTAGCCTAAATTCTGACCTTTCTGTGGGTAACGGCCGTATGTTTAAATGACAGACTTTTATCGGTTAGCAGTAAGCATCCATTAATTCTTTTACTTGTTGAGTGGTTTAGCATTTGCTAATCTAACTTTTTACAAAGCGAATTGGCGGTTTGCAAAGCTATCTTTTTGACTATCTGTGCCCACGACTGGAGGGGATGACTCTCAGCTACTCTCACAACAACGTAAAACTCAGTCTCTGTAAAACTTAACTAAACTTCAGTCGTTTTGTGGTTGCTAAGTTTGATTAGCTGTGGTGGCCATCTTGAATCACTAAAAGTTAATAAGTCCCAGATGCGCAATCAAATACTTTAATTAAAATCCATCTCTGGTTCTGTGGGATATTTTGCTAACAGGCAGCCCTTTTTGATCCACGGGTTAACGGCACGCAGCACTGACAGGAGGCGTGTCCAGTTGTCCAGGTGGCGGGCGAGCATTCGTCTGAGTGGCCAATACACTGACAGAGAAGAGAGGAAGGCTTCCTATTTAATTTAGTATTATGAAACAAAGAAACGTGTGACACTATTTAAAGATTATTATTATTATCTAGCAGTTTTTGATTATTTTTTAGTTATTTTTCTGTCAATTTGTTGTGCTCATCCTAGACAAAAAAAAAGTTTTTCTTGTTTCTTTTGTGACCTTTTGTTCGTTTGTCTATGTGGTTTTTCATGCTTAGAAACAGTGTTTTAACACAGGCTCTTTAAACACTGAAAGGTTTACAAAAATAATGACTAAATGTCAGAATAAATAAATAATAACAAAATAAATAATACAAAAATACTATTATAAGTAAAAGTAAGAGAGTCTGACTCACTATTGAGCTGTAGTAGATGTAGTTTGTAAGCTGTGCTGGCTTTTAAGCAGCACACAATTATTTTCAGACAGTAATACGTCTTTGAAGTTCTCCCGGGCCACATGAAATGCTGTGATGGACTACATTTGACACATGTGATTGAGTTGATTAAATATGCAGACAATTTTTTCAGAAAGGAAAATGTTTTCTTTTTTAAATCTAAACAAATGAACTCCTGAAAGATATTCCTATTGAATTACATAAAGTGGTGGGACTACAAGGCTAGCTAGGCTAACTATTTAACAGACAGATTGATTTATTTTCAAACATTTTTGTGGCTGTTTGTGAATACAAACAACAATAAAGTACTTGAAAAAAAGCTCTTTTAGAAAATCATGCAGCATCTTTGCTGTCTTTGGATGACTTCCTATGTATAGCAGCAACTGTCACACGGTAATGAGTGACGGATGACTGCTGAACTCCCTACTTTTAGAACTCCCCCTTCCTTGGCTGCATTCCCAATGCTTAATTAATGCCACTCTCTAAATAAAATTATATGAATTTTAGCACTTCAAAACCATCTATACACTTTTCATTACCCTACAGTCTTCCATAATCATGAATTAGCTTGAGTGTTTTATGTATTTACTGTTGTTTTTGATTAAATGCCAACAAGCAGAAAAGTGGTGAAGGTAAAATGAATGGAGTGAAGAGGGGGGAAAAGAGGGGGGTATGCTTTTGTGTGTCAATTATGTGCTTGCATGGTATCTTAAAAATATGCCAACCTTGTATTTAATTTATTGCTGCGAACAGAGGTAGCGGTGTAAATATGAGTAATCATGGCCCTGAGCAGCTACAGTACAGCAGATGCCGGAGTAGTGCCAGAGTGCCATTCATGCCACGGTAAATTTTCCCCACAAACTTGATATTAATTATTTCTTGCCTCACCAATGCTATTTTTCCTCTCTTTTTTTTTCTCCCCACATTTTAACTTTATCAGTTCTGCCTCACGTTGTTTTTTTCCCTCTCTCAGAAGGTCTCAGAATTTTTTATGCTTCACTCTGTTTCATTGACACCTAAAAAGTGTAGACAGACAGTTGCGAAGCCTGTCAAAACCAAATGCTACTACAGAGAAGAGGAATTAAATGAAAAAATATCTAACAAGAGCTTTATTTTTTAAATTTTTTTTTTTTACTTTATTCAGCTGTAAATCTGGTTTTATTTTGATCTCAGCCGAAACACTAATTAAAACTTGGATGGAAAGGTCAGCTGAGAAATCCTTCAGGCAAATGTCAGTGTAAACAGCAGTAAGCCCCAGTCTTAAAGCATCTATTTTCTTTCCATTTGTGCAGACCCGTTCTTTAATTGTTTTTACCAAGAAACATATTCCAACATGTAACTCGTTACGTGCTAATTTTTGTTGCATTAGTGCATCAGTGTGTGAATGTGTGTGTGACTGGGTGAGTGACTGTAGTGTAAAGCGCTTTGGAGGTCCGGAAGGACTTATAAAGCGCTATATAAGTTCAGGCCATTTACCATTTACCATTAAACTGATTTTGTCAAATGTCTTTCAAAACTGTCGTTTTACGGTAAGCCCAACAGCTGCTTTGTATAATGTATCACAAATGAAGCCCCCATTATTTACATGTTATAAATGACAGTCTTACCCCCAATTTACACTGCACATGTCTCTACACTGCTGTGCACGTCGCCATCATTTGTTTCTGCCCTGCGGCTCAGCTCTGGTGCTAAGCACAGAGGCGCTCTGAGAAGAATGCGCAGGAAATGCGAGATTGTGCAATCATGTAACCTTTTGTAAACTTGCTCTGCCGTCCAGCAAAAATAAGATCAAATCTAATTTTGCCAGATGATTGTGTGCACACCACGACCCTGCGGATGCAGTGTAAATGCTGTTGTTCATTATAATGGGTGTATTTTTACTGTGAACCATTTTTTCTTTTCTTTTCTTTTTTTTATTGCCCAGTGACCTTTTAAGTAGACTATTAAATAGAACATATAAGTTCAATTACATGCTTATTTTTGTTGCATCAAGCCAGCTTTGTAAAATCTTTGAAAACTAGGCCACAAAAGGGAAATTTAACAACTGCTCTTTTTTTCCCTTTTGTGTGCAATAAATCCAATGTTAAGGCCTGTTTGAACAATTATACATAAGCCGTTTTATTTATTAAAATGTTTAATTTAACCACATCAGTCAATTCTTTGGTCAGCAAAATAGCTTAGTGGTTAGCACTGATGCCTAACAGCAAGAAGAACCTGGGTTCGATCTTCGATTCAGACCTGGGGTCTTTCTGTATGTCTTCTTGTGTTTGCTTGGGTTTTTTCTGGTTTCCTCCCACAGACCAAAAAAAAAAGCATATTAGTTTGCCTTCAGGCCCTGGCCTCCCTTGCAGAGGAGATGTGTGATCTCTGTGGGATTTGCCTGGTTAAATAAAGGTTAATAATAATAATAATAATAGTACTATATTTAATACAAAGATTAAATACAGATTTTAATATTGTTATTTATGTTGTATATTGCAATAAGGCCACAAATATTGAAATATACACTCACCGGCCACTTTATTAGGTACACCATGCTAGTAACGGGTTGGACCCCCTTTTGCCTTCAGAAC
>JARVJO010000001.1:12674870-12692739 GCA_031762555.1 Cynodonichthys magdalenae
AGGGCACAATTTTCAAATATGATCTCAGATCAATTTCAGCTCAAAGACTATATAGACTATGATTTACAGTAAATAACCAATCATAAAAGTTTTATATTTTGGTAAAGTGGTGGCCACCTCCTTAAATGCACTTCAAATGGCTGGAAAATGCAGAGTTTTGAGTATAATTTTTCAGAAAATTCTGGGGATTCAGCATCTGAACCACTTTGTTCTGCTGGTTCTTCTTAATACATACAGCTGCAATATTATTACCCAGTCATATTAAATTTAGTGTTTAGTTTTAGGGTGTGTTTTTGTGCCTTGTACAGTAAATCTAATTGTGTTTGGGTATGGTGTTGATTTCATTGTAAAGGATTTGTGATGAATTAACACTATTTTGTGACCAGCTGGGTTGCTGGGTTAATAGGGAGCAATTGGCAGTAATGAAGTTGTTCATGTATAATATTATCAACATTATTATTATTATTAGTGGTGAAACTTACTGTTATCACTACAAATCATTTCTATACAACTAGTTAAATTATATATATGTACAATCTTATTTATAAAAAGTTATACTGTTTTGTCACCATGAAAGATCTGATGTTTAGTTGAGTTTAGTTGAGGTGTTGGAGCTGTTACTGATGCAGCAGATGATTCTGCAATAATCAAATGATGGTCTGGCTGCAATCAGCTCCTATCTGGTGTTTTTACTTTCCTCTGTGGTTCTAATGTCTGCAGATACCAGAACACAACTATTCTGTAAAAGCTGTTCATATGTCTGCTGGGGAAGCCTGGGTTACAATTTTAAATCTTCTCTTGTTACATAAAATAAGCAAATAATGTGAGAGAATGTTTAGTTGACTTTAACAATGAAATATCAGCAATATATAGTTTTTATAACTGTTCCTTTCCACTGCTGAAATTAATTGTAAAAGCTTGTTATATCTTACACGTTATATATAAATCAATTTTATCCAGTATAACTAATATAATAATCAAACAAACAAATTATATATATTATATATATATATATTATACAGATGTGAAGCGGCAGTTTTTAAAGAAGGAAGAGGAAGAAGAGGAGGTCTGGGCTAAAGCCCCTGATGTTTCAAGAGCCTAAAAACGCCCCTGGTGTGAGAGTATGTACGCACATGGGTGTCAAGTGGACATAGTTATATGGCTAGTAAAATAAAATTAACCTGAGTGGAGATCACCATTGGGCAGGTGTGGTTGGATGCTATTGTACAGAAATCTGTACTCAGCAACATGTCTAAATATGGCCTATTTGTCCAATCTTCTTTAATTTTATCATCATAAACTTTACCATGTAACATGCTAAGTGAGGCCTGGAAAGTCAGTCTTGTTTGTGTTTAATAAATAGTGACTTTGATAGAATCTGCTAAGTGTCTGAGGTTAGATTTAAATGATTTTAGAACCTGCTTAAGATCAAATCTTCCTCTTTTATGTCCTGATACCTAAAAACCCTGAAATTCAAAGAGGGTGATTCTTTTTTCCCATAACTGTAACTGGGCAGTCTCTACCCACTTTCAACATTGCATACCAGACAAATTAAACAGAGATAATCTTGATGATGACCCATTCTTCACCTCCTTCACAGAGGCGGACTCCTACATCCTCTCCTCTATTTGCCTCGCTTTGTGGATTGGGAGCATCATTAGCCGAGATTCCATCCATGTCACTGGAATTTGTTGGCTGCCATCTGCTTCATTCAGTTACAGTAGGGATTATTGGTCAGGGGTGAAATGCAGCTAAATCCCTCTCCTGCTAACCATCACTGCTAATCTACAACATCCCCCCCTAATCCTCCCTCGCCACGTTGCATTTTATCAATCTGATAAAGTGTATCTTTTTACATGTGTACCCTCGCATGTTTCGGTTTAGTATTTTGATTCACAAAGATAGCAGCTTTGTGCCACCTCTGATGATACAATCTAACGGACTGTTTTTCTCAGACAAACTCAGACAACAATGCGGTATTTAATATTTTAAAACACTGCAATGACATTTGGACACATTTATTATTCCTGCTCCCTTTTCACTCATGTATAATGTGTTTGTATGTTAATGATGAAAATTGTTGAATTAAGTAAATAAAATGATTAATTATTATTATTGTTGTTATTATTATTATCTGGAATTTATAACCATCAATATTGTAATATCCTTAAAAAATGTTTTAAGTCTAGAAAAACATGTCTTTCCTCTGTAACTGATATCTTAAACTTGCATTGTTCTATCTGGTTGGTAAAGATTCATGTAATAGATCCAGTGTCTGCAGCAGCTCACAAACAGTGTGCTTTAACCACACTGGTAATTAAAAGGTGCATTGATTCCCCCCCCCACCCCACCCTCCCAATTGCATTGGTCCCTTCTTCCAGAGATGCAGTTCCTATTTCCTGCAGGATTTATTTATCACCCACAATGCCACTGGGGTGCTATCATTCACAATGGAAAGAGGGGAAAGAGCTCTGGAAACAAGAGGAGCGAACAGGAGAAATGGTGCTCTTTGTGCTCCCGTGTCAGCACACAGATGGATGGGCTATTAGTGGACATTGGAGAACAGTTCAAAACTTGTTATTAACAAAAGGTGAGATTGGGCACATTCCTTGATTCCAAATTAAGGCTAATTTTCTTTAGGAAATGACCCCTTGAAATAATGCAATTTATTTGCTTTGAGTTAAACAAACAGAATGTGGACTAATGCATATAAACATTTGTTTTCATTCATTTGCTATGCCAGCAAAGTGTTTTTTTGTGGCTGATTAACTGAATTTTAGATACAGTCTTAGATTTTATACTTTGGGGTAGGTTGTAGTCATTTATTCTAAACAGTAAGAGAACCAACAAGTCTATTTAATATGTTCCCCACTCCAATTGTATAAACATAATAGTTTACATTTCAGGCATTCCAATGCTGACATAAGGGGACCATCCCCAAGGGGTGTGATCAGGTTTTCTATAAGTACTATAAGAACACGTGATTGGTGGGCATTTTTGTGAAGATTCTGAAGCCAGAGTCTTTAGAAAACAAAAATTTTACTGAGAACTTAATAGGTTTCCTGCATATTATTCAGGCTTCAAATCTGAACAATGCTTTAGAAATTATTGGGATTGAAACAAAAAAGTTTAATTTGAATGTCCAAATTATACGCAGCAATCTAATCCATGTCTCATATTTGAATATTTATTTGCACATATGTAAAATTACACTCTGCTTGGCAAAAATGGGAAAAAAAGTCTCACGTTTAATTGTGGCATTTAGCCTATAGTGATTAATATGTTGATCAATAGATGATAACTACTACTGCATTTAGCCAATGTTGTGGCCTTGGTCTGCATTTTCTGGCTTTCCTTATACTCTGGTTTATGTTGTTTCAGGTGATTAAACAAGTTTGTAGGGTTAGCGTTAACTGCTCCATGCTGCTTTCCACCATTAGACTCACATGCATTTCTGATAACGATAGTGTCATATAAAAATAATAATAAGGAAAACATTATTGCGTGGAAGTAATTGACGTAAATGCATTGTGGGAAATATTAATTTTTGACAGTTTTACTGACAATTTTGCCCAACCCTAATCTGCATGGATTCACATCATAAAAAAATGGCCCCACCTCTCTCCATGGTAACAGCTTTTCTTCAGAACTGAGTCTCACCCAAGGAAATTACATCATGGCAACACAGGAAGTAATGTATATGTCTGTTGCTTGTATTGTTAGCGTCTTACTGCTGGATGGTCTGATACAGTTTTTGGTATTTTTCCTTCAAACTGGATGTCTTTTTTTGTTGTGTCGCAAACAAAATGACATGAGATTCGCACATTTTTGATATGATGATCCCCGCCCACATCGTGTTAGCACCCTACTCAAAGCAAACACCACCAGGGCCAGGTTATAATAAGGTCAAACCTTACAATGCAAAAATGCCTAATGACTACCTTTCAAATGTGAGACTGCAGAACTTCGTATGAAAGATGATCCTGGACTGAACAGGCCAAATGCTTTGTCTAAATTGAAGTTTTGTCTTTTTTTATAATCAAATGCATACAGACACATGACAGCAAAAATTCCAAAGTGTCCATAAAATAATCCCTAAAATCAGTAAATTGGTGTATTTCAAATTTAAAGAGTAACGTCTAAATTTTTGCACATATCAAAAAGGATTATTTCAGTTGCTGTAGTTTTCATTACATCACTGTATCATGTGAGATCAAACCAGTGTAAATGAGCCTTTAACAATGGGTTCTTGCTATTCTGCTGGTGGCACTGGCAGCGTCTGTCATGCTACAATTGCTAGTTTATTCCTTAAAGTGAAATAATACCAAGTTTTAGGTCTAGCGCTTCCAACACATTTCAGCACGATGGGCATCAGCGCCAGTGGCTGAACACACACACACATTTAGGGTTGATGAGCACTGGCTCTCTGGAAACAGCTTGGTGAGAACAGCGAGGTGGAATATTCATGCCACTGAGCAAGGCCTTCGAAATGCTGCGAGTGGTGGAGTAAAGTCATAATGGTAACAATTACCAAACCGAGGGGGCATGCTTTAGAGATAATGTCTGCGTCACTTTACAGTTAACACTGGGATGCTCTCGCCAAAGTCCCAGGGTTTGCACAGCTGAAAAGGTTATCCACACACTTAGGTCTGGTGCCCAAACAGCATCTTAATGTTCCTGCTACTTTTCAGAGCCACTTCATTTGCATACATGAAGGCAGATCTTGATGGAAAATGTGCAGTTAACCAAGAAAACCATTTATGAATGGAAACTAAAATTGCCTAAGGGGTACTTATAAAAAGCTCAGTGCAGTTACGGTACTGAAGATTTCCAAAATTAAAGTTTCAATACTGTCCTTTTATTGTGGCATTGTTCCTGTTGTGTGCATTCCTGTTCACAATAACGGACAGATGCAGTAAACACCACTTATGGGCAGTCATGAGTGTATCAGGGTAGTTGCCCAATGAGCTTTTCTAAATCCAATTGCGTTATTTCAGTTCAGAACACATAAAGCTATAACACCATACACTGGCACAGTGCATACAGTTTAATAGGAGATTTTCAAAGGAGTGTTGTACCACTTGAACATTCTGAATTTCTTACACAGCAGGTCTGTGTATCTGATTTTATTTTCTATATTATTAGAATGTTAAAGCTGTTGCCACACGTTAAGCTTTTTTAGGAAATGTATTTACTCCTGTGCATTCATGGAGCATTGATATTTTGGAGCTACAGACTGATTGAACACCAAACCCCTACGTAGAGAGTAACACATACAAGCGTTTTCCAAACTAATTAATTTCACTCTTCCTCTTTGTGATTGCTTTCTATAATTTTAGAAATGTGTTTCCCACTTTACCAGGGGGTTCAAGCATTTCAGGAGTAGAAGACTATTTAGAATTAGTAAGGGACTGACCATTTATAAGGTGAAGCCTTAGATGGTCAGTCCCAGTCATGGTCGATCAAGGGGGATCAGAGGGCCCTTGCCCAGGAAAACAATAGAAATTTACAGCATCAATAAGGCATTTTCCTGGCATTTGGAAAGAAGCCAGGATGATGTTAAAATAATCCAAAATCTTTGGTTTTTGCAGGCAATTTGAGGATTTTTTTATTGTGTGTTAAACAGTGTTGAGTTATTATTTGTCAGAATACCTGTGTATCACTTGACACAAGTTATAAACAGAATTCTCACACCTTGGTAAACATCAAATTCAAGGACCTTTTAAGGACTTTCCAGGATCAATTTCCTAAAATTTACGGATCATGTGCAGCAGCCATTACCTACTGCTACCACTGAAAATTTTATCAATAAACGATTTTAATGCAATGCAAATTCAATAAAAAAACTGAATGACATAGAAGTTGGTCAGAATCAAAATGAGAAAGTGGTTTGAATATATAGCCAACATTTTTGTTCATTCTGTAATTTATTGACAGTCCTTAAGTGAACCATTGTGTGTGGAGGTGTAGAGTAGCTGACGGTATTCAGATTACATGCACTGTATTAGACTGGAGGAAGGCAATGCTGAATTCCCAGAGTGTGAATATCCAACCTAAAAATAACTTTAATATCAATCTTTCTGACTGAGAAATTCCACTGGAGGGTGGGTTCCAGTTTAAATTTATGACTTGTAATTGGGAAATTCCTACTTCCCAGTACAATTGAACTACAGCAAAAATATTTGTCAAAAATGCGGCTGAGATTTTACATGACAATTTTCACAATTTGTTATTTTTGAACCCTATGCTTAATAATGCACTTTTTTAAAATTGACACTATAATTTCATTTATTACATTTTAAGTCATTTTACATTACAAGTAAAACACGAGAAGACAACAGGCAGTAGCAACACAAAGTGTGGAGGGACTGGTGTGTTCACAGAGTCCTCTTCCAGGCTTTTCTGTCATTAACATTAACTCTATCAGTGCTATTTTTAGTGGCCTAACCTTTTGTTCCTGGGCCTCCATCCAAGCACTTTCCCTCTCTGGCTCTGCCACTAAATGGCCTCCAGATCACCACATCCCTTCTAGTCTGGAACTGGAAGTGATCATTATGCCGACTCTTCACTTCAGAATCGCCACTGTTGACCCTCCAGGGGCCGCATACTCATTTCAGGTGGCCTATGAATATGACAGCTAAAGCCAAGTTTCAACAGTGAATTACCTTTTTCATCATGCAATGTTTCAAGCTTAGTTAATTTGAAAGGAGCCCCATGACAGCGACTGCAGTTGTGTCGTGGTCAGCGGTGCATCTTCCCATGGTGCACTAATGGCTGAGAAAAGAAAAAGATTTTCTCCCCGAGTTGGACTGAAAGAATGCCAAGAGTATGCCATTTGATCAATGTCACAACTATATTTCAGGATCATTTTAATTAAACTACAGAGGCTTGAGTGCTGAAACGACGATGAAAATTTAGCTACAAACCATTTTTTGATGTACTGAGCAAAACATTCAGGTGGCTGGAAGTCCTTGTGCTGCAGCAAATTTTTCCTGGCTCGCTTTGAGTCCAGATGCCTCACGCCTCATGACAGCTGCACTTGTGGATGATCCATTTAACTAATAGACCGGTATTTAAATGCATCTGTTCAAAGGAGGCAGTCGTGTTCCAAATAGGCACATTGTAAGTTACTGACATTTTCACTGGAACGGAAAGCAGTAAAAAAAAAAAAAAGAAAACTGGCAAACTCTGAAACTCTTCACAGAGGTGGATACAAACTAAGATATTGTGACATTTTAAATCCCATATTTATTTTACCATTTGTAGTAACAAATAACTGCGAATGACAGTACACCAGGGAAGCAATGGTATACAGGAGATGTTATTCAGTGTTCCAAACAGCAAAGACGAGTGTTTTATTGACTACTTGTGTTGTCTATATGTGAATGTTTTTACCCCTTTAAAATTTAGATATTCTACTGAAGGCCTATTAAGTTCCCATAGAGCAAAATTTGTCTGGCCCAGTTCTGGCCCACATAATGCACTAACACTACAACACTCAGAAACTGCAAAGAATGATGGCCCATCAGCTTGACACCAATGATGGCCCACACTTGACTGCTATGATGGTTATTTTAGGAAGACATAGCACTAAATTAGTAAGTACTATGATACCTAATACAATAAACAAACTTAGAAGATGCATCAAAAAAGAAGGGGATGAAACTTATGGGTGCCACATTGGTTTAGTAAGGTCAGGAATAAACCCCTGGTTTGGGCCTGTGTAGATTTTGCATGCTCTCCTTGTTTCTGCATGGGTTTTCTCCAGGTTATCTAGTTTTCTCCCAGACCACAAAAACATGCATGCTTGGACTACTTTTTGGCCCAGACCTCCCTTGAAAAAGAGATCCGTGACCTCAAGAGGCATTGCCTGGTCAAATAAAGACAAAACACCTACCTAGAGCACTATACATTATTTTTGCTTAAAAACTTTGGCCTGAGCTGTTGTTATCAACCTTGTCTGTCTGTTAGCTGAATATTTCATGAACCACTGGACCAATTTTAATTGAACTTTCAGAAAGTAATTACTGGATATACTTCTGGGACGGATTAACTTTTTGACTCACTCCAAATTCAGTTTGGCCACCACAGCTAATCAACAGTAGCAAACAAAAAAATGAATGTAACTCTGTCAATTGTACGGCGATTAAACTAAAACCTGATAGCCGAGAGGCACTCCCTACACACAACTCTAGCTTTACGCATGGTGCAACATCTTTCCTTAAAACTTTTTAAGTCAGAAGCTAACAGGTCATAGTCAACCCCAAAATAGCTATAACTTATCTGAGGTAATTTTGGTGTGATAGTAGCACATACTTTAAGCCCTAACAGAGCATGCATTTGATCAAAATGGCTACAACTCCATAATTTCTCACTATTACAAGCTCTTGCATGAAAAGCAGTGGGCGATATGCATTTTGTTAAGGAGTGCAAGGCTTTTAATTGCTAAACAGTTTTTGCCAACATCCCAGTTTTTCTAGTTTTACTCGAGTACCGTACCTTTATTATGTTTGTTATGTTGATGCTCATCATCCACTTCATCACCCCTCGGCCATTTCTAAGTGCTGTGTTTTACCACGCTTATTACCATTCTGGAAAGAGGTAATAGATGGATAGAGGGAAGAAAAATAAACAAAAAAAAACAAAAGAAAAACAGCGATTGAGTGAGATGCAGAGCAGCCCGTACAACAAATCAGCATTATTTTGTATGCACAGAATGACCAAAGCTATCGTGTCATAAATTGGCACGTGGCAGCAGGCCAGCAGTGCATTGCATCAGTTAGACGCCCTCAGCGTAACAAAATGCAGTGGAAGAAAAGAGTAGAGGGGAACGGAGGCGCTTTCTGTAGATTGCAATCTTAAAACAGAAGGCTGCTGAACAATATATCTGAAGCAGGAGCTCAGACCAGCTGAGATTGTATCAGCATACAGGATTACATTGAACTAAATGAGATGACATTCACTTTGACAATTAATTTCCTCCCATTGTAAGCATATAAAAGTAGGAGAAAATATTTCAAGCTAAAGGCCAGCAGTAGGTTTAAGAAAAATAAAAAGAAATGACAAAGCTACATTTGTAACAAAAAAGGTGTTAAATATTGGCAGATACAGTAACGTCTGATCGAGGAGGGAGAGGTTCAAAAAAATACAAAGTGCTTTAGTGGATTTATTCATTAGGATGTTGATTCTGATTTAACACTGCAAGAATTTTAGTATTTAAAAACATAACTTAATCAATATATACAAAACGCAAATCTCGTTCTCTTTAACATTCAGGGTCACAGTTTTTAGTGACATAAAATGTGATCTGGGTCGTATTAAATAACTCAATACCTTAGAGTTTCTTGGCTTTTAAAATTAAGCCGGTTAAACTGTATGGAATAAAATCCACCAGCTTCCGATTTACGTATACGTTTTTATTTGAAATACATATTATTTATTACATATCTTCTGTTGAAAACATGATTCTAATGATATTTGTTTAAAAAAAAGTAGCTAAAATATTTATTATTTGTATCAGATTCTAATCTTAAAATACCTTAAGATGTGGAGAATCATTTAAAATCCATACATATCCTTGAGAGCCGACAACATCTGTTGCAAATGCATGAAAGAGTCCTCCAACATCGAAATGTAATAACGTTATAATCTTCACAGTAATTACCTTGGGAAGGTGTGTATATTTGTTCAGCATTTCATTAGTAAATCCATTTTGTGGCCACAAATGATTGCTTTTTTTCTTATTACTGCTTCCACTGGCTGTGTTTGACTGAAGGAGCTGATAGGACACAATTCAGGAGAAAAAAAAATTTAAATACACAAACATTGTTGCCAAAGGCATTATCTTTTTCGGGTGATTATTAAAGTAATAAAACCGATGTTTCTGCTGACTGGGAGTGCTTTAGAAAAATATTTGCTTTCTTTTCTTTTTAACTGCATTTTTAATAAATGTAAAAAGTATATTATAAGCAAACTACATGCTTGTGGAAACATGTTTTTTGTTGTTTTTTTATCAATGTCAAATGATTAAAGTAATCATTTTAGTGCTGGCAACAAAAATTACAGCAGTCGGAAGCACTCCAGTCAATACCAGTAAACAGTCAATATTGTATATATTGTTCAATGTGGTATGTGGCTCATTTTGTATGAATTATTTGAAAACTGCTTCTGAAAAAAGTCCTACTTTTGTCTGTGTCACACTGTGGCCAGGGTTTTGTTGAAAAGATCTTTACATTTTAGGGGTTATTTTTTACTTCACTCAAAAGAAAAACCTGTGCAATTTTTTTTGTTGTTGTTGCCAACTGCGTCATTACTGTCATTATTAGACAAAATACTTTTTTCTCAACATTTCTTGTGTTATCAAATTGACTTTTAACATTTTTTATCTCTGAAAAGAACAGTTCATAAAATTCTAACTAAAAGGCTGTGCCACTAGATGGTGACAGTGGCAGGGCACTTGCCACCCCTGGCACTTGATTGGCCACCCTAGGTGCCACCCCCAAATAATTGACAAGGGGGTGGGGATCTTGGATTTTGTATTTGCATTTAGATTTTGTTCTCTGATTCTACTGTACCACATAAATTTTTAGCTGTGTACATTATAAAATGTTATTAGCATTAGCATTAGCATTAGTGGTTAGATTAATTTGGGATTAGCATCGACAATCAACATGTGATCATTCATCATCTCAATATGTCTTCGAGCTAGCTTTAGTGGCCATCATGAATTTCTGATCAACATTTAGAATTTGGTAAAGATTGTTTACAACTTCTTTTACACTAATTTTCATCATTGTGTGTCTGAAAAATGACTGAATAATATCAAATTGTGACTAGCTATCTGAATTTTTTGGTTTATTCTTAGCTATGATAACACAAAAGTTCCATTCAAATTTTCTTAAAACAGCTGAATTAAAGCCATTTGAAATCAGCTGTGGTGGCCATCTTGCATTTTTAAATCTAGAGTGATTTTCCTTTTTTTGTATATGTCCCCTAAAGAACACCTTGGCCACGCCTGTGTCACCCTGGATGGAGAGAATGTCCATTATAATACATTTTGAAAAAAAATCAAAACTTTTATTTTGGTGAAAATTGCTTTTAAAACATTTATAGTTTTTTTTTCTTTGATACCATTGACAGTTTCCTTGTAGTGGTTCAAATTTTCAGCATATACCAAAGTTTAATGGTGACAGAACCAGAATATATATAGAGAGAGTGTTTTTAAACGTTTGAGCCATTTATGTTGTGAGATGATGGTGCTACCCCACCAATTGGGTTGTTTTCCTTCAGCTGCTCAATTCAGCAGGGATCACCATAGTAAGCGAAAACACATGATACATTTGAGAGTTGTTTTATGTCAAATGCCCTTCCTAGTTCAATTTGTGCTAAAACCCACAGAATTAGGTATAAAAGATCAAAGCATTGACCACAGCGCTACCCCCTGAGCCCAGTGCTAACCCACAGATATACATTATACATCATCATACATTGTTTAAATTTTTAGCATAAAGTTTGGGTCTATCACTTTGTATCAAACTTGCCATACATATATTTATATAAACGTTATTACTTAATGTGCATATTTAGGACTTATTTTTATTTTCAGAGGCAGGTGAATACATTTATCCCTTGCATTCATTCTAAAAATTGCTGATGGATCAGCAACTTTTAAAAGGCTTTCACTTTGGTCCAGCTTCATTTCTGTGATTGCTGCATAACTCCTAATCTCCTCGAATATTTTGCAAACTAAGCAGGTTTGACAAAGTTTGGACTCTCCAGAGGAACCGGGCGGAATGAAACCTTATTCTGATACTTGTCACTTTGCATTTCGTGTCGCCACACCATCACCTGCAATGTCTCAGCTTAATGAATGAGAAACTGCAGTTCCACGTTGTTCGGCTCCTGCGCTGCAGGAACTGCTGCTCTTGCTTCCTTGTCAGTATGGATTTGGGACGTGGAAATGTGATTCGCCGCTATATGTGTCACTGTCAGATTCTTAAACTTACTTAAATTATGGTGAGAAACAACATTTTGATATGCACGGGGATTATCAAAGTTGGTGCAAAAACACGTTCATCAGCAGCACATGGGTGACTGTATGGCTGTTATTGGCATCAGTAGAAAGTGTTAAGGCCTCCACATGCAACATTTGAACTGCCAAAATTGGCTCATTGTCGCAGTTAAAAGCGCTTGGATGCTGCATTTTGCTTCAACTACTTGCTTCCAGAATCTGACTGTTGTACCTGGAAGCAGACATTTATTTAGATAGTCAAATGACCAAACATTTATAAATGGAAAGAACAGATGTTGTGCATGGTGGAATTTTTCTACCACATACTGTGCCACTTAAACTGGAGCAGATTTGTGGACAAATAACGACGGATATCAGTTTTTTCACTTTCTTTTCCAGAGTGTTGACGCCAGTGGGAAGAAGCCCCATGCAGTTACGTGTACCGGAGCAGGAGGGGTTTTCCAGGAGCTTGGTGTGGTGTGTCTCAGGATCTATGAAAGGTGTGTGCAAAAATTAACCCCTTAGCAGTTGGCTTAAAATTCCTTAAAAGCCTTAAGACATTTTTTATTTTATATAAAGTGTCATGCTAAAGGTAAGGACCAGAAGACGTCATCTGACTCGCTGGTTTTCAATAAAAATCTGGAAATGTCTGAAAACATTTAAATGGTAAATGATCTGAAATTATACAGGGCTTTATCAAGCCCACTCGGACCCCCAAAGCATTTTTTAGTTACAGTCATTCACCCAGTCATACACACATTGAAGCTGATGGTGATAAGCTACATTGCAGCCTCAGCTGCTCTGGGGCTCACTGACAGAGGCAAGGCTGCCATGCACCAGAAACACCTAACATTGTAGCTCCTAATGTAACTTCTAGGACTTATTTATTGAAGGACCCTCTGACCACCATCAGTAGGCAAGGCAGGTGAAATGTCTTGCCCAAGGACACAATGACTGAAACGGCTGGAATGGAGGATCAAACCGTCAACCTTCCGGTTGCAGAACGACTTCCCTAACCACTCAAACACAGCCTCAAAAACCAAACAATGTTGCCCACATGTGGGACAAAGACTGCTAAGGGTTAATGAAACAACCATGTGACTATTCATCAACTGTTGGACTTCGGATCGAGTGCAGGGCCTTTTATGCTATATTATTCCTGTGAAGACTTTATCCATGTAAGATTCCCAAACTTGATTAGCAATTTTAAGAAATATGTAGGGAAATAAAGAATATCAATAATTCTTAAAAGCAGTTGGTTTTTCCACTGCTAGGCGATCAAAGTATTCTTTCTATAGTGGAAGAAGCAACCTCTTGACTAATACATGCACTAGCACTATACTTTGTGCATTTGTCATTTTATTATAGGTTATATGCAAATATCTTTGATATGAAGCAGTACTGCAGTAAAAATTCTGACAACCAGCTAAAGTAGTGAGGAAAAGACATGATTCCAAATCCTTTAGGAAATTACTTTTACTCCTTTTGATTCACTGTGGAACACAGTGTTTTAGTATGTCCTGCTCCTGACAATAATCCCCCGTCCTAAAAAATGTTGTTTTATTGCATTCACACCAAAGCTATATGGTCAATAAAATGAATACTTGGGTATCATTAGGAAATAAAATGCCCAATTAGAGCTAAAACATAAAAACACAATTTGATGGTGTAAATGACACCAAACTCCTTTTGCTAACGGATATATACTGTATATAATACCTAATAGTGCGTACATAAAAAAACAATGTGACTATATAATAATGTATGCTTATGTCTACTGCTACTGTCTGTGTTTGTTTGTTCATTGCAAACTAAATGTATGGAATATAAGTGTGGAATATTAGAAATAAATAAATAAATAAATACATAAAACCATCAAATTACCATTATGTTCTTATTTTTAGAGACCTGCACCCACATTCGGACAAGCACATACACATACTTGTTTTCTCCCTGAGCGATACTGCAGATGCATTAGAGTTGTGCCTGTGCCGTCTGCTCCTACAGCTATAGATTTATGCTTCATCAACGTGGCATCTCTTTTAGAGCTGATTACAATTCTCAGAAGCCCCTTAATTAAACTCTGCTTGGTGAAGGTTGTTTATGTTTTTTTTTCCCAGCTAATAATTATTTACCTTTTAACAAGAGTAAAGGCTTCAGATTTGCAGAGTCTCAAAGTGCAAAAGAACCAGCAGTCCAAGTACACCATAAATTGATCAGCACAACCAAATAATTTTCTCTGAAGTCTGCTTACGAGGCACTTTTTGTTGTTCAGTTGGTATTTTTATTTAATTGCCTGTTGCTTCCTAGTTACTCATAGAGGTGTTTTGTTTTTCCGAATAAAGTTGTTAAATTTAATGAGTTTCTTTTCATTTTAGGATGAAAGTGTTTGTTTTTTTTAAGCATCAGGTGCCCTCTGAACTTTGTATTAGCTTTAACATTCAGATATTTTTATTGTAAAAGTATAAAGCAAGTAATAGTTTCATATTATTCCTTAAAGTTAATTCTTTAAGGCCAGAAGGAACATGTCAGCTGAAGAGATAGTAGACTAATATAAACTAGCATGCTACTAACATTGGCTTATTAGCATGCTAATAATGCTGCCCAGCATGAAAAAACGTATACTAATTAAAATTAATATGCAAGTTAGTACTTTTACTTATTTCTCGAAGAATAAATGTAAAGAGGTTTTAACTGGTAAACTATGATAGTGTGTTTGGTCATTATCTATTACTACTATTACTACTACTACTGTATATGCTGCCAATGCTCCATGACAATTATTATTTTATTGCGCGTTTACTCGATTAATGTTTTTTATTCAAGTTTATTTCTCACAGGCCAACCCAGTGGTCAAGGTGTGTGTGAATGTGTGTTGATCACTATTGGCTTTAAATGGCCAAAATTTAAAATTTTTTATTTTACCATTATTTAATCAGGCAAGTCCTGTTGAAATCTCAGATCTCTTTTTCAACCTATCGTGCATGTTTTTAGGGGTGGGGGAAACTGAAGTACCTGGAGAAAACCCACACAAGCAGGAGGAGAACATGCAAACTGCACACATAAAGACCCCAGGTCCGGACTGGGGATCGAACCCAGGACCTTCTTGCTGTGAGGCGTCGGTGCTAACCACTAAGCCGTCATGCTCCCAAATATCATATCATCATATCACCATCATAGTGTCTCAACCAATGAGAGCTTTTGTCTGGTAAGGCTGCTGCTGCGTAGCGCTCACATGAACCCAGAAAATGAGTAACAAGTTCAGACACTTGGAGAAAGGCCTTGGACTTTTACATGATCTTTTTTTTAAAACTCTTCATGATGGCGGGCTGGATAGAAGTACAAATATCTGGAAACACTGCAACACAATCTTACCACCATAGATGTCTAAACAACTTAGTTTTGTACTTAATGAGATTAATGATGACTGATCAAAAAAAATATCTTACAACTTTAATCTTTGCTCAACAGCATGTGTGTGTAAACTTTATACAAAAATTAGGGAAGTTTGAGTTTGGTAGAATATTTCTTTGTAGTAACAATTCTTCTTGACAATAACTCATATACTAGGCACCTGGGGGTACCAGGAGCTCAAAACAAATGTCAATAGCAATAGAATAAGCTCTTCGCATAGGTAGAGAAGATTTGTCAAATTTTTCATGTGCGCAACAAACATTTAACTCAACTGCTCACCCCACAAATGCATGTTCCTTACAAAAGGGGCACCTTTAAAAGTGAAACTAACAGGCTTTCCAACTGTATAAGATTTATTGCCAAGAAGCATTGTTACAAAATATAAATAATCTACTAAAAACAACTTACTTTTTGTGCAGTTTATATACCTTCCAGAAATTCCAAATAATGTTCCTTTTTATGTTATTTTGATGGTTTTGTTTCATCTTGAATTTGTTCCCATACACTTTGGTAAGCTAATGTCATTTGACCATTTTGAATTCTCTGTACCATGCCTTTTGAGAGCTGATATTTGATATAATCTGGTTGGTATTGATTCAGCAAATATTGTACTGTTCTGAGCAGCTTTGTCTTTTTTCACTCTGGGGACTTTGACCACACTAACCGTCTTACTGGAAGGCTATGTACTTTTTCCTATTCCAGTAGAATCAAGTGCTGATTCTTTCAGTGATATTTTTTTTGTGGTAAAGCTGTTACATGTCAAAAAGACTGATGGATCAGAGCTAAAAAAAAATTGAAGCTCATTAAGAAAAGATGGAGTTTTCCTTGTCAATGTGAGTATTCTACTGCATGTCAAAACTGCATGACATAACATTGCATTGGAGAGAATTCAAGTGCTATCACTACATACTGATATTGTAGTTATGCACACTGTACTTGCAACTTCTAGGACTTATTTTTTTATGTAACAGGTAGAACATTTTCCTATTGTAAGAAAGAATTTCTTGTTATTGTTGAGAGAAAACTCTAAGTTATTCTTTAACAAATAAAATCTGAGAAGCACACTTTACGTACTTAAAAAAATTGGATATATTAAGTAATTGTTTCAATAAAAAAAATAAAAAAGCTACAAACATGAAAAACTGTGTTTACGTGGTACATTTCTACCACCCTTTGTTTTTCCAGCACAATGTTTGCTGATGGATCATTATGATTGTATTGTTCTTTGGATACACGCTCAAAACCCGCTAATTAGAGTATTTGTAGTTTTTGCTTCAAGCTTGTTATTGTTTCATCACAGGACATTACCCAGGCACAGCAGCACTGATATGATAGATCAATTTTATTCCTGTCAACAGAAGAAAATCAGACGCAGGTGCAGTTTCAAAGAAAAAGCTTTTTTTGTGTTTACATCAATAGAAAGTGTAATGAGAATCCGCATCCAATACAAATCCCGATTTAAAAGCATGAAATCAAAGCAGCAGCATACATTTTAGGCAGCCTATATATTATTGCGGGAACTGTATGAACTTATAGGTTGAGAGAAGATACAGTAGAGGCATGTTTGTGTGAACAGCTACAAACATAAAAGTAGGAATGCTACAGTTCTCAATGGCTGGGATGTCTTGAAAAGTTATTATTCTCACTTGCTCTGTGTTCCCACAGAGTAAATGTAATATTAATGGTATTATAAGGGAATTATAAGGGGGCAACAGGTTTAAACATTAGAGGCCACATTATTCAGTTACTGAATAGGTTGTATTGGCTGTGATGAAATGAAAGCAGTATTATTCTTAGAATAATAAACCTAACTTGTCAGGAAAAGCATATCTTACATTAAACACATATTTGATTTACAGTAATTTTTATTAGGCACATTTTGGCCATTTAGTTATAATGAATATGGGTTGAATTTAACTGAAACAAAAAAAATAAAAATACCCTTCATAGCACACTTAAATATAGCGCTAATGTTGAGGTCAACTAACCTGTATTTGCTCTACAGACAGTTTGCTATAAATCAAATAAAGTTAACCTATATTTGGGAAGCCATAATTCCTTTCCAACCCGAAAGATAGGAATTATAATCCTATTATTTACCATAATAGATTTGGTATTGTTCTTTTGAAAGTTAGTTAACCCACATAGCAAAATTTGTCCGGCCCAGTTCTGGTCCACACAATAATACTCTAACCATTGGCATAGCAACCCATTCTCACTCCCAACTCGTCACATATTGACGCTTGGTCAGGTACCGTCTGCGTCCCAGTTTTGACGAGTCAGGTAACCCCCACGCGTTAGTTATTGACGAAATGAGACGGAGGAGGAGTAGCGTGTTTCTATATTTTTCAGAAGAGTGGGAAAAGCATGACAATTAACCATTTCAGACCCTAAAATGAACGTCTATTAGCTCTATACAGCCTATCCCTGACCCCAGTGCCTAAA
>JARVJO010000001.1:12694995-12719233 GCA_031762555.1 Cynodonichthys magdalenae
CCACTGCGTTTGCTCACATCCTGTGCATCTCCTGGGGGCTAAGCCCCCCTTACCCTTAAAACCTAGTGACGCCCCTGCCTGACACACTGATTTCAGCTCTGTGACTACGCTCTTCACTGACTCAGAGGCATAACAGCAGTGAGTTGACTTCAACCCCATATGCCACCTCGGTTCTTACATAATGTATATAACATCAAGATAAAAAAAAAGTGTTTCCTTCTTCGCTTGAAGTGCCTTGTCTGTGTGTTGAGTCCACATGACTTCCAGACCCAACGTTTCACACCCAAAACCAAGCTAAATTATAGGCTAGCTAGGTGACATGAATCAATTAAATGGTCCATTTTCATGATAAGTACTCATTTTCTATGCAGTTTTTGGACACTGTGTGGTCATTTTTTATGCTTATCAGCTTTCTTACCAAATGCCAAACCTAATTTGAATTTGCCATTTTACAAGGCATGAACATTTCATTCAAATAATGGCTCATCTGACTAAAGTCAAAACATTTAGGCTTTTCCCAGAAATTTCACCCACTAATAAAATGTTGTTACAAAAGATAAAAATGGTAATAATACTCAGTACTTGTCCAACCAAATACCTACTATCACTCCTTTTTTATGTTATCAAGGAAGACAAGAAACAAGGAATGAGGATTTGTCTGTTTTGCTTGGTCTCTTGACTTTCCGTCTGTCTATATTCATGCTTGCACATTTTTGTCCTTTGAACTGAGTTCATGAGGTGGGAGTTTTCAAACTAAATTTGCACTGGCCCTAGTGGAGGTTAATGATTGTCCTCCCATCTGCTGTTTTCAAATCATCCCGTTATCTATGAGAAAAGGGAGTGTGCAGGAATATGGTCGTGGCACGCAACAGCCATCTTTTTTTCCCCATTTACCTCTTCACTCTCCTGGCTATTTCACCATCATTTGTGAAATCAGCTGAAGCAGCGGGAGGAGAGCCTGCACAAAATGTACTTCCTGGAGTGTCTATTTCATGCCAAGAGGAGAGGAAACGACGGCTGCAGCTGAGCAGAATAAGTGAGAGAGGGAAAGGTAATGAATAGAACAGTTGGAAAGCTAGCTGGAGATGGCCCCTGAACATTTGTCACTCCTATTGGAATTGTCTTTTGTTGTGATATTAGATTTTGGGGTTATTATCATTTCGCAAAAGGGGGGCCGTTGCTCAGTGTTTGAATGCCACCAGAGCTTCACATGTAAGTCACTAAGTACTTTATTTTAGATGGGTGAAAAAAAAAGAAAGAAACAGGCTTCTCACTTCACACTGTATCCTGTGAGATTCTGGCAATGATATGCAATCCCTGCCCTTTGCTTGCTTCATGCATGAGCAGAGAACAAAACCCAATCAAATCCTGCAGCCCAATCTGTGGGGGGACCATGGTGCAGTCACGCTACCTTATTGTTCCTCGGGGGGGAACCACAATAGGCAAGAAGCACTTCAATCCTATGCAACTATCTTTGCTCGTACAGAAAATTCCCTCACCTCCCATTCCAACAACCAACGGTCACACTGGAAAATATCTTGCTAATAAAAGTCCTGCTCATGTTTGTGTTTTCTGTTTGGCTCAAGTACAAAAATATTTTAGGTATTCACATTTTTTAAAAAATGTCCTTTTAAAATCTATTTTTAAGTAAAAATAATTTCAAGAGGCTATTTTTTCCTTTACTGAGTCATAGGGCTATATTAACATGGACAAAACACAAAGCAAACATTTCATATGGGTACAGTACAAGCTTTTATTTTCTAGTTTGTTTCAAAAGTACAACAACCTACCCCAGAACAATGACAGAAAAAACAAACCATCCTAGAGAGTATGGCAGATCTAAAATGGCAGGTCATGTAAAACAAGGCGAATATGAACTTCACAATAATGTGAAGAAAAGGGACATTTTTTTATTGTTCTATCAAATTTAAATGAGCATGTCAAACAAAAAGTTTGATTGCTTTTGAAACGTGTTAAGAAAACAAAAAGTGCTGTTTTTGTTTAGTAATTTAGGCAAAAATGCAAAACAAAACAAAAATGTCAATGTGATAATGGAAAAACTTCTCTGTTGAACCATCACTTTATCGTAAAGGAGGAGTTTGTGCGACTGAATAATCTTATGTTGTCAGGGGCAGTTTAAATTGAGCTACATGGGTTTGCCTTCCTTTGGGCCCACCACCTGCAAGAGGGGCCGTACAAGTCGGGTGCATAAGGACATGGGCAGTAGCCAAAGGCGAGGACCTTGGCGCTTTGACCCTGGCGTACCAAAGCCGGTTCTTGGGACATGGAATGTCACCTCTCGGGTGGGGAAGGAGCTTGAGCTTGTGCGTGAAGTTGAGAGGTACCAGCTATATATAGATAGGCTCACCTCAACGCACAGCATGGGCTCTGGAACCAATCTCCTTGAGAGAGGCTGAACATTACTCTGCTCTGGAGTTGTCCATGGTGAGAGGCGCCAAGCTGGTGTGGGTCTGCTTTTGGCCCCCTGACTTGGTGCCTGTGTGTTGGAGTTTACCCCAGGAGATAAGAGGGTAGCTTCCCTGTGCTTTCGGGTGGGGGGATGGGCTCTGAAGATTCTTGTTTGGCAGATTATTGGTTAGTGAACGTAACATTTTAATTAGCTGTGCTCAGCCACTGGCTATTTTCTCTTTTCACATAAAATGTGATTTATGACACACTTTCAGTGTTCTACCTTAAAGCAGCCATTCTTGTCGTACTTTGGTATAGAATACTTTAAAAAGTATATTTCTCCATTTCTATTTGTGTTTTGGCAGTTAGTTAAAACCAAAGTATCATACATGTCAAGTTGTACAGAGTGTCTGTAATTTACACAGATCACATCATTTTGCAGGCGAACGGACATATAGAGAAATCTCATGGATATTTTCAAGTTTTATGGATTTTTTCAAAACCTCAGTTTCAAATTAATTTTACATTTCAGAGCCTGTAGGGCTGTAAAAAACAATAAATAGCATCAAATAACCATCTTCCAACCTGCTTTGCCGCTAGAAATAAGACTAAACATAAGTTCTCCACTTCAATCTGCTCTCCTTTCCACTGTCCCCCCCAATTTACAGATTTTTGGGGCTCATTATACAGGTAAACGTCCAAAGGGGTTTACATGTATGAAATATTGACATTTTATTCTTCTACTTCACTTTCCTGTCGCTGATATCAGTGTGGTGACAATGTGGTTTAAGTAATAATAAAATAATAAATATGCAGCTAGCTTTGTATGCTACTACGGTGCATCCATTCCGTCTGCTCCACTTCCCCTTTGCATATGTCTCACTTCAACCTCGCTCTCCGACTTCCCCTGTTTCCCCCCTCTTTTTTTTTCTTCCTCTCAGGAGAAGCCCTCGGCTTGAAGCACTCTTGAGAAAATGAAGGGGGCAAATATACATGTGTGATGTTCAGGACTGGATAATGGTGCACTTGTTCAATGTAATTGGCCTAGAAAAGCGCTGTAATTTGTAACTGGAGAACCCTGACTTGAGAAAAATGTAAATGCGCAGCGGAGGAGCCCCTTGGTTAATCAGTTCGCACAAAGAGAATACTTTAAGTTCATTAGTGGCCCATTTGCATATTCGCCCTCATAAAGGAAGCGTTAATCCCAAATGAACTTGCATGTTTCTATCATAAAAATTGGTTTATTTTATGATTTTTCTACTCAATTGCCTCAACTGTAATCCATGTGTGTGATCACAGCAGAATCTTACTTTCTATTAATAGTTAATGGATAGTCATTTGTGGTTTATGTTTAATGCAGTGTGTACATTTAACAACATTATGCACTTATTCACAGGCCTGGCAGATCTGACTTGACACTGTTTTGGCATTTTTTAGAAATATTCTGAAGAACGTCCGTTTGTGCAGGACTTACAACTGGTTTTTGCACCAAAGGAGAAAAGTCAAATATGCAAAAACAGAGATGAGTCTTGTTAGAATGAACAATGTTGCATATCTGTGAGGATAATTGTGGAATAAAAATAGCTAATTCGCTCACTGATGATGACCATCAATTGGCTGCATTAGTTGACTTGAGGGTAATGGACAGAAAATCTTTGCACAAAGGGGCTGGAACTAACAGGACAATTTTAAACATAATGAATAAAGATGGTTGCGTTTTTGAACTACTTTCTGTGAGCACAGACCAGACCTGTTCACATATTCTATAGGCTTACATGCATGTTTTCCCCCCTCTTCAAAGTGTTGCATTTAAATTAGAAAGCACTGGTTTACCCCAAAGGAGGCTGCTGCTTCTCGATCTTTGAGAAACGAGAGGCAGATCAAAACACAAAAACAAAGTAATTGGTTAAAATGCACCATTATCACATTTAATTTTAGTCTGCTTTTGTTGTGTTTTTTCCAGTTTGAAAAAAATTAAAAGGTGGTTGTGTTCAAATATGTCCCTTAATCAGTCATCAAACGGTGAACATTTTCACTTTAAGAATCATTTTTTAAATTATTTATCATTTAAAGAAAAACCAGCATGTTGCTTCAAAGCCAATGAATTATTATTTTTTCAAGTTTTATCAAACTGAATTGTGAGTGGTCATTTTCCATTATTGCCTGCCACCATTGCCAGGTGATATAGTAATACATGCGTGTTAATGAATGTCTTTTAGTAAAACATTTCATGAAATATTCGTTGGATTTTATTTAACCTCACATAAAGCAATCTCTGGATGTAGAATTACAAATAATAAACCAGTCAGTTACAGATAATGAATTGAAATTTGGTGTGGTAGTAGCTTGGCCAACACATTCTGAGTACAAATCAATCCCAAGAAATCTTACATAAGCCTTTATTGGAAAGTTAGTATTCCTGATTGTGGGCTGAATTCATCACTTTTTGCTGATCCTGTCGCTTCAATGTCTCAAATCATTGGCAGTGTGTTGAGATTTTCTTATTAAAATGGACTTTATATTTTCCTCCAGTCAGTGGCATAAAGGAGCCAGGGTTTAATTGCATGGAATCCATGACAACTATGGCCACCCTCTGTTGTAGCCTTTATTGCTATTGGGATTTACTATGATGCTTTGCGTTGCACTTTTGAGGTCTTGGTTGAATCTCACTTTGTCGGAACCTCCCCTTCAACCTTGCCGCCAAGGATCCTTACCAGGAGCAAAGCTCCAGATGGCAATGCTATCAGGTGCATTGGGCCACAGAAGCTTCTCCACCACAGCAAGGTTTTTATATACCCATAGAGATAGGTCTGGATATTGGCCCTAAACAGATACTCACAACCCTAAGATAAATTACATATATATGTTATTGAGCCGTTTACATATATATATCATTTATCATATTCAACTGGAATATTTCCAGACAACATGAAAATAACCAAGGTAATTCCTCTTTTAAAAAATGATGAGAAATGTGTGTTTAATAACTACAAACCAATATTCTTGAGCTGTTATTATCTTAAGGGGATCGAAGTATTTGTGAAGCCTTAAGGAGCAATCTAATCTAATCTAATCCAGGGAATAGGATTATGGAATGGCCTGGAAGATGAGGTTAAAAATGCCAGATCTTTGTACAAATTCAAGAGAATGATAAAATTTACTATTCTGAAGGAATATGAAGGAGCATAATGTGAATCCATGTGAATTGTTGTTTGAGTTGATGTTTTAATTTAGTGTTGTTTTTTGTGTTTTCAGTTGTTTTCATTTTTGTTTTTTGAAATTTACTTTTATTTGAACATATTCTGGGGATAAAAAGAGGCAGATATAAGATTTATTTTTCTTCTGCTGCCTTTCATTTTTTTTTACTTTTATTTTTTTGATTCTATGTTTTCTGTTGTGTATATAATTGTTTTAAATTAAATTAATAAATTTCTAAATAAAATAAAAAATATATATATATATACTTGTGTGCAAGCTTTTGGGTAGAATTTTGGAGGATGGCATCAACACTTTAGGCCAGAATACATACTCCGCACCTTGTGCTTACCAAGTTTACAGAAGCTTAAGAAATTAACGTAGGTTAAAAATGTTACGAACAAACCAAGACCGGAGATTGTGAAAACAACACACTAGCACAGATACTGTTGCTGTAAAATCACTACCCACCTCCTCTATCGAAGCCGGTGCAGTTTATTCTTTATGCGTCTTCCTTTGGCTTCCTTTCAAAGTTTTGGGAAGTTTATGAAATTTACATAAACTTATGGACAAACTGAGAGCTGAGATTGTGAAAACAACACACAACAGCTACTGAAACTGTAAAATCACTACCCACCCCCTCTATCCAAGCCGGTTCAAATTATTCTTTGTCTTTCTCGGACTTCATAAAATAATTGCAGTCACCCACTCTGCTGTTTATGTTGTTTATGGAAGTTTACAAAATTTACGTAGAGATAAAAAAATTTAAATAAACTCTGAAAATTGGCATGGTGCCCTGAGGGCATCCTGAGTTATCATCAGCTAAAAGAAGGCATTGGAAAACCAAAGATGACTTTTTAGCTAAATGCCTTCTTGTGGCTCTTCTAATAAAATGGACTTCATGTTTTTTTTACAATAGCCAGAGTATGTTCATTGGTGATGGCATTGGTACACTTTGAGTGCTCTGTCATCAAACTCAGGACCTGAGGTATTTGGACTTCACTTTTTGCAATAATGGCATTAAGTCCATTTTAATTTACAATCTATGGCTCAGTCTGAAACTAACACAGAAACACTAGAACAAAATGCTATTACTTTTATTTCAATGTGCTACAGAGAACAACTTACAGTTAAATTGTAAATGAAAAAGAAATGTATAATGTTCAATTTAAATGATTCAAGAGCCAAGACTGTCTAATCAAATCTTTTCAAAAATGGAAAAGCAAAACGCTCCACTCATAAGTTTGATTTCCAGAGTAAATGCCAAATTGAGGTTGGTCTCAGCTTGGCTCAGCTCAGCTGGCTTCCTCCCAAAACATCTCTTTGGGCTTGTCAGACCTGTATTCCTGGACGTTACCCACACCGGAGAAGGAAATGTTGCGTTAGTAGGAGGAAAAAGGAGGAGGTTGAGAGAGTTGAAAACAAAGCCATCAATGCGATTGGCTGTCTGGACAGAGGCCAGAGTGAGGACAGACGGTGGGAGGGAGAGAGAATGAGAACATGAGAGAGAGAGTGTAAGAGGTACACAAAAGAGGAGGGGGGGATGGGGGGGTAGTCTTCGTGCCTTTTAAGTGCCCCTGGTGAGGTCAAGAGGAGGCCGAATCTGTGGGGCATCTCTGGACCGGATCCCAGCATGTGTGGGGAGGATCCTTCTGTCTACCTGTTCGAGCCAATCTATGTTCATCTGTCCACAGCTCTTTGTTCCTGCACTGTACATGTGTTTAAACGAATGCAAAATTGTCCCCAGGGGCATGAACGCACGTCGTTTTTTGATGTCTAGCGTGGAAAGCATGTGTATAGCTCGTGCTAATAAAGGTCACACGACAGCAGTTTTACCACTCCATCTTGTGTGAGGCGTCATCACAGCAAAAAGGTTGATTTGGATAACACTTTTTTTTTTCGTTGGAGATTCAATTATGCCATTGAGGGAATGAAGTGTTCCATTAGTGTTCTCGCTCTCCACTTCATATATCATCTCGCCGGCCAACTGGATATGGAGAGGGTTAGATTCCCAGCCAGTACACGACCTTCTGTACCCTTTTGTTTAAAACTTTTCTCTCATATTCAGCACAAAACAAGCAAACCCTGGTAGACCAATCGGCATAAAAGCACCCACTATGGAGAAGCAGGGAAAAGTAATATTGAGGCCGTATCATTTGTCTAATAAATTGTGCAGTTGTTTTATGAATTGTTTTATTCACTGACAGTTAAGACCGGCTATGTTTCACCTTGTTGGACTCATTCTCGCACAGGAATTGCATCACATGTAATGAAATTAGTTCTGCACAAGGATTCACTTTTATGTTCCCTAAGGTCAAATGCATGAGCCTTTTTTTGTGCCAATAAAATGGTTTGTATTTTTTTAAACAAATATTTATTTTCCTTTCAATATTTTTAATAATATATATTTTTTTATTAATTACAGGTTAATCTTGTTACAACTAAACATTACATATTTCAATTTTCTAACTGCCTTTTTTAGCAAATCTCCACAAACAAAACACTGTTTTTCAGAGTATTTTGTAAGTTTAATAAAAATAATATATACATACCAAATATGTACTAACTGATTTTGTTTAAAAGCAAACAATATCCTCCTTTGCCATCATATTTTGGATATATAAACAATAAAAAAATAAACTGATTCAGTTTTTCATCAAGTAATTTTGATGATGGTTTGAAAGGCTTTAGTCTTTTTATTTTACTTTGTTTTCCAGCCCTGTAGTAAAATATCTTGATTTCAGTGTCTACAGAAGCATTTCTTTAGCACACTATAAAAAAACCCTCTAAATTGTAGGGTTTAAAAATAGAATAAAACAATGTCTTAAAAACAATTGATGCAAAAGTTGTTTTAAGAAAAAAAAATGTTTCTACATGGCTCATTAACTAACTAAAGTCATTTTCTGGAGAAACACATTATATAGGTTCAGTTAAATGTATTACAGGTGGATGAAGGACCCATATGAGCAGGGGCCTTGTAAGTGCACCCATTCCTCTTCCCAAAAAGACACTGAGCTTTATTCAAACCTCCAATGAACGACACGTGGTTAGAAACACGCAGTGTTCTGAGCTTCTTGGAATCTATAGATGGGTCCCAAATAATTCTGTTCCATTGACTTCTTAGAGCCAGGCAGTGGTCTAAATAGTGCAATGAAGTCTCTAAAGCCTCCTTTCCACAGATGTGCATGTGTACGATTGTCCTTGGATCAGCCTTAGACAAACATGTCTTCATTTCCGATTCCAACTGCGTTTTCAGAACCACCTACACAATGCTTAGAAGTGGGTACAAGCGAGTATTGTGCATTTACAAATTTGACGACCGTGGACTTCTGCTCGTGAACTGGCTGAGCCAGGGCAGAACTCACAAACTCCTCCAGCAAACTTCTTGGGGAGAGGTAAAACAGATGAGTGCATACGGCTTGAGCTGGACACAGTCATCTGAAATGAACAGATATCCTGGGAGGTTTCGGACAAACTGGCCGCCCACGGTTACACAAGGACTTATATACAGTGCCACAGCAAAACAAACAGTCAGGCTACCAGATGATAAAACCGCAATGGCTTTTTTTTTTTCTTCTTTTTTCACTACTACGGCTAAGGCTACATGCTGACGATCAGGCAACAATTACGCCCACACACTGACAGAGACACACACACCTGACCAGAACTGAACAGACACACATCGAATAGTGAGATTTGACAATGGAGACGGGGCTTAATTCAATGCCACAGGCATCACACAGACCATTGTCAAGGACTCACATCACTATTTTGTGGCAATTGAGCAGGTTGTGCCCAGTTAGAACTCCAGCCAGTGTACTTCAAGTTTTTCTTGTCAAGGCAATGAGAGCTTTGCCAAACCTAAGATTTGGTTCAGTTATCAATTCCTGTACCTGCATGCTACTTTAAAAAAAAACACCATTTTCATTTTCTTTTTATTAAAGTATTACTGGCTCCATGCTCCTCAGTGCTTTATAACATCCGGTCTATATGTGCCATTTCACAACATCACATGAGGTTTGTTATACGGACACCTGCTTGGTGCCATGCAAAAGTGGGAATTTAAAGCCCAAATAATTTGTGAACACTGCATGGAACTTTTTTTCCCCCACTTTGTCTTAAAAGCTTGCTTTTCATACCTCAAGGATAATTTAAATGGCTTCTATCCTTTCTCTTTCTGTTTTTCCTCAACCTTTTCGAGTACAGTTTGGGGTAAAGACATATCAACCGAGTATAGAAGTGACATCAAGAAAAGAAAAAGTGTGTTAGAGAGAGAGAGATAGGAAACTCAGGGAGCAGATCACTGGGACAGCTTGGAGACCAGCATGGAGCCTTGCTTGTCACTTTTACTTCCACCCATCCCATCTACTGGCAGGGGCTTACGCACACAAGAGCGCCTACTGTACCTGGGCATCTGCGGAGCTCCGCTAGGTGGGTGGGGGTGGTGGGGGCACCACAGGCCTCGCACTGCTTTAGCAGCCAGGCAATCTGCTTTGTGAGCCCCGGTCTGCCTTTCGGAAAGACAGGCACACAACACACTGCCACCCACTGAGGAGCATGGTCAGAGCTGAGGCAAGATACTAGATGAGGCACAACAAACACATGCCCACACGCAGCCTTTACCCAGTGATGTACTGACACACCAGCAATTCCCAGTTATAGGGGGATTGTACTATAGGCGGTAGTCTTGAAGTTGCCAGGTATGAAACTAGACATTTCATGGGAGATCCATGTTTATTTTATGCAAAGTGAAGTCATCCTTAATTTTGACATTTTTTTAAGCATACTTCCTACCAACCAAAGATTTACATACATGTCAAGTTGTACGTATTGTCTGTAAAATACATGGATTTTACCCCATTTTGCATGTATAGAGATGTATAAAGAGAACATTACAAGGGAAACATCATGCTTTTAAATCCTTCCTTTTCACATTTAAAAAATCTGTGGCCAGAGCAAGAGGAGAATGAAGACCTGCAGAACCACAAATTCGCTAAAGTGGTAAGTTGTTTAGCAAATACTTTGATGTTGAAGGATATATTATGACTGATGAACAAATACCCCTTTTGAATGACTTCTCTTTAAAAATGTTGGTTCATGACTTAATTGATGAGCTAATGGCAGTCAGAACACTGTGAAAACCCAAGTGGATTGCTGCCTCAACAAAACAAATCCAAACTTAGAATTTTGAACTTGAATACTATTTTATAAATCTTTACACCATCTATTGTGTATCACACTGCTATTTAAATGTAAATCTATGGTGTTTTTGAAGTTCAAATAGTGACAACAGCAGCTAGCTTTAGCACTTCAATTGCAGCCTGGGGCATTTTCAGCTCAAATTTCCTAATAATTCTAAAGAAATAGTATGTGATATTGACTGCAGTGTACATATTTATACTGTAGTATTTCACATGAACCAATGTGACATTTTGACGACTTGAGTTATTTTCAAGATGGCAGCTGTTGGTTTTGTCAAATCAGCAGTTTTTAAATACTTCTTAAAAACTTGTAACATGCTTTGATTTTAATCAAATGTACTGGAAGTATCAGTATTTTTTTTTAAACTTTGAAGTACAAAACAGATTATGTATAGAATATATTTGGTCTAACCCACTCCCCATGCTCAGGTTCCCTTGCCAGCTTCACTTTAAAGCTAACACAGTGTTTATGTCCTCAGAATTACAACTAATCTCCCTATCAAACAGACAAGATTTACAGCAGCTTACAGGGAGAGAATCCAGTCTGGCTGCGCCTGCAACAAGCCGAGCCATCTCCCCCTTGTCTTCCATCAATCTGACAGTCGACATCGCTTCAATAAACCTGGCCCCATCTATACTCACTCTTGCAGATTTAATTCAAACAGCTGTTCAATGCTTACTCCAGACGCCCCTGAGCTCTTCCGCTGAGGAATGGGAAATGGAGTATGGGGGTGTCGGGTGGAGGGGCTTGAGCCTATCAGGAGAACGCCTTCCAGAGGCACGGGAGGAAGTGACCTCGAGGGATGCGAGGATGTCAACTTCTACTTAGTGACACGTTTTGGGCTGTTTTGTTTCTGACTGTTATACAAATTGCTATGGCCTGAACATCTGTTCAGGCTGCTTTTATTTATTTTTTTCAAAAAGAAAAAAAAAAATACTGCCTCTGTTATTCCTGAAGTGTAATGAGATTTAAACGTACACTATAAAATATGCCCAGTTTGCTAATGTATAAGAAAGGTTTCAACAGTCCTGTTCGAATGAGTGAGGTACATGTGTACCTACTGAAACCAACAAAAACCTATATCAAATTTAGCTTTTTGGGGAAGCAATCGCAAATTTTTCAGTTTATTAATTTAATATTCTTCAGGGGTAATGTGGACTGTTGTCTTTACTATCTGCCACGAGATAAACTGAGTAGTACATCATTAAAATGTTGAAAGTCACAAACATACAACACTCATACCTATGACCATTTAGAAAAACAAAATAATTTACCCTCATGTCAGCACAAAAACACTAGAAAACACTGGCAAACTTTACAAAACAGAGGTAAAAACCCAGAATCAGTACTATACTGTTTGTAGTCCAAAATATGTAAAAATAATTGTATTAAGGTCACAACAGTACACATAAATCATGGTATGATGCCTTGCTTGTTCACAATTTAATGTTTAGTAATACAAAAAATACAAGATCGAACTCGTCGCCAATGGTTGCTGATATCCTCCTTCACGGACAGACGGACAAGCAGCATTTCTATGGCCCCCGCCTCAGGAACAGGGAACAATAACAATACAAATTAGGTGAACAATGCTCCATATAACTTGTAACTTTGATCATGGGCCTAAGCATTTCAATGATTCTGTGGTGGAGACCAGCTTTTTGTTCTCAGTGATAGTGCCAGTAGGATAGTTAGCAGTCCTACTTCTTCTGCCCTCATCTTTACCAATTACGCTTGGTAAGGTGAGGTTTTTGAACATAAATCTTTAAGATTTTCAGTCCCAGGTCTCAGTGTATTTGGTCTATTAGAGCCTTTCAAAGGTGCTTGGTACCTATACATGTTAACCCTGGGTTTTTAAGTTGTTTAAGTCAATAGTAGTCTTCTACCAATTTTAGGTTTTATATGCTAATAAGCCATGAAGTCAAAAGAATGATGCAAATGGACATCCTCAAAAACAAATATTTTTGCTTGCCTTTTATGCCTTCTATAGAATAATGTATGTGGCATTCTGTTCCTACTTGCCTTTTCTCTGCTGCTCTGTGGTAAAATCTGCAGCAGTGTGTAGACCATGTACACATGTATTAAGTGTGTAAAAGATGTGGACATTGATCCTGTCGCACTGTCTCTTTTGAAAGTGACTCTGACAGTTTGGATAACAGTTTTACCCTCCTTCCTCACTGCTCACATATTATGGCACACATACACACACCACCGCTGTCGCATTGCCTTCAAATGGCGGGCTCCTCCAACGCTCAGGGTTGGGGGTCCAGCTTATAATTAACTTGCCTGCCAAGTGGCATTATATATCATCAAGGACTCGACATTGGCCCAGAGGAAGTCCAAAAAAGTGGCAGTGCCATTGTTTGCACCCTAATAAGGTCAGCACTGTGGCACAGTAATTTATGGTTATTTGTAACATGTAACATTTAAACAACAAATGCAGTTGGACGTTAACAACCTCTCTCACATGAAAGGGTTTGGACCTAAAGTGAAAGGAAAACTAGTTAAGTCTGCATGTGTAGAATGCAAATTACAATTAGATATTTTTTTCCTTTGACGTAAAATACAAAAGACAACACTACGTTGGGCGAAGTTTTACTGCATGTTGATTGTATTTTAGACGTTTAGACCAATTAAACTTGGTAATTATTTAAATTTCTTTATGCATTTGGCATCAAGCTGGTCTGAGCACACTAATATGCTCAAATATATAATTTTAATTTTTTTTAAATGAGCTTCTGTGGAAATGTTATGAACAAATATTGGTTTGATATTTGTATATGGACCAGCCTGCTCCAGGCTGCACAAGAAGTGCTTCAGCTAGCAGCCATTGCTGTTGTTTGCGCTTGCAAATAACTATAAAAATCTTTAACTAACCATGTGTTGCAACTTTGATGGCAATGTGCAGGTTCATAGAACAGCAATTACATGAGCTTTTATAACACTTTAGACTTTGAAGTTTTAGAACAACAGTCCACCTTGGTCCTGGCCTCTTTCAGATTAGACACTAGCTTGTCATTTTGGTTAGAATTATTTCTCCAAACTGATCTCTAAATATTTCTCCACCAAAAGTTAATACATTAATCACTACAAGCCTGTTTATTAAATGCTACCTAAAATGTCTTAAGCAATGAGTTATTTTGACTAGAGGCGTTATGCACACTTCTGAAGACTGACCTCTGTATGAATGCGATGCCATATTGGAAGGGGCTAGTCAATGTAAACATTTCATCATGGCTAGATTTCTGAATATAATTATACGTATATAAATCATAGTTTTTCATTGGTTCATTTCAGACGTGTGGATCTTGGCAACATGTTTTAACTGATATGATAATGTGAACTGACAGGCATTTCTATCAAATCAAAACAATGGTTGTCAATAGCAGACAGAGTTTCTTTGATGTGCTGACATAAATTTAACATGTCAGCTTTACCAACTAACTGCTGTCTGTACAGTTATCCTCGCCCTGAACAATATGGTCTCTCTCTCCAACCATTAAAAAATCCTGTTATACTTCATAGGTCTTAATGATCATTTGGACAGGCAGGTATATATGTGGGCAGCTTTATGCTGATGCTACGCTCCTGAGCTTTTTTCCTCAACACTGGTATATTTAAAAGGACATTGACTGCAATAGTTATGCTAACTTAAAAAAAAGATCTGTGACAATGACAAGCTTGTCATCAGAAAAATCCAAAAAGATGCCTAAAATGTTATGATACCTATGATAATCCTAAATCAAACTCCCTAATGTCAAGATTTTCCAACATCTTCAATTTTGTGGCTTTGAAGATTTCATTGTAGACAGGTGAAACAAAGGTGCTGCACGCCTATGGGAAAAAAAAAAGAATTACGAATAAAAATTACAAATAAAATTATGTCCTGGATAACCAAAACTCTACGCTACATTAACAAACTGACATCAAGTAAAACATTTACTGTGTAAGTTGTAAAGAAGTATATTTTTACTGAGTGCCCTCAATTTTGACCCCAATTATATGTTCTTGTATTATATCCTGAAATCATCCACTTATGTCACAATATGAAGCTACACGACAACCAAACAGGAAGTCTAAGTAAAAGAATGACCCTGCAACTCTTTAATCACATAAAGCAAAACTTCCAGTCATCAGCCCATAGAATCTTCAATAGATATAATTTCTTGGTGGTTTTTTTTTAATTTGCCAGCACTCGACATCACTTAACCACTTGCAATGAACTGCATTTCAATGTCCTGTTGTTTAAAATAAGGTTAACATTTTGAGACATATGCTTAGTTATTTGTATTTTTACATTTTCTATTTGCACATCTATGTGCACATTTTTTGAAGGGTCATTTCATGTTGGATGACTTTGACTTTTTGTTGAAAAAAAAGACTGAAGGTATTTGTCTTTATGCTGGGAAGGATATCATGGTGATTTTTAAGTCAAAAAGAGTTGGAGGAAAAGCACGAGTCAAATGCATAATCTTATACTGTACAAAGTTGCTGCATTGAAACCTGTGCGCTCAAAAAAGTCAGAGTAATTTCCACGTAATTTGTTTAGCATTTAGGAAACTAATTTAGTTTGTGCAATGTTTAATCAACTCATATCAAAATGTCAGCACAGTGCAAAGGCATGGAGTTATTTTCCCCACACAGTTTTAACATGGCACACACAAGTCAGTTAGGCCAGTTGTTTCAAACTTGGCGTCACCAGAGACCATGGTGGGAGGTGGTGCATACAAACTTGTCTGATTAGAGGTTGTGAAAAAAATCTATTTATTGTTTGTATATAAAAAGGTACAAAGACAATACCTTGATGGTTACCTTGACTTTGGATTTATCAAAACACTGACACTTCTCAGCCCAAACAAACTTTTTGTGTAATTCCCACAATAAACTTGTAGTTGTTCTTTCTGTTATACAAGTAGGGTTGGGCAAAACTGCATTGTGTGCAATCATCAGTTAATCATCAGTAAAATGTTCAACTAATATTTACCATTTTGCAATTATTGCAATTTGTTAACGTATTTTTATATATGACACACTATCACTAGCATGTGACCCCAATGGTGGAACGTGGCGTGAAGCAGCTAATGCTAACCTTTCAAACTCGTTTACTCACCTGAAACAACTGCAGAAATGGAACCACTAAGAATGCCAGAAAATGCAAATCACATGCAAGTGCAGTTGTCATCTATTAATTGTTGTCAGATAAATGTCACAATAAATTGTGATAAATTTTATGTCAATATTGCTCAACCATATGTACAACTACAATTTATTTTTTCATTTTTAAACTCTGGAGTCCCTCCAAGTGCTCCCGCGTGTTCTACTCATATGACCTAATTAAATTGCTCTAACCGAAAAGATACGCCCTCTTTGGGACTCTGTTTTGATTTTAGTTAAAAGTAGACTTCAAACTTCACAGCAGTTTTCAAATTGTGTCCATAGGCCAAGTAAAACCAGAGTTATGATGAATAGTATAAATAGATAAAAAGCATATGCCACACTTTATTTCTGAAAATTACTTCTTTTTTTTGCACATTGCAGCGGGAGGCAAGAGAAAATAAAAAAAATCTCATGAAAAAAACACCACAATCCACCATCAGTCTCATCCTTATCTTAAACAAAATATAAATCTCCCGATTTCCTTTCTGACTGAGGCCCAAAGTTATTTGTCAAGCATTAAAAAAAATCTACAGGAAGGGGAAAATAAAAACATAAAAATTTAACAAAGTACTTCGATAGAAATACTGCATATAACTTTGTTGCTTGCTAAATTTGTAATTTTTTTATGACTATGAATGTATGTATTTGCATTCTAAGCTGCAAAAAACAATTCATCATAAATATTTCTGTTTTTTAAGTTAAGAAAAACCTTTTTTTTATGATTTACGTGTGATTTTAAAAGTAAAAAAAAGGCTTTCGGCTCTGTCACGTACTGGAGCCGAAATAAAATTCCAAGTTAGCCGCTTAAGCTAACATGCTAAATTGACCATAACTCAGCCATTTTTTCACATATTTACTTCAAATTTGGGCTTGTAGTACAAGACATTGATCTGAAAAGGACAGTATATCTTTAGTACAACCGCCAGAACTATTTAAAAAAATAAATAAAATACGTACAGGACGAGTTGCACAGGGGGCAAGCCTCCTTGGTGCAAAATGAAGGTAAAATCAATATACTCCATAAAAGGTCCAATTTCACCCAGGAGATTTAAGTTTAACCTGTCTTTGAGAGAGGTGGAGAATAGCGAGGGATTGGGGAGGGCTCAGCTTGGCTTGGAAGTAAGAAAAGGCGCTCTGAGGTAAATAAGTTAGGAACCACCACGTTAGGTCATACATACGTATACGGGCTGCACAAGGTTGTCTCGTCTTGAATTTCCAACTAAGGTATTGGCATTAAGTTGATCAGACAAAGGCCATAGCTTTCCTCTCAATCTTTCTTTCAGGCCCTTTCTTTTTTCATTTGGATGGTGTAATAAGGTTGAGGTGATTGATTCCCTGCGACAGATGGCATATACCCAAGACATGCATTTTACCCTCCATCCAATAATGTGGTAAGTTTTTTTTTTTAAGTGCATTGGCTGTATTGTCGCTGACATGATTTTTTTGTGCATTTAAATATTAGTGTGAGTGACCAGTATGTTCATCAGCCTTACCTTTCCAGGTGGTCCCCCCTTGGTCCATCTGGGGTCTTGAATTCTTTTTCAACCTGTGAAACAAGGTTATTAAATCTATTAGAGGTCTAAATTACGTTCATCCAGTATTACCATTGCCAATCAAAACTACACACTATGGATTAAACAAATCGTTTAAGTTGTGGCACTTATTCAAGTTGAATGTCACCTTTGCAGGAGTCATTCCCACAAGGAGCAGCATTGATTAAAATGGTATATTGTATCTAGTAGGTGGATAGTCTTTTGTGCCTCCTTTCTTTTTAACGCACATTATCTCCCCCCTCTTTTTATCGTGGATGATTGGTTTTATTCTTAAGGCTTACTTAAGCAGGCTGGATTCTGCGGATTATAACCACTCACTTAAGTTTGTACACAGTTTCTTTGTCTCACACACTGTTCTGTCTTCTTAAAGCTGTTCCCTCATTCTAGAATTACAATAAACTAATTCCTGTCTATTCGGCATTGACTATGAATTATAGGAGTGACAAAAAAAATTGGTCACTCAGCAGCAGTGGTTGTACAGGCTCTAAGCACTGTTTTGTTAGGCTTGACTAGCTTTTGTAATTATGTTCTCCCCGCAACCTCCCCTGACCACAGCCCAGAACGGCAGAATTCAAACTACCGAGGTATAAAATGCATTCCACTTTGCATTGGAGTCCGAGGCCAAGTCTAATTTAAAGAGCCTTTGTTTCATTTCACACATTGATCATTTAGGCATGTGAGAATTATTTGCTTTATTGGAACTTTGCGACTGCTGTCGTTTTGTAAAAAAAAGGCACATAATGTTCAGTTAATAACAATGAATTATTGAGTAAATAATTACTTCATTAGAAGCTGATGGGACAAATGTGTTTTTAGCCTTCAAGCCCAAAGCACTGCACATGTTGCATCAACACTCCATTCACAAATCTTCTGTCTTTACTTGTTTTAAAAAGTTTTTATACCTTTTTACATACACACATGAAGCTTTGGGTCTCAAACAAAACACGTGGGTGGTAAAGTAAACCATCGGTCCTAAATAAAAGCTTAGGTCTTAACCTGGAATCTTGGCTCTTGAAGTGTCTACAGGCCTAAAACAAGACTTGTTGGTATCAATAAAAAACATAAATGTGAAAGAAGATCTTAATTCCTATTCTGACGGGATAAGTATTATCTGGGGACCCCAGGTAATAAATAAATTACTGCCCAACGTCTGCTTTTTATGTGGCGCATTCACATGGGATAACCGAAGCCCGAGATTCTGCTGAATTTTACAGACATCTCCTGGATGTGACGTTAACGCGTTGCGAATTGCGTACCATCCATTCACTATTCGTTAGTACTATCCGTTAGTAGTAGTACTAATTGTAGTAGTATAGGAATACCTAGTAACAGTACAATTATTGACTCATTAACTTCTAGAGGAATGACGTAAGTTTATGTTAAAACTAATTTATAGGCTACGACCACAGCTCAGCGCTGTTTTACTGCTAGCGTTAGCCAGTGGTAGCTATAATAAGAGAAGATGATTCTTACCGCACAGTGCAAAACACAACCAGACCTACCATTTGTATCAGATTTTACTCATTCTCTTCAGTCTCTTTCTGCTGCCACACATTAGTGGTTGATAGGGTTTTGATGGACCGGAACTGAAAAGGTCATCATTGCATTCCAATACAGCCTCCATTTTTTGCCAAACCAAATGCACCCAGGAAACACAACCACCTAAATACAAATTAGGTTCCACCTATTTCTGTTTTAATCACAGACATGCCTAGTAGGATTAGCATTATCATAGGACCTCTGAGTTCAGCAAATTATAGTTTGCGGGGGAATTTTTACTTTACAAATAACTGACATGGCTGATTCACATGGGACTAAAACACAGACAACCTCTGTAATTATTACAAATTACCACGGGTCCCCAGATAATACTTATCCCGTCAGAATAGGGCTTTAGATCCTAAACAGAATTCTTAGTTCTTAGACCAAAAATTTAAAGTCTTTGAGGAAAGAATAGGTCCTAAATAAATGTTTAGGCGTTAGACAAAGAATATTAGGTCTTAAACAGAAAAACTTTGGTCATATACTGGAAACCTTAAGTCTTAGACAGAAAAGGTTTGTGTATATTCTGGTCGTTCACTTTCAATTTTAAAAACAGATATTGAAAACAGAATGGTTGTTTGTTTTCATTTTAAATAAAAAAAAATAGAAAACCGTCTGTCTTAAACAGGAACCCTACATATATGGGTTAAATAGCTAGTGACAATAGTTTTCTTTAATAATTAACTCTTGTTCTTTCTTTCTTGTTGCTAATCTAGGAAAATGCATTTATTGACTTTTAAGGCACAAAACTAGTTGTGCAGTGACTTCTCAGGGTAGCCTTTTGTGTTTTTACAACATAGTGTAATTACTGTTAATTGTTATTTTAAATGATGCTGTCTGCACAGCAGCAATGTGAGAAAGTTGTGGGGGGAAAAAGATGTCACCAAATCTTGGTAAAGTTATCTTACAGGCCGTAATTGCCTCAGCTTAATGAGTTACAATCAACAGATCTTGCCTGCAATTTCCCAGTGGCATCCCAGAGAGCATTTTGTTCAGAGGTTTGAGGTGGGGGGAGTGCTTTCCCTTAATGAAACCCAGCATGGAACCCTGCAAAAAAGCAGAACACAGTGATTAGAAGCTTACACAAACACAGAAAAGGCAGCAAACAGTGATTAGGATGTAATTGTAATCTTGTAAAAAAAGGAAATCACTATTGTTAAAAACCAGTAGAGGAAGGGGTTAATTAATAGTGGCAGACCACAAGAGGTTACTCAATGGTCTTTAAAGTACAATAAATATTTAATACTTTTCTGTTTCTGAAACTTAACTGCAAAGATCCTTTAGAATGTGTCAAATTATAATTTTTCTATGTAAAATGTCCCTTCTACCAAATGATGAATGGAAGAAAAAACAAAACCCTGACTTTTATTTTTCCTGTCAGGGGCTCCTTTTCAAAATATTTGAACTTACCTCTGAGGATTAATAAATTATTTTTGATAGTGGAACAAACAAATATGGTGGACACAGATCTGCTAATCCACTATTAGCGGAACTAGCTTCTCATTTAGCGGATTAGCTTTTTTGATAACTTTTAGTGGACCAATTAGCTTCTGCTAAATCAGGTTCTGCTAATTTTAAGTCCACAAAAAACCTCACAAGTGTTAAACTTCTATTTTAATGTCATATATCCCAAATTAAATGAAAACTACCCCCTTTTATAAGCAGTGCTGAACGTGTCAGGCACCATGTGTGTAGCATGTAGCATCTTTACTAGCTAAACTTCAAACTAAGAGCATCAAAAATAAATTAAAATGTTTAACAATATTTCAATAATGAATACAAAAATTGTCTATGTATAAAATATGGTAGAATAAGTATTTGCTAATTGCTTTTTGACTATACCTTTTTTATATAAAAATACAAACTTGAACAAAAAAATGCTTTTATTCGGAAAAGGGTGAACTGGCAGTATCACAAGTTAGACAGAGTTATAACTACCTTCAAACAGAAAACTAACAAGTTTCTGACAAGTTCCTGCTCAGCGCTCAGCCGCATTGCTCAATGGAACGCTGCTCCTGATCATGTAAAAACCTGTAGTTCTTTTATTAGTTTTAAAAATAATCTTAAAAAAATATCTTAAATCTACTCAATTTTGCAATCACTAAATTACATTAGGTAATCGAATGTACTTCTAATTATATGCGTTGGAAGGTGGGCTGGAGTTGGGCATGATTACAAATGTTAAATTTATTTATTTATTTTGAATGTTTTTATAATCCATCTGTGATATTTGTTTATTATACAAATGCTAAATTAACCAATAATGCATCAGATAATTTTTTTCAAGTAGAAATATAATATTCTGCAGTTATTTTACTGGTTTCTGAAATGATCATGGGGAATATCTCAAATCTACTCAACACTGCAATCACAAATTATTACTGGATGTTCAGCGATATAACTTATTTTTTTATTAGGTATTTTGGAGAGTGGGGTATTTATTTTTAATATTTTTATTATTTGCAAAATGTTTTGTTGTTTATTTCTTCTCTTTGTTTTCTTTTGTTATTTTATTACTGTTGGATGTTTTGTTATTTGTTTTTAATTGTCTGGAGGGACTACAGATGTAAATTAGCTTTGGGCTAAATCTGGTGCAATACATCAAATGTTTTTACATTTATGTTTTAATTGCACACTGTCCTGATTTAATAAAATTAAGTAAAAAAAAAAAGGTTGAGTCAGTCCCACCAGTCTTTAAGTTGAAGGAGATAAAGAAGTGTGACAGACTAAGAGACAGTCGTCTTAGTACTTACTTGTTAGTGTTAGCTTCCATTAGCAGATTAGCGTTAGCAGAGCTGAGATTTTTGTTTGGATTAGTGCTTAGTAAACCTAACTTTTTGGTTAGCTGTGCCCACTACTGCACACAGGCAATTACAAGATTGGCCAACATTCCTGACGGTGGGCAGTATTTTATATTTTTAAATCTCCATTTCTGTCATCATAAACGTCAATTGCTTGAGTATAAGGGGTACCAACACAACAGAAAGTATTTATTTTTCGAATTAAAGTAATGCAAAAAAAAATTGAATTGTCTTACAATAGTGTGAGTCTTTGAGGTTGCCTCATTTTATTCCACTGTCAGTCAAATTGAAAACGGGTCTGAGCAGCACTCATAACATTTTTCCCTGAGGTTTTAAAATGATGACAGGGGCTTTCTTCAGGGCTCATTAATAATATCATTCAGATGAGACCCCCTTAAAAGCAGCGTAAAAGACCCTGCCTGGTTGTACAAGCAGCAATATCATGTTCTCAATGGGATTACTAGCCAATTTACAGAGTTAAAACTAGAACAGCTCATGCGCACCAGTCCTCCTCTTACTGTGCATCACAAATTTATTTGACCAGCAAGGAGTTTTAGATACACGGAATCACACTACATTCGCAAATAAAATTAAATATCAGAAGTTCATGCAAAAGGAAATGCTTGAATGAAAATGAGTGTTGTGGCTTTGTCAATCATGTCAACATAAGACAACTGTTGTTCCCCGACCCCTAACGTGCTCACAGGCATCCTATGTATCTCACTGTCTTACTCTTGCTCTCCTCCACTCCGTCTGCTCTTGTCGGCTGGGAGTCAAAGTTCTCCCTTAATCAGCACTATATTCTCAGTGGCAGGTGTTAGTAGGCTTTTTTTTTTTCCTGGCATCTTGATCACCCCTCAGGGAGTGATCTGGCCTCCGTCACAGGGCACACAGCAGGAGATGTCATCGGGAGGAGAGCCACCCATGGTGGCGACACAATCCAACAAATTGCTCTCTCCACAGCCAGAGGAAAAAAAAAGGTTAGGGAAATGGGATTAATCTGGACTGCATTGCAAGCAGCACACTCAGTTACTGTGAGGTCAGCGAGATTCGTGTAGCTCATCAAATGCAATTTTCAAAAATAAGATGAGATGAACGCCCTGTGGACTGCAGACCTGCCCAGAGTGCACCCTACCTCACTCCTACTGATCGCTGGAGATCAGCATCAGCTCCCTATGACCCTGAACAAAATCAAATGGGTATGGACAATGGATAGACTGATAATGATGAAAAAAGGCAAAGGCCAAATTTATTTTTCCAATGTTAGGCTTAGTCCTACACCTTAGCATTTGATCTTTTTTAAAACCAAATATGGTAATAGTCAAAAAATGAGATGGGACACCCTATCAAAAGTCAGTTGTCTTCAGTTTCTTTCATGTAAACAAACATGGCATGTGTGGTGTGTTTATTACTTATTAAACTGGTAACAGACATTGTTATAGTTTTAATGCTTGTTTATCTGAAATAAGCACATTAAGGAACCATAGGACCAAAGTGCTGTACAATTACAGTCAATAAAACCAACAGCAGTCACAATTGAGTGCATGAAGCTAGAAATTACAATAATTGCTGTGATAAAATAAAATTTCAATAATTTTATAGCTAAAACCCATTTGGGTCCATTATTAGTGCCGTTTATTTGGAAACAGCTATGAAATACCTCAGCTTGAAGTGCCAAAAAGCCCTACATCTTCATCTCCCCTTAAACCATAAAAACAGGGTTGGAACTAAAAAGTGAAATGCAGTTTACCAAAGTTGAAGACTTATTAGTGCTTCATGTCAATGCTGCCCAGTTGTACTCTACATCGTCTATGGTTCCATGATGCCAATTACAAGCTTACAAGCATGTACTGTGGCTAAAAGGGCGTTGGGGCGTTGAAAGGACACCCTGTCGGATGCCTTTTTTAGCTTATCAACGACTCAGAACATTCTGAAGGCACTGTGCCAATCTTTGGGTTCAATGAGATTTAGCAGACATTTCCGTCCAGGAAATTTTTTTTTCTTTAATAGTAAACTTCATAAATTTCTGTATACTTACTAAGCTTCGGTAAGGGGTAACTGCAATTATTTTATGAAGCCAGAGTAAGACACAAATAATAAATTGCACTGTCTTGGATAGAGGAAATTGTTAGCAATTTTACGGTTGCAGTAGCTGTTGTTGTGTGTTGTTATCAAAATTTCCAATCCCTGTCCACCCGTAACTTATTTTTTCCGTAAGTAAATTGGCTCTATGCCACAGCCATTGTGACGTACTTCCGTCAAAATTTAAGCCATGGACGCCCCTTCCGGGTCATACCGCTGCGCGTTGTTTTTAGCGTTAGCTCCTTGAACTAGACCATGAAAAAGTCACAAAAGTTAAAACATCTGCGAGCTACTGGT
>JARVJO010000001.1:12722487-12734974 GCA_031762555.1 Cynodonichthys magdalenae
GCAGTGTTGAATGCGAACCGGAAGTCTCGTTGGTGGCTAAAAAAATGCGGAAGTGCTAGAACGGAAGTCCGTGGCATTTAGGCTATTGTGTGTGGTGGTGGTGCGGGGTGGTGGGGGGGGGGTGCTCTTCAAGTGTCGACGGCTTTATCAAAAATAATATCAAAAAGCCTCAGTACAAGACATGGCCAGCTCAATTGGTGATTTATATTTGACCAAAAGCAGATTTTCTTTGTAACCATATGGCGGATCCATTTTGTGAAAAGGGCTTAAGACTCATCCTCACTGAGAACTATGAGAAGGTACCGCAGAAAATATAGTAATTCACCTTCTCTACAACATTTAATGAACATTGAGCTGGTCATACTGTATACTTATTAAAGCAATGCCTCTTGTAATTACAATGTTGTAATCAACACTAAAGGTGGCTTAACACATTTTAGAGCATTTTCCCAGATATTGTATTGTGTCTTGTACTGTATATAACAAATAAAAGAAAGACAAACTTATTTTCCAAAATGCACAATTCAAACCATAAAAATATTTATTACTTGCTCAGCTTTGGTGAGAAGCTATTGCTTTTACAATAGATGTTTATATATTTTCATCTGTTGTTAATTACAAAAAGGTCTACAATTCTGTAAGATTCTTTAACCATCTTGTCTGCACACATTTTCTTTCCAAGTCTTTTTACAGATTTAAATAATTTTATTATTTTACCAAGTTAATGCTATGTAAAAGTAAAAAACTGTCAAGGACATGGCAAAACCTTCAGCTCCTTTTTAGATTTTGAAATTCACGATTCACACTGTATTGTACAAACAATCCAGTTATTCTGTTAGCCCTCTTGCCTTTTACTAATGGTTTGATGTGTGCTTCTAGGAAGACCTTGGAATTCAGTTTTAGTTCATACTGTAATCTGAAAATTAAAGTGCTACACCTGTTATTTCTTTATTTTTATTTAAATAAAAATAATTTTAAAAAAGTTCATACTGTAATCTGCAAATTAAAGTTCTACACCTGTGGAGGCCCCATCAGCCCTATTTAGATGTGTAGCATGTGCTGAGGGTAGAAACAGAAGGGTGATACTGTTTCTGAACTTTGCCACACTTTGCCAAGTTGGAGCACCAATCAGATTTAACTGATAATATTTTTTCACCATTTTAAATGAGACTCATATACACTGAAGAGGAATAAATATGATAAACATTGAACTCGACCATATAAAATGAGTACTCAAGAAGGAGGAAACCAATTTTGTCTTTTAACAATTTTATTACAAAACTAGAAAAATTTCAGGAATAATGGCTAAAAAACAGTAACATATAAAAATACAAAAACTATAAAGCTTATAAATGATTAAATAAGGTGGTAAGAGAAATACATAGATTATCAGGTGTAAATCTAAAATGAATAAAGAATAAATGAGAGTTTAATCTTAGGTATCAAAAAAGTAATTATCTGTTGGACAGGATCTTATTGGTTTTGTTTATACGCGGTGAGTTTACACAAAGTTAACTATTTTTAGCAGTTCACTTTGGGATTTTGAATGGGAGAGTTGTTAATATTAGAGCATATTGATACATTGATTTTACTTCTAGCATTTACTTGTTTGTTTACAGCAAGCAAGGAAATGGTTTTATCAAAGTTTCTGCATTAGCTATAACCAGACCTCTCCATCTCCATCTTCTTCCGCTTATTCATAGTCAGGTCGTGGAGGCAACAGGTCCAGGAGAGAAACCCAGACATCCCTCTCCCCAGTGACACTCTCCAGCTCGTCCTGGAGGACCCCAAGACGTTCCCAGGCCAAAGAGGGTACATAATTCCTCCAGCGAGTTCTGGGTCTTCACCGGGGCCTCCTACCAGTGGGATGTGCCCGGAACACCTCTAAAGGGAGGCGTCCAGGAGGCATCCTAATCAGATGAACCACCTCAACTGCCTCCTTTCGATGTGGAGGAGCAGCAGCTCTTTTCTGAGCTCCCCCTGGGTGACAGAGCTCCTCACCCTACCTCTAAGGCTGAGCCCGACCACCCTACGAAGGAAGATATTTTTGTCTGCTTGTATCTGGCATCTCATTCTTTTGGTCATGATCCACGCCTCATGACCATAAGTGAGGTGAACGAAGACAGACCAGTAAATTGAGAGGTTTGCCTTTGATTTACTGGTCTATAACCAGACCTGACCTTGCTTTAAACTTCCACAGGAGAGGAGAGTGTCTCATTCAGACCAGCAGGACATTAGGCCTTACCCTTGGTTGAGCCTCAGGATGGTACCTGGTCAACTTCCAGGGCAGCTTGTGTGGACTCTGACTCCTCAGAGTCCGTGAGATTGACAGCCGTCTGAGGTCACTCAGAGGTGGACAGTGTCAGCCACTGCCGGGAAGGTTGCTGGAGAGATGATGGAGAGTTGAAGTCCAGTTTGGAAAAACAGACCTCCATTGGGCTTGAAGTTTTTTTTTCTTGAAGTCCAAGAAAAATCTTTCTTGCAGATAAACAAAGTTTTCTTCTTGCTTTAACTGTTTCTGGAATGTTGGCTTTAAAAATCTTAGTTCTGAGTTTTATGTTGTTTCTGAGTTTTATGTTGTTTCTCAGATACGGACAAACATAAAACACAAACTGTACAGACGAACAGGACTCGAGTGGTGGAAAGAAGCGAATTACCTCAAAAACAGCTTACGTGTCTATATCACTAGATCGTCACATCGTCTCTCTCTCAAGGCAATAAGCTAGAATAGTATTGTGAAGGTGTCTCTGCCCAATAGCTTTCCAAAATAAAACACAGTTTGTCTCCCTGTGAAGGAGAGCTTTGTCTGAAACAAATATAGAGAAAACATGTTAAATAGTTGTTATAACACTTCATGATTAGAAAGACATCTGCATTAACTGTTGAGTTCATATTGATCCAGTCAACACTGAAATAAAGAAAAATTCATTTTATAAATATTTTTCCTAAATCTGAAGAATATTAAGTCTGAATGTTCATGATTAAGTGTTAAAGAACAATAAATCTTATTGAAACAGAAGGCAGTATAATAAACGTAATCTTTAAAATAACTTTTAAAGAAAATAGTTCCGTTCAGTTCTGGACATAACATCAGGGTACAGAGGTCATCCCATCCAATAGGGGTCACCTCACGCTACAATGTTGAGACGCAAACTTCTGAGGCTGAATTTTTTTGGATGATGGTGCAAAAAAGTGCATCTTTCCATGTAGGTCATTGATGTGCAGGTGTTGCTGCACATTAAAACTGTACCACAAACTTGACTGTAGTTAAATACTTCTTTGCTGTATCTAAAGTAATGTATTTGTCCTCTACACCTCAACTTGGCCTCCACATTTTTTAATTAGCCTTTTGCTTCACAAACTGAGGGCAGAGCTGTACCAAAAAATGCTTTTATCCAGCTTTTTAATGTTTCATGTGAATGAATTAAAGTCGTAAAATAAAATCACATACCAGGCCTTGACTGTTGATTTCTAACAAAATAACATGTTTATAACTTTAAAATGTATTTTACATGGCATGTCTTTATGAACAAGCCATACCCCTTTTAAACTGATTAAACTGGGAGCTTCATCCTGATCTTATAATCCAACTAAATTTCTGAAGAAATTAAATTATATAGAAAATAATATTAGAAAGTCACTGACAATACACATGTATTAGACCCACTTTAAGAAAGATTGTAACAATTGGGTCAAAATAAAACTTTCTCCAAGCTGAGTTTGTAAAAAGTGCTAAACTTCCCTTTAAAGGATGCAATATGTAGTTTTAATGGCCGATTTGTAATCTGCATAGCAAAATTGGTCAATTCTGGCCCACACAATGCACCAACACTTGGCTCAGATAAAGCAAAAAACGATGGCCCTTTGGTGGTCTAGATTTGGTTTGTCAGAGGTGGTCCATGCATCGTCCAGCACCACATAAACCAAACCACACCTGGTGGCACACCATCTTAAAGACAGTGCCATCATTGACAGACCTAGCCCACATCCGGTTTTTACACCATCTGCCATGCCATTGACACCAGGCCTGTCTGCTATGTGGGATGATGTTAAGGTATTAAAAAAAGCAGTATGTCAAATCTTTCATAAAGTTTTTTAAAAAGACATTGTGTTTCATTTTAAGGCTTTTACTAAAAAACAAAAAACTAAAATTTTTATTCATTTTGCTATGTAATAATAACACAAACATTTTTTTACCACAGGGTTTTAGAAGTGTTTTAAATAAAAGTCCAAATGCACGTTTTACACTACTTTACAAATGTACATTTGTTTTAATCAAACTATCCTTTTTTCATTTTTTCCATTCTAAATTATGGTTTGCAAATCTAAATTTTGCTTCACGGTCCGCCTGGAACCATTTCCGAGAAATGTGCTGCTAATCGGATGACCTCTTTATAAATATTGCATGCAATGAAAGCTTTAAGACGAGTTTTCACCTGAGTAGCTTTGCTAATGACTATTTCCACCATTTCCATCAGAGTAGGAAATTGAATGACACGTTAATTCCTCACATTTGTTTTAAAGTTTTGTTCCCAGTTCATTTCAACTTAAAGGCAGAGTCAGCAAATATAAGTTTGGCAGAAAAAAAAATGAAGCTAAATTGAGAATACTCCATTTCGCACCAAAATAAATGTGAAATACCAAAAAAACGTTATGGTAATATGGTGTTCACGTGGTTAAAATTATGTATGGTGGTGCACAAATATGACAAACTTCCTCAAATGTATCAAGTCAGGCCCAACTTTACTGGTGCAAGGTATAAGCAACCTGTCAGTTCTCAAAAATATAAGAAGCACAGGTTGATGTTTCTAGGATTTTATGATGCTGTCGTGCTGACTCTACAAAATCCATGTGCCCTTCTTCGTAGTTCTGCTTACAAGGTAAATTGTTGAGCTTTCAGAAGTGTTACGAGGAGAGAGAGAGGCTGATTTAGTGATCTGTTCAACAGTGCACTCTTCCTTCCTGTGGCTCCTCTTGGAGAGGGTTCTGTCACAGTCAGGTATCAAAGTGTGTCTGCAATCAGAGTTTCGGGCAGAAACCGGTTTCTAACATCTTCTCCTGAAGTGGTTCCACCATGCCATGAGGTAAAAACATGTGAGGATATGCTCCTCACCACTAACAACCTGTGGTTCTGTTAAAAAAAAAAAAAAACAGTGAAAGGAACCCTTCTAGCCCAGTGGACACATTTCTCTCTCAGCATCAATGCTTTCCAGAGTGTTGTGCAATTTTTGTCCAACATGCTTATAAGAAAGCAAACTGAAAGACTGGCCCCTCTAATGCCTACAATGCTTTTTTTATACTTTCAAAGCATAAAAAAGTACAAGGGAAACACATTTTGTTAATGATGTCTTACTTTCTTTAAGTGTCTCAAGAAGCATTGGCTGCAGGCCAGAATGTGCTGCAACTAGTGACAATTTACAGATGCCAATTCATCTTAAATGCAAGTGAAACATCTCTACACAATGGGGGGCAATGGGGGTAATAAACCGACTTGGGGGAGAGGAGTTGGGAAAGGAGGACAGGGAGGGGTGGCGAACTTGTATTTCTAGTAGCAGAGCGGCTTGGGAGATTGTTGTTAACTTTTTTTAATGTTTTTTGCCCCTACAGGCTCTGAAACGTGAATTTTTTTTTTAATCTGAGATTTCTCTATACATCTGTATACCTGAAAAATAAGGGGTACATCCATGTAATTTACAAACAATCTGTACAACTTGACATGTATGGATACGAGATGTAATGAAAATGAAGAAAAAAAACTTTCACAAAATGTTATCTGAATGTTTATATGAACCACCATGTTCCTGTAAATCCTTGCAGGCTTGACCATCATGTAGGAGCATAAGACAAGGATACAGAGCTAAAACAAGGATCACTGAACAGGAGTTTCTCACAGCCCCTATTGCCCACAGACACAGCTATAAATAGTCAAGGCTTGGTCTAAGGTTTTACAATATACCACTGTTTTTTTAAAAAAAGTCTCATTCTCAAAAGCACTACATTTTTTTCATCATACAATTCAACAATTTAGATTGTTTTAAACAAATACTGGAATTTTTCATATCATGTAAAATGCGTTATAACATTCCACTGGTTTCTGCAGGTGAGCTGTCAGCAATATTTGGCTAAAGAAGGAAAAAAAAACAAGCTAGGAATGTTTCCTTTCCTTGAAAAAAGTTGAAGCACCACTCACTCTTTTTAAACCAACACTATTTTGAAACAAACAACTCCAACAAGCTATGAGAGTTACTGTGTCTACCAAAAAAATAAATGGGTGGAAAAAGCAGATATGGCTAATATACTACGGTAAAAAAACTGTTAAGATTAGAAGTCTGAATAATAGGTAGAAACCAATTAAGTTCTCAGATATATTTTTACTCTCAGATCTAAAGACTCCATTTTACAGACCTAAACAGAACCAGCTTATGTGGCCTTACAATATTTATAGAAAGCCTAGTCACACCCCAGATAAGTTGTCATACCCTTAAAACAAGAAAGTACCTTTAAAAAGTCTTACCTTCCTGAAATGTTAAACATTATGTGTTTACACTTCTGTTAGAGACTTGTTGATTATCTTACTGTTTAAAGTAAACAATTTCAATTGAACCTAAATTACAGAACTATAACACTGTATCTGAAATTAATTTAAGCTACCACAAAAGGACCAAGCGGCTAAAGGCAGTGAAGGCTCTCCCCATCGACTTGACGTCTTTGCCCCAGGGGGAGAGGCTTGGTCCGGAAGGAGGATATATAAAACTGTGCTATTATTTTGGTTTGATACCAAAACTCCAATGAATGAATAACGGTATGCTTTGGTCCAGCTGAAGGTTGTGTTTGATTTTATATTCTGCAAATAAATGTTCAAGTCTAAAATCTGAATTTGTTTCCAGTGCGTGTTTCGATTGCAAAGTAACAACACATTTCCTTCACTACCAGTTTGACAAGTTCTCAATGTTAAACACCTGGCAAAAAGTATGGAATCACCAGCCTCAGAGGATGTTCATTAAGTTATTTAATTTTGTAGAAAAAAAATCAGATCACAGAAATAACACAAAACTAAAGTCATTTCAAATTGCAAATGTATGGCTTTAAGGAACACTAAAAGAAATCAAGAAAAAAATGTGGTAGTCAGTTAATAGTCGGTAGTCGGTTAATTTTTTAGACCAATCAGAGGGAAAAAATTATGGAATCACTCAATTCTGAGGAAAAAATTATAAAACCACCCTGTAAATTTTTATTCCCAAAGCTAACACCTGCATCAAATTAGATCTGCTCGTTAGTCTGCTTCTAAAAAGCAGTGATCACATCTTGGAGAACTGTTGCACCAAGTTTACTGACATGAATCATGGCTCCAACACGAGAGATTGAAATTGAAACAAAGGAGAGGATTATCAAACTCTCAAAAGAGGGTAAACCATCAGGCAATGTTGCAAAAGATGTTTGTTGTTCTCAGTCAGCTGTGTCTAAAATCTGGATCAAATACAAACAACATGAGAAGGTTATTAAAGGCAAACATACTAGTAGACCAAGGAAGACATCAAAGCATCAAGACAGAAAACAAGCAAGCAATATGTCTCCAAACCAGAAAATGCACAAAACAAATGAGGAATGAATGGGAGGAAACTGGAGTCAACATCTGTGACCGAACTGTAAGAAACCACCTAAAAAAAAAAAGGGGATTTACAAACAGAAAAGCTAAACGAAAGCCATTATTAGAACCTAAACAATAAAAAAACAAGGTTACAATGGGTTAAGCAAAAGCAATCGTGGACTGTGGATGACTGGATGAAAGTCAAATTCAGTGATAAATTGCAAATCTGCATTGGGCAAGGTGATGATGCTGGAACTTTTGTTTGGTGCCGTTCCAATGAGATTTATAAAGATGACTGCCTGAAGAGAACATGCAGATTTCCACAGTCATTGATGATTCGGGGCTGCATGTCAGGTAAAGGCACTGGGGAGATGGCTGTCATTACATCTTCAATAAATGCACAAGTTTACCTTGATATTTGGACAATTTTTTATCCCATCAATTGAAAGGATGTTTGGGGATGATGAAATCACTTTTCAAGATGATAATGCATCCTGCCACAGAGCAAAAACTGTGAAAGCATTCCTTGAAAAAAGATACACATGGTCAAGGTCATGGCCTGCAAATAGTCTGGATTTCAATCCAACTGAAAATCTTTGGTGAAAGTTGAAGAAAATGGTCCATGACAAGGCTTCAACCTGCAAAGCTGATTTGGCAACAGCAATCAGAGAAAGTTGGAGCCAGATTGATGAAGAGTTCTGTTCGTCACTCATTAACTCCATGCCTCAGAGACTGCAAGCTGTTAGAAAAGCCAGAGGTGGTGCAACAAAATACTAGTGATGTGTTGCAGTGTTCTTTTGATTGTTTGTTTTTCATGATTCCATTTCCCTCTGCTTGGCCAAAAAAAGTAACTGTTACTGACTGCCACAATTTTTCTTCTTGATTTCTTTTATTGTTTCTTAAAGCCAGAAAGTTGCCATTTGAAATGACTTTAATTTTGTGTCATGTCTATGATCTGCTTTTTTTCTACAAAATTAGACAACTGAACATCCTCCAAGGCCGGTGATTCCATATTTTTTTTCCAGGGGTTGTATTAGAAAGAACCCACATAGCAGGCAGGTGTGGGCCAGATCCAATATCAAAGCCGTAACTTGTTCGGTTGTGGTTTGGTTTATGTGGTGCTGGACCATGCATGGGCCACCACTGGCAAACCACAACTGAGCCACCAAAGGGATGTCAGTCTTTATGGTATCTGGGCCAATTGTTAGTTCATTGTGTGGACCAGAACTGCACCACACAAATTTAGCTAGGAGAGAAGGGTTTAAAAAATGTAAAAATGATCTTGTAAAATCTCTATACCTACATCCTTTATCCAAGCCAGCACAATATATTCTTATGCGTCTTCTTCTGGCTTCAATAAATAACTGTTGCCACCCCCCACGCTGCTGTCGAAATTTACGGAAGTTTACGAAATTTGTTGAAGTTTTGCATCCTAAGGTGTTGCCAGCTGAAAGAAGGCATTGCAAACCAAACGGGAAGTCGTTGACAACCTTCTACCTAAATGTCTTAACAGGAATGAGTGTGAGCTTGCATTTTTTTATCGACTTTTGTCCCTTCTACTTAAATACTGGGCATAAACACGATCTGATTAACACAAAAGAAGGTTGGCTGTTTTTTAAAAAAAACAAAAACATCTAAAATGCTAAAAGCAACAATAATAGAAATCCAAAATGTCAAACAACTGAAGTGGTCTGCAAGTTTTCAGACTTCTTTGAGATAATGCAAGCACCAGCCGCCTCCTAGCCTGGGTCAGCAACATTTGGTAGAGTTGCTGTGGAGTCTGACCAACAAATCCATCACAAGCAGAGCTTTCATTCAACAGATAAGACATAAAATAGTAACTGGACACAGCTATTCATCTCTAATGGAAGTGCTTAACAGAGATTTTCCCCCGTGTCAGCACACTGCTAAGGGTTATTATTACTCTGCCAATTACATCACGCTCTGTGGAGAGACTTTTCTCAGCTGTAAATTGGATCAAAACAAGACTGAGAGCCTCAAAGTCAACCCTTTCCTGAGCAATCTCACCCTTTTAAATATTGATCAGATTTTGCCACACTTATTGGACTACAATGAATGGCTATTTTCAACACCTGAGTCCTGATATATAAGTCTTCCTTTGTATCATTAAATACACAATTATGGCAACAGAAAAGCCTAACAAATGTATGCTTTTTTTTGCAGTATTTTATGTCAGAAGCCTGCAGATTCATGCACTTGTAATTAAATTTCTGTCTTTTTTGCACCTTGTTTGTCAGTTTTCACCATGCTGTTATATTGATAACAAGATAGTGAATTTGGTCAAGATAGCTGCTGACATGTAATGTTTGAACTTTAGGCTTAAGTTTACTAGATGTGAGAAGCTCCACTGTAAATTGATGTGCATTTTCACCAACTCCAAAACTATGAATTAGAGCGTAATTATCACCTTTGTATTGGAGCCAAACTGACTGAACAACTCTCACAATAATTCTCAAGTGCAGCTCTTCCATTGCAGCTGAACACAAGTAATACATTCCTTTTAGTAGTAGTCAGTGGCGGCTGGTCCATAGGGGGCGCTAGGGCGCCGCCCCACCACTATTTTGTCACACAAAAAAATAAAAAATTTAAATAACTAAAGAAAAATGTCATAATGTTTGGAAAATATATGTATATATGTTTTATGATAATCCAAATAACTATTTAATAGTTATTGATGTGTAATCTTCAATTTTAATCAGGAGCGTTTCCGTGTTGAGTCAAATTTAAATGAAATCAATCCAAGATCCATTAAATCGATTTTTTTTACCCAGCCCTAATACTGCGTATTGTTCGCAACACATATTCAAGGACAAACCACTGCACATCTCTTCCTAAAATCTTAGCATTACTGTTGGATTCAGCCTCGTTTTTCTGTTAGCCAAGTATCTCCTAAAACCACTGGATGGATTTCAATGAAATTATTTTAACTGATTAACTTTTGATTTCAACCCAGTTCGAGATGGTTGCCACAGTAATCAACCTTAGCGTACACCAAAATGGTTGCGCCTAAGTCAATTTTACAGACGTTGAGCAACAATTTGAGATGGTAGCTAAAAGTCATTTACAACGTGTACTTCAAGATATTACTGATTATGCGAGATATCACAAAATCACATGAAATTATGCATACTTGATTTTACAGTTTGACTAATGTTAAGTTCTGAGCATGCGCAGTAAGTCCTCAATGCAAAAGGATAGGGAGGCTCTGGGTGCAGGTCAACTGCGTCCAGAGCCAGAACGTCCAGAACGTGGTTTGCTTACCGGAAGTGGGTCGACGTCTGTTCATTACGCCAGACGAACCAAGCCAGTAAGATAATGGAGGAGCTAACAGCCCAGCTAAATCTCCTAAAACAACCTTCTTGATGATGTAGGGTCCCCAGACTATGGGTTAACTACATTTCTCCCAAAACGTAAGGTTTTGAGGAATTATCACGGGTTTTTTTTCTTTTTCAAGAAATGTACCATCTCAGTATATTTCACAGTGTATTTTGACACTCAAAGATTCCTGGACAAGTGATTTAAATTTGATCTAATGACAAGATAATTTATTAACACAATCAACACAAATCACTTATGTACAAAAATCTATAAAATCAAACTTCTATAAAAGCGTAGACAAACAGTAATTTCAACGCGTACGTTCAGCTTATTAATCTAATAACTTTCACAGAAACCGCAAACTTCAGGGTTCAGATGTGAGTTAAACCAGAACGTTTGAAGGCACTTTAACTTAACTGGATAGGCAGATAAAGATTTAAGATTAAGGAGGAAAAGAAGTAAGTTGGATGGAATTTTAATATTTGGAAAGTTTAACCAGAGTTGGGGCATAGCTGCTTTTGGTGTTTTCGAGCTTGACATCTCAGGACACTCGTCACAACAGCTTTACCTTTCGGAGTCGTTCCCGCTCTTACAGGTGTGCAGGGATTTAGCCAGATGAGGAGAAACGTCCGTCAGGTTTTTTTCCTCGATCAGCAAAAAGTCCAAGTTATGACTTTTAGCGTCTGGAAGCGTCTGTCGAAGACCAGCAAGACACATGCGCCGTTCAGGTTTGTTTCAAAATAAAATGCTTCCCACGGAAGTTTTAAAAACTTGTTGTTGTTTTGTGGAATTACAGAGGCATTCTGTAACTCCAAGGGAATTTCTGACTCGTTGGCACTTCAGCTCAGAAAAACCCTCCATTAGCAAATCTCTGTGTGAACAGAGCTGCTTCGTCTCTCTTGCTGTGATGCGTTCAGAGACGTATCGCTTTCTGCTCAGTCCGACGTGTTACGAATAAAAGATAAAGAGAAATTCCTAGTCGGATCGGCACACTGTATGTTAGTTCACAAATGTGGAAAGGAATTATTTTAGTCTGGAAAACTGCCTCTCCAGCATTTAGATAAACGTGAATAAATTTATATTACACAGACAAAACAACAGATGTTATTGTTTCAGTCTTTAGCAGAGAATTTCAAGTAAACTTTAGCTTAGTTCAGTTGAGACGTGAACTATTTAAGACAAAATAAAACCTGATGTCTTTTGTAAGACTCATATTTTCATGAAATGCAATTATTCATGTGTGCCTAACTAATTTTACAGTTAATAAAAAGAGGAAAAAAAAGAAACATATACTCACATTACTGTGGATTAAAACTTTGATTAAACAATGATTTGCATACAATAAATAAAGACATTGAATGAAGTTCTTTTTTTATAAAACATAATTAAAAAGGTTGTTCTTTTCATTAAGTAACCTTGATATTAATCTTTGATTAATCAAACGGTTTTAACTTAGTTAAAAGAGAAATATAAAAATAATAAAAAGAGAAGATTATTATTTGTTATAAATGGATTAAAGAAAATAAAATGTCCATTTTAAAGATTAAAATGACCTTTAGG
>JARVJO010000001.1:12741463-12753284 GCA_031762555.1 Cynodonichthys magdalenae
CAAGGGCAATGAAAACAATCACAAAACTCTTCTCTCTTGGTCCCCCCCCCCCCCCCCCCCATCCCCATAAAAAAACCTGAGTTTTGAATAATGAACCATTTACTTTGCTCTCTGTCGTAATTAGGAGACACAAGATGGGAATTATTTTTAGACATGGCTCTTGTTTCCTATTTCATATTTCACAGTTCAAAATTATTTATCTAAACACAGCACTTTGAAAGTAAGCATTCTGTGGCCCGCGGCTATTTTCCACATGGGCAACCGTGAAGTCATATTGACACTAAACATATGGTCGGCCCTGTTTTGAGATACACTCGCAGAATCCCAACGTTTCACTTGTCTTAATGAATAATACCATGGTGGGTTCTGGCGTCTGGAAACCCCGGAATTTTCTCAACAGCACCAGCTATGCTTTCATGCATGAATTAGCGGCGTGCAGATCCAGTTCTTCATGGTGCTAGGAAACACAACAGTTGGTAATTTCATTTGGAAAATTATGAAGAAGGAACTTAAAGAAAAATGAAAAAAGAAACAGACAGCCTACAAGAAGTATTCCATTTATCTGATTCACATTTTTGTTGAACATATTACATCTCGCAGTGAAATTTTTAGGTTTGAACTGAATAACCTGCATTTTACAGTACTAAACTCAATTTATAAGCAATATTTACATCTTTGGAATTAATTTTACTCAAGAAAACATTGACTAAAACAATGAGATCTCATAAATTTAGCTTAAACCACAAATTATTCTGTTGCCTCACAAAAATGCACATTTCGGCACACAAACCTAACTATTGTGAACTTTGAGATATTGGAGTAGTTACAGAAAAAACAAGATGTGTGCTTAATTTTGACAAAACACAAAATGTCACAATCCTCGTCCCATTTCTATGCTGAGCACCGCTAACAAACAATAATTGAGCTCCACGTGGTACTTCCTGCATAGAAACAGGGTTTTAACATGTCCTCTTATAAACATGGCAAACCCAAGTAACGAAAAAATATTAAACTAACGTTCTGGTATTGTTCTTGCATGGTTCTGTTAAATCACAACGTTCCTAGAACGTTCTTTGAAGGTTATTGACTAAAGTTTGAACAAACCTACATATAACAAAAATGTTGGATTTGGTCTTGTAATTTTTGGGGGAATTTTATTTTTATTTTTTATAAAAACACAGGTGAACTAAGAAATGTTTATTTGCCTTCACATTCATGAATTATTTAATTATTAACATTAAGGGAATGTTCAAAGAACATTCTTATTCACACCTAACATTCTAATAACCAAGCAAAAACTCCACACAATAATGTTCTGTAAACGTTAGAAGATGTTAGCATAACTTAAATGGAACTTTCTTGCAACGTTCTTGGAAAGTCCTTTTGGTACCTGGGAAGTACCACATTTACGACTGACTAAATGTGAAATAAATAATAGAAATACTATTAAAAGCAAAAGTAAGAGAGTTTTACTCACTGTTGCATTGTGGTGAGTAGCTGCCATCTTGAATTCTGACCTGGGGTAGTCAGAGTCTTCCTACTTTCCAACACGGAGGGAGCATTCCAGTTTAAATGTACATCTTTTAAGTGGAAATTCCCCTTCTCAGAACAACTGAACAGCAGTAAAAGTAGCAGAGTCTGACCCAGAGCAAGAGGAGAATGAGGAAAATGGAATTGTAGTGGGTAAGTCAAGACCTTATTTGGCAAATAATTTGACAAAAACTAGAGAAAACACAGAAAAGTTAACGGGTTAAAAAATGAGACCCAAAACGAACATAAAGGTAGCTTTGCAGCAACGGGAGAAACTAAATTCAACTGCACTCTTAGAGACTCCAAGTACACAACAAAATATACTTAAGAGCTTAATAAAGTGGACTTTGCATATGTCTACTTTAAACATTAATTCATAGCGATGACAGTCTAAACGATTCTCAGCAGGTTATCAATAGGATGATCAACAATGCGAATTAGGAGTTTGTTAATAGCTGCATTTTGAAAGTATAGTCCAGTCAATTTTGAAGTGATGTTCTGGCAAAAAGTTATCAATAGTGCTGATTAAGCAGACTAATACATTCAGCAGCTTCGGCATCATCAGCAACATACAATTGTGTCTAATCTATCAGTAATTGTCTTTTTTTTTCCCCCTTTTGACTCCTCCATCTCCTCAACAATGAAGTGTGTTTACTTGCTTAAAGAGATATTTGTGGTTAACCTTTTTGGTCACATATGTTTAAATTCATTCAAAGCCATTTGATTTGAACAGGTTTTGAACTTGCATTGGCAGAGCAGCGTATGACCTGAGTCAACAAAATTTTTAGTAACTGCAATTTAACTTCTTGAAAAATTTTCAGTTTTAAACAATTGCGGAAGTCATTATCTAGCCTGTATTAACCACCTGTATTAACCACCCTTTAAAGTTTTTGCCCTTCCTGATGACTTTTCCTTTTTAATCACCGCTACCTGTCGGTCAGCTGAGCTGATGAAATGTGATGATGTCAGTGGATTGCTGTTTCTTTGATCTTGAGGAGTCATAACTTTAAAACCTTATTAAGGCTGATTAGCAGTTTGTTGAGCTTGTGCTTTTGTGTGCATTTCTGTCACATTTAAATCTTGACAAATAGCATCTTGGCTGACCACAATATGCATATTGTGGTACACACACACAGTTCGCACATCCTTGGACTCAGCTGACTTGACTTTGGAAACTTAAATGTTAGCTGACAAAAAAAAAAAAGCAGTGAAGCTGAAACTCAAGATACAATTTAATGGCTATAGAAAAACAAAGAAAATCAGAGCTGGAGCAGTAAAGCTTCAAGAGATAAGGAGCAAACATAAAGGTGTAGGTTAACTGACAGGCCAGCTGGTCTGAGCTTGAAACCAAAGTCACTTTAGCTACTTGTCCTCTCCTCACCTCCATCTGTCTGTAGTGAAGTTGCTGAATTGGCAAAGTCAGAACATTTCGGCCGGAAGTTGCATATTTGTGGGCTGTTTCTGACGAGGCAATTTTTAGTTTGTGTGACGTTTCTGACTTGATGGGATAATAGTGCATGAAATGTTTCAACCGTCATAAAGTTTCTTTGGCTTGTAGTTTAAAAAAACAATATGTTTACGTTTGTTTTATAAGTTTTCAATTAGTTTTGAAAAGTTTTAAGAATTACAATGATTTCAGTGATTTTTCTGCCAGAATATACTGAACATACATACCTATTTTAACAAGTCGAGAGATATTTAACAGTTTTTTAAAAGTAAAAACAATTCCCCAACATTATTTTTTTGCATTTTCAGTCAAGTCTAACTGTAAACAGGAAGTACCAAAGTGCAACATCTGAGAAGGGGCTCTCTGCAGTAACTAAGTGGGAGTTTCTAGGTGTGTGGGAGGAGTTTGTCAAAAACGTGATTGGTCTGTTTGACTTTAGTGGGAGGATTTTGTGCGTGGTTGATTGGATTGACTATTTTGAGTGGGGTTTGAAGAAGGCATGACGATTTGGTTGAAAGACCACTGGGCAGAGGAGTGGATTTGTGGCTCAGTTGAAACGGCCAGAAAATACCTATAACTTTAAATATAGATATGAATTTTTTGTCATTTGGAGGGATGTGTAACAATTTGGCTTGGTTAACAAAGCTTGAACTAACTTGGATAAAGTTAGTTATTTTTGAAAATGAATTAAAACATTTGTCATAATTCGAGACAAGAAGGAGCTAGTTGCACCAAATTTGAATTCAAGAAATTATATTAACATGTTCACAAATATTTTATTATCATTACTTCATTGTTTAAGTTAGTCCCACAAGTCAATTCGACTGATCAGTTAGGACAAACTCCGCCCACACCAATAAACTTCCCCTATGTACTACACCCCTACGTGTCTTGCGAACAAAAACATTGCATTCAACATACTTTACATACTAAATATATAGTAATATATAATATAATATACTTCACAAACAATTGTTACAGATACAGAGTAACAATCCCTTTGTCACTGAACCCATAAACCTAAAGAAATAATTTTAGACCAAAGTAAAAAATAACGTTACAAATTTACCCCCAGTTACAGTTAGAGCCATTACCCTTCCAGTAATGATTTTAAAATACAGTTTCTGTGTTTGGAATATGAAACTTTGTGCCATTAATGTCTATTTTGTGTATTTCTTTGGGCATGACATCAAGAGATTTGGATGCTGAATACATTAGCATCAAGTTAGTTCATTTTTGTTCTTTTAAAATCAAAAGTATTTAGTAAAACCCTCCTGACAGATGACTGTTACGGCTAAACATCTGTCTTTAGCTTTCCCAAGCTGAAGAGACACTAAAATGAACTGGCAGTGATTGTATACCCCTGGTTAAGTTAAAATACTTTGCTTTTTATTGAATTTTGGAAACATGCACTACTTAAAAAATGTTTTGTTTTTCATTTTTGAATAGGAATCCTCTGAAGCATATCCAAATGATTGATTGGCTCCAAAGTGCTTTGTTACTCCTTTCTAATGTGTTTTTAAAAGAACTGGTGGTTCCCTTGCTCAGATTCACCACCAGAAAATAGCATGGAGGACACTGTGCATGATTCATCTGAAACCGATACAGCTGAGATGCTAAAGAAATTGAAAGCAATGCAATCTTTTTAGGTAGAGCACACAGTTTTTTATTAAATATTAGTTGAGAGGAAACATTGCTTCTTATTTTACTATAACAGTGTATATTTAAAACATTTGATTAGGTAAAAGTAAAGGCAAGTTTTTCAGGGTATTGTAGTCTCTAACAGGTCACCAATGAACACTATGAACAGTGAACAGAATGTCCAAAATGTCTCAAAACGTTTGCAAGCATTCCCTGTTTACTGTCTGAGAACCAAAGGCACTGATGCTTGGATTTTGAATAAGAAAAACATGTATTTTTAGAGCCGTATGATTTCTGCAATGCGGAAAACCAGGACAGAATTATGTATATAATTTACCAAAGAAAATAGAATCTAATATGAAACATAAAATCTCGCAGAATTTGCTTATTTGTAGGCAAATTACATCGTTTCTAAAGGTATTTTAGCTGCTGCCGCCCCTTGTATCTGCCATTTCCTGGTAACTCGTGGTGGGCTTTCCTCTAAACGCAGATAGAAAAAATTAGGTCAGCCATGCCAAAGATGCTCAGATGCTCTTTGTATCATGTAATAATGTCATTTCCTAATCAAAAACATAGCTTCATAATGATCTATATTTATAATTTCTTTGCAAAACGTAGCATAATACTGACGTATGTGTATGAGAGCATAAATGGGAGAAATACCAAGCTGAAATGTCTTGTCAGAGCCTTGGTATTAGCTCCGGTTCTTCAGAAAACATACTTTCTGGGAGGTTAAACTCTATCCTGAAATGCTATTTTCCAAAACAGATATTATAATGTTGCTCCTTTTTTTTTTTTACAAGATCCAACGCTGTTACGAAAGGTTGTAAATGGCATGAAACAGTATTGGGATGACATGCTAAAGTGGGAGTGTTGGAAATTGTAGGAGGTTCTCAAAAACATAGGCCAAGTCATTTAGACAGGTTGTATGCAAAGTCTAATGATTTTTTTCCCTTTTATACAGCATTTTCATAACAACTGAAGGTAAAACAGTTAGTTGATTGTGATGTAGAATTAAATCATGTGCCTGAAAAATACCTTAACCAACCTTTAAGCTTTTAATATAGCTCTACATAAACCAATACTAAGCTTCATCTGAATTTTAATAAATCAGGCTATAGCAGATAGAGGCTATGAAATAGTGTTTATAGGAAGCCTTACACTGATCTGCAGCTGCTGACAGAAAATATGTTAGATGATTTGAATTGTAGAGTGTCCTTGAGTTGTGGAATTACATTCCCTTACCGAAGAGATGCTTGTTTAGTTTCTGTTTAAAGGCTTGAACACCTCTTGATGTGATGTCTTCAACAACCTCATGGCTACAGCCTGTAGCCTGAGGCTAGAAACTGCATGGAGAGAAAACAAAGATCTAACAAGGGTTAAGTGAAACCAAAGACAATATATACCAAGGAGGTAAGACTGGATTAAAGTCAGGTGAGATGATTTTTTAAAAAGTAGAATGGAGGGTGAGCAGAAAGCATAACTAACAGCAAAAAAGTGTACTGGCAAAGAAAGAAACGTTACATGCACACACAAAGCAAGATCTTCCCATCACAATCCAGCACAGAAACAAAATAAAAATGTATGAAACAGAGAAAGAAGACAGCCAAGACCACTTAAGAGCCTGGCAAGACCACAGACTAGAACAAAATTCCATTAGGGACAAAATCAAAACCCAAAAAAGTTTGAAAACACCATTTAGACAGGCTAAAAAATATATTTATCAGTGAATACCAGGTTGTTTTTTTAATTAGAACAATCATTAATAATAAATAATAATCTTCATAATGCAGTAAGTATTTGTAAGGAATTATGTGCTTGTGACTGTTGAATACTTTTTCTTTTTAAATGGGGCAAACATATTTCATTGGGGTAAAGGTTGCTCTGAAAATAAGATCATTCCATTCTGCAGTACAGGCACGTGTGTTTGATCAGAGCAAAGCATTCCACAAACTTGCGTACACCGTCTATGCTCTCATTTGTTTGGGCAACAGCACAGATGGATATTGATGACAGCACAATACCAATTGGTGTAATTAATGTCCAGGTTATATTGGAAGGACATGGACAGTGATGTGGGCCATTTATCAGCAGTTAGCTTGCTTATCCCCACCCCATCGAGCCATTGAAGTGGATTGGTTGAGTAGAATCCTAATTGTGAGCACAAGCTTACACATTTTTCCCCTTTTTTGACTGACTGAAAAAGCAAAGGGAGCAACACCACCAGAGGTAGGACTTAATATTTTGTTTTATCACTTTACCACTGCACAGTTTGCGACGGAGGACATAAGGAGAGATACACGACTGTCAAAGGGAAGAGGATACTCGAACACACATGAAGGTGGCTGGATAAGCGGCTGAAAATGAGGGGAGTCCATCACGCACCGCATGGCTCGGAGTGGATTACAGATCTCCTGTGGAAATATCTCATAGCCTCATACTGTCAGGTGAAAGAGGATTGACCACTGCCAAAGACCAAAACCAAACATTTCTCTTTCTATACATAACATAATATGAAGAGATGAAGCAGAGCCTATTGTCCTTGGTAGCAAAATATTTAAACTAAAAACATCTTAAGCACATGGGGCTTTGGGAGGATGGGGGGTTTGAAGACTTTTCATTCCAGTTGGTGTGAATGTTGTTCTGTAGATGTTCTAATCAAACTCCAGTTGAGAGATCCTCACTTTTTGTAATTCAAAGAATCAGCTGTCAGCATCTCTTGCACGTTGACTACTGTTGGAAAAAAAATCAATAGTACCTGTATTTTTTGGTATGTGGAGGTGAAGGCGATAAGGCTCACATGAGAGAACAAACTATCAAAGTGGGTATGAGGAAAAATGCAGTGGGATGGCAGAAAATTCCTGATGATTATCACTGTGTTAAGGCCACATTAGCCTTGAATACAGGCCATGGTGAGTTGTGACAACAACGTAAAAGAACCACTATTTTTATCAGTGCTTGAGAGTGGTGTAGAATAGAGGACCCCAAATGCAGGCCTATCCAGAGATACTAGACAGGTGATGGTAAAAACAAACTATTTTTTACAAAAAACAAAACTGCAAGGGAAAGATTCCTAAAAAAATATATGGAAATAAATGGTAGAATGTGACAAAAATGAAAACTAGACAAGGCAATAGCACAACACAAACTCGACTAAATAAACGAAGAACATATATCAAGTAACAAAGTTGTCATTTAGATTTTCATGATGCCTGTCCAGGTGCACACCAACATTTCCATGGTGACTGTTGGAGGTAGGCACCAACCAAACTCAGCTAGAGTAGTAAACACAATCCAGTCACATCAAAACATGGAACTGAAAAATAAAAGGCCAATCAAAATACACAACTTATCATGCATTAAAGTACTCCAAAAAGTAGAAGTCCCTATGGAAGAAAAAACAACACCAGGAATAGTGGTAAAAACACTTACACACCGAAATCACATTCTTCATGCGCAAACAAAACACTCATTCATTCTTCCATTATCTTAACCAGCTTCTTGCCTTCAGGGTCACAGGGATCACTGGTGCCGTTATCCAGCGTTATGTGCAAAGGGCTGAGTACACCATGAACACAGGTCCACTTGGACACAAATGAGACAGACGACCATTCACACTCTCTCTCACACCTAGGGTCAATTTAGCATTACCAATTAGCCTAACAGTCATGTTTTTGTTTCCATGGAGGAAACCAAAGTACTGTTAAGAAACAAAAATAACATTTTCTTTTGTTACAGAGTTCGTTGGATTTGGATAGATCACTGGAGACAACCTTCTTTGATACTTCCCTTCTGTAATGGCAAGTCTTCATCAAAAAGTCTGACGATGCTTTGATTCATTCTATATGTATATTAAAGACCTACTTACATAAGTTCTGATCAGTCCAACAATAGGGCAATTATGTCACGTCTACTTCTGTGATGTTTGCTTTATTACGCAACAGATACTGGAAGCCTCTGCTTGTATCCTCAAAGTAAATCATTAGCTTTGTACCCAGACTGCGATGTTTACTTGTTGACCTGACCCAACAGACCAGTCCAATAAACTTTGTACCCAAAGCATGATTACTGTTTCCCAGAGACAAAAAGAAAACCCTATGATCTTTAATATATTAAAATAATAATTACACTATTAAAAGTACTATGACCAATATAATACGCATGACAAAATTATTAAAAAGTCAGCAGTACCCAGAGAAAATTCATACTCTACCCAGAAAGAATCTGGCAACCTTCTTTTAAAAAGCAACAGCTCTACCAACTGAGCCACCACACCACCCCAACAGAACACATTGTCCAATATAGATTTTTATGTTGTTTATTGTTTCAAGAATTGTACTTTTGTAAACACTCCTATGCAAACAAACTTGCTTGTAGACTCTTCCTTGTTGCTCTCATTTTTAATATTCACCACCAGTTATGAAAACTATGGGGTGCACGATTTAGCAAAGCAATGCAAATGGCACTCTGCACAATGCATACTTAGAAGTCAGATTTGGCATGTACTGTATGTACATTTACAAGTTAGACAACAGTAGGCATAAACTTTCCATTTCAATAAACTGTCAGTTTAGCAAATTAATTGTAAACCAACCAGAGAGAAAGAACATCACATATCAGTCTCCACCACCCTCCTCCATGGTTTTTGCACATCATCACATCTCACTGTATTGTTTTGTCATTAGTTCCTACTCCTAGAGACTAACTGTCACCTCGGTCGGCTCAAAGAGAGAAGTGCAAATATTTCAACTTCAATCCATTTTCACAGCCAGCATCCCCCCCTTCAACCAAAACACTAGGTCAATACAAAGAGGAGGCAGAGATATAACATGATATGATAGACTGCCGACCTTTCTCTGTGATCAGAGGTGTCAATGAGATGACAAATAAACCCTTAAGTCTGGCAAGAATGCTGATGGTGAGCAATATGCAAGTCCCAGCCTTTTCCTTCTTTTTACTATCCCTTTAAATCACACTGGAAGAAGCTCAGTTCAAACACCACATGGTATGACTGTACATACAAAGACATAAAGGGGAAAAGAAGGGCAGAATATGTAAAACAGCCCCACCTGTACTTCCTCCACTACATTTACTGCAGATCCTTTCTCACAACTCTGCTCAAATACACTTGACTTCTTGGCTTAAATATGTTGGCAAAGGTAAGACACACCTGAAATACAGTCTTATAAGGAATGCAGGGCTTTATACAGAAGGTGCAGCAGGGGCACTAAGTAGGTGAACTTTAAGCCATCAATAACATTGCAGGTGGGCAAATGGTCCACACTAAATTGTAAATGGTTCTCTTTTATATGGCTCCTTTTTTTAACCTCATCTAAGTCTGACAAAGTGGTTTACAGAGTGGTTTGCTTTTGCCCATTAATACTTACATTTATAGTTTTCTTTTTAGGAATTCATTCATGTATTCACACTGTCTGCAATAATCTTTGATTTTAACTCCTATATCAATTACACTTCTCAATTCTCTTGCAGTTAAAAGTAAATGGCTATGACCGATCAAAAAATATAAAATGGTATTTAAAATTCAGTCAATCAGCCACAAAATTTCCAACAGATACAGCTGTTTTTTAAATATATAGTGATACCGCAAATGATGAAAGTCGCTAAAGAATTAAAATTTATAGTGGCTTAAAGACTGCTTAAAAACAGAAACTATTCATAGGATATTGACAATGGCAGCACTCAAACCCTAATTTGCCTAACTTAGAATATTAAAGTAATTTTTTTCACAGTAAACTCATCTGCTCTCAATGAGATGCCTCAACTCCCTCTAAAGACAAACATATCCATGGTGAGTAAAAACGTAATGCTTAGGAGTCCAGGCCATGATTTTTGTTTCTGTCATGGTCCCAATGGAGCACTAACAAAATATTGTTTTTGCTTTAACCATTAAAATGGGAAAAAAAGCGTGTTTTTTTTTTGTTTTGTTTTTTTTTGCAATTGGCTTTTTTAATTAGTTTATAAAACAAAACATTTTTAAGCACCAGATTTGTTGTTTTTTTTTTCTTTATTTTAAAATGAAAACCCACAGTTTGGTGGCATTCCAGATTATTTTAAACTCTGGAGCCTGTTTTAAAACCAATCCTATTGCATGGTTCCTAAAGCACTATTTCAATGAGGATGCAAGGCTGAAGCAATAAAAAAAAACTCTTTGCATGTTCATAAAAAAAATGTGTGGACAGCCCTAAATCATGGTTCAGAATGTGCCCAAATCACACTTTAGTATGAGTTTAATACAACAGGAAAAAGAACCAATACATACAGTAGATTGTCACTGACTTATACTGTAAGTAACCACAAAAAGAAGCTTACTGGAATACCCAATGGGTAAGTTTGCCAATGAGAATAACTGCAATAATAAATTACTACTGGTCACATCTGTGCAAAATGAATGGACTAAAATTTTCCCAAGGGATTTTTGGATAAATAGCCATATTTACTACATTTCATGACAGTGAGGGAGCTTTTGATTCATCATTATAGAAAATGCATGCTGTAAACACATAAATAGATTCAATATGCTTTGAAGTAAAATGCACAAATTTGAAAATATAAACCATTCAAGCATTACTCGTACCTCAGGATTATGGCCCTAGTTTTTTTTTTTATTCCATTATAGACTGCTCATCAGTGTTACAGCCACATTATTCTGTAAGTCAATTTAGTGTTCTTTTTAATATTATACATTCACATTAACAGCTGTGACAGTGAGTCATTGTACACCAATGCATTTAATATTTGCTAATCAGATGTAGTATAATCACAATTAAAATTCTGTTCTCCGCACAAAGAGAAAGCTGCTCCTTGATCTTGACATGAGGCTCCAATCTAGACGTTTTTGTGTAGTGTAATTAAGAATAAACAGAGAATTTCTCAGCTGGAATCAGGTGGCAGGTTTTTCTAGCATTTCCAGCACTGTCATGTCAGCCACACTAATGGGCTACACCAGACTCTGCGCCATTCTTGACTTGTTCTGTGTTGAAAGCGACACATCTTACAAGAACAAACTTCGTAAAAAGATTGCCATCGTGTCGTCGTCTTCAGTCACGAGGCAGGTCTGATCCCATCTGATTTATAGAACACAGGGAATGTCTGATTCTGTACCTGAATCAGTCATCTAAATGCTTCTCTGCCCATATCTTGACTGACGATGGGTAAAAGGGGTAAGGGGGGGGGGGGGGGGGG
>JARVJO010000001.1:12753294-12802282 GCA_031762555.1 Cynodonichthys magdalenae
CCAGAGAAAAACGAGGGCTGCTTCTTTTATATAGGAGCAGATAAATGCAGAAGACATCTGCATTGGGCACCGAGTATACAATCCATCTCTCTAACTTTCTCACTGCCTCTTCCCCTCGCAGCTGTCCCCATCAACCCTCTGGCTGAGCACACTCTATTGTATTCCTCACGTCGAGTCGCTGGAAAAACTGTCACAAATGCTGTAGTCCTGAGCCATCATCTGGCTCTCTTTAGAGGGAAGCAGTGGTAGCTCTGTCTGTTGCTGTGTAGTGTTTGCATGCGGGCTTGTGGGTGGGCTGCCATCCCACCACTGTCTCCCACTGAACCGATTGGCATGGCAGCCGAGGGAGCAGACACTAATCTTGTGTGCCAGGTTGAAGGCAGTGCACGGGGTGCTATCACTTCCACAAATAAACATGTTACTCTTACAGAAGTAACGCTGCTACATTAAGTCAGGGGACTGGATGAGTGGCAGGCTACGATGAGGCTGAGGGTCTTATGAGCTTCCTGTATGCAGGAAAAAGGTGATGTTTATTCAGTCGTGGGTTTAATATTTAGAGAGTAAGAAAATCAACTCAACATAAGAGAAACACCATTTTAATAAAAACATGGTTTATTTTTAGACTGTAATCATTTTCAACAAGTCAAAATTACAGCAATGTTAATATCAAATCAATCTAATGCAAATCATTCTTACTACAAGAAGGGGTTTGATGTAATACTGCAGGGATGCTGGTTTAATTAGGCTAGTAGGGCTAAGCCCTCCCTGGTGTTTACAAAACAATACCTAATATACACAAGTTAAAAATATTGTATCACTTTATCTGAAGTTTACATTAAAACTGGTGCCAAAATCCCAAAGTCTTTCCAAAGAGTTACCTTTTCACAGCCCTGTTCATTTAATGTCTTTTATGGTACAGAATGATTGATGTCTTGTCCTGCCCCCATCAGGGCGGCTTTGGCAGAGTAGTCTGGGGAGTCGTCCTGGAACCGGAGGGTCACCAGTTCGATCCCCCGTTCCAGCTGTCTCAGTTGGTGTGTACTTGGGCAGGACACTTCACCCCTGATGCCTCTGATGTGTGTCCCATCAGTGTATGAATGTGATTGGTACTGATTAGTCTCCATAGTTGATTGTACATGTTAGCTTTGTAGAGATCTTGTCTTCAGATGAGGGCACAGATTGTAGTGTAAAGCGCTTTGAGTATCCTGGTTGGATAGAAAGGCATTATATAAGTACAGTCCATTTACCATCAGTTTGCTGCTCATTGGGGCTAATTTTTTTCAGCTCAGGGTCAACCCAGGTCCACAGGCACAGCGTTCAGTGGAATTATCAAAATTCCATCAGATGAATTTTCTGTTTTTGTTGATCATGTGATTATCGCTATATACTTATTTTTTTATTCCCCAGCTCTAGTAGGCATACGACATCATGCATTGAGTGTATGTGGGTGTGGTTTGGGGTAAAGTGGGTACAATGGCGAGCAAGATTAACATCAACGAAGTAGATATTTTAATTTCTCACCCGTTCTCCTTCATGTCTTTGGAGGAAAAACCTGAAGGTCAAAGAATTCTCAAATGCAGCAAACAGAAAAGCAGCAAATCCAAAGTTTTTCTGGAATTTGGTTTCATCTAAGAGACTTGCTAATGGTAAGTATAGCTATCAAAACTATTCTCTACTTGAAATTGTAGCTGAAACCCTGGGGAATTAAGTATTGGACAACTGACAGAGGCTGTGTAAGCTTGGTTTGTGGTGGTGGTTTGTTTTACAGTTGTCTTAGGACATGTTGTCAATTCAGGTTTTTTTTATTTCAAATTGGATTCTTCTGTTTTTGGAATCTAATCTGCAGTGTTTAATTTTATATCTCTATATTATATATCCGTTAGCCCAACCTAGAAAAATCACCACAAGCTTCCAATTTTTTTTACCATTAATTCTGGCATTTAGATGATAACAATAAATATGACAATGATTAGATGACAATTGCATTTACATGCAGCCAATATTGTGGATTTAATTAGCCTTTTCTGACTTTCCTTGTACTCCGATTTATGCCAGTGTTTTAGGTGATTAAACAACTTGGTAGTGTTAGTGTTAGCTGCTCCATGCTACCTTCCAGCATTGAGCTCACGCACACACCTTGTAAGTGATAGTGTGTCATACACAACGATAACATCATCATCACATGGCATTAATTGCCGTAAGTGGCAAATAAAAATTAACATTTTTTTTCTGAGGATTAATTGCACAAAATATATTTTTGCCCAACCCTACACTGTGGTAATTCAAGATTTAAAAATGATACCTTTTGTTCGAACCTTTGTTAAGTACTAAGACATTAGCCGTTTTGCTTATCCATCTCTCAACCTAAGCTTTACATGCCACTGAGCCACAGCTGATGTACCTCTGAGTTAGCATTGATGTTAATCATAGGGTTGAGTTGACATGCGGGTACAATGTGGCCTCCGGCCAATATGACACATTGTTTAAGCTGTCAATGCTTTTGTCACTTACCCTTTTTCATCAAAAGAAGCACACACAAACACATTGTTGGTCTGCCTCTGTTTGACGTGTGAAAAACAATAGTGAAGACATCACAAGGTTGTCTTTTCGATACTGATAAAGCATGCTCTATGTTCGAAAAAGGCCAATATATATTAGTGTTTATATGCTGACTTTAAAACATGGAAAGGACCAGATGATAAGCTTTCAATGTCCCCACTTTACTTTAATAATAAGTACCGTAGTTTTATTATTCAGTAGAGTGTAACTCACCCCCGTCATGCACATTACCCTCACCCTGTCCCATATTTGTACAAAGCATTCAGACACTAGTTATTCATACTGTGCAGCAGAGGATATAGCCTTGTAATCTTTTCCTGAGTCCATATACCAAGTCAGCAGCATACACCAACTCAAATTCAGTCTTTTATTTTTGCAGCAATCATGCAGCAAAAGAGGTTAAAGGTCTTGCTCGAGGGCAGACTCTCGGCAGTTGTAGATTGAGTGGTAGATCCCCCTGCTATATGAACAAGCATTTGAAAGAGATGATGAAATCTGACAGTATGAATCCTTAACATCCCTTATGTGACACGGGTGATTTTGTCATAGGTTTTGTCGCATATTACTCAAAAGCACAGGGATGGGATTGGCAAATTAAATGAGAAATTGAAGCCCCAGTAGAAGCATGTGATTATTAATGAGGATGGGAGTATGGCTGCTGACATTTGGGTGACATTGTGCATGAAGCCATCTGTTTTGTTTTGTCAAGACAGCTTTCTCCCTGGGGTTTCTGCCACTCAGCGTCATCAAATCCATGTGGATTTTCCATGTGTGTTTATAATTATATGTGTTGCATTACCATACATGCAAGAATGGACGCACCATGGGGGCTTTTGAGTGGTAGGTGCACTATGTGAAATGAGCTGAAGCATCAGCTCTTGCATTCAACCCTATTTTCTCTTAAGATGGGCACCCAGTAGAGATTATGGTGAAGGGTTGTGTGACACACACTGTAGCTCCCACCCCTGACTCCTTTCTTCATTCTATAGGGTGCAGTAAGACAGGGACAGCAGGAAGTAAACAAAGTGGCTTCAGGAGCTCTGTAGTACACACTCGGCCTGCAAATGTCACAACAAAATATGGAACAACTATGCTGATCCACAGTGAAAAATGCATTGTGTTAGAATAAAGACTGACAAAGCAACTTTTTTTCTGGGTGTGCTATTTTGGGTAGGATTCATCGCCCTGGCAACATGAAGTGACAAGTTGCACAGATCCCACTCTAGTCAACCATTCAAAGTTGGTCACTTCAGGAAAAATACAAAAAAAACGTGGTGACAACAACTTGAAAACATAAGGCTTAGGTGGGGGTGCATATCAAAGTATGGTCATCCACATTTTTAAGTACTTTTAATATGTAAACTTAACCAAACAGCTTAAAACAAAAGTACACTATATGTAAAAACAATAGAAGAAACAATCTGATTAATAAATAAGATAATAAAAGACTGATTTTAAAATCCATCTTTATTTTACATTGCATGTTATAGTTATGCATTTCACAAAATTGTATGACCACAAAGACAAAGTTGTGTTTAAGCCACCTCTGACAATATTTCAGTCACCCAATAGGGTTGAGTATTGTTAACATCCCCAAAATTCAATTTAATTTAAATTCTTTGGGTCACAATACGAGTCAATTTGAAATTGCATTAAATGGTTTAATATCAATTTTATGAGAAAAAGTACAAAACCAATATTAGAGTCCCTGGATAATTTTTAGATATTTTTTATCTTGCCCATATAAACAGAAATAAAATATCTGAAAACTAGAGTATTTGCATTTTCTGCAAAAATGCAGCATAAATGCTTAATGCAGAAAGACTGTTGCAGAAAAAAAGGCCTTTTTTATAATAGTCAATATGCTGGATTCAGCTAAAAAGTGGCTGAAAAAGCTGATGTAATAAAAATAAAATAAGAAAGAACACCTGTTTGCTGAATTAAGCAGTAAGAAGCCAAATTCTCTACAAAAAGGTGAATTTAGCTGAAAATAGTACAAAATAGCAAAAATTGCATAAAACAGCTGAAATTAGCAGAAAGCAGCTAGTCGCCAACTTAGCTGCTAGCATCACAAGACAAACTGAGGTGACAGATAAGATGATTGATAATGCTGTGTCCTTTACATTTTTGTTTTATTTTACAGCACTTTAATTAGTCTTGTGCTGTTTTAAGTGCTTTATAAATATAAATGGTATGGTATGGTATGGTATGGTATGGTATGGTATGGTATGGTATGGTAAACTAACCTTGTATATGCATGTTGTCTTTAAAGGGCAGATGCCCCAGTGAATCATCATCAAACCATCTTTTTTATTTTTATTCTGTTAATTTTTGAACAAACATTTTTGCTTTTTGTCTTTTACCCTCCTGCTGCCCTAGGGTCAAAATAACTCATGAAGACTCAGTTGTCAATTTGAAGATTTCTAACCGTAATTTAACCATTTTGTTGGTCTGAAAAAACAAAATAACTATTTTACCTTCTCTTAGCAATTTACATATTTGACATCTTTATCTGAATGATCTTCAATAAAGCGTAAACTGAGCTTTAATAAACATAGCCAACCCTGTAGAACCATAAAAGGCATGGCGTGTAAATCAGATGTGTATGGAATGTAATTTAAAATGTGTTTTAGAAATCTCATATTTTAAATCCCACACACCATCTATCATAGCTACTTCACAACCACACATCATGATGCCTACTTAGTCAAACGTGAATTGTTCATTATAGAGCCATGCTCAATGGAGGCTCAGAGATGTAACAGCAGCAGATTGACCTTAACTCCTCCAAACAGCCCAGGTCCTTCTGAAGTTCAAATCAAGATGAGAAGGACCTACCTTCTTCCCAAAATAATGTTTTTCCAAAACAATATTTTGGTGGTTTTTCTAAAAATATCCTTATGAATACAGTTTCTAGAAATGCCCTCATCCACACAAAAATACAGAAAATCCAAAATACTATAGTAAACATGTCAGGCTTTTGTGTATGCAGGGCTGTGACACTGCCATTAAAAAAAAAACAAACCAAGAAAAAAAAATACTTATCCCTGGGCATACAAGTTTATTAAATGAGCTACTTTCAGTATACACAGATTTTGTGAAAAAAATAAACTTTACAGATCTTTAAAATGACTGTTACCCAGTAGGAAACAAAAGGATGAGGGGGTGTTGTTACCAAAATCAGATGTCAACTTTTGTTAAAAGGTCTTGCAAATGTTGCAATTTGTTCAGTCTCCCTATTTTCCAAATGCGGATTAATTATGCAAATAAATGCATGCAAAATGTGTATACAAAGACCCTGATCTACCATGAAACATCAAAGACAAAGCACAATCCTTGTCAGAATAATGAATGCATAATTAGCTACTTCATGTATGTCACAGGAGTATTTTGTTAGCTGGAGTTGACTGTATAGAAGGGATGCATTAAAATAAAACTGAGTTACACAGATAGAATGTGGAAGGCCTCCTTCCCAGGAGAAGTGTTTCAAAGATTTCTGTTTCTTCATTTTGTTAATTGTATTAGACTGCATGGATAGCCAGATGTATTGATTTTAGTAGAAGCTGAAATGAGCTAATCAATTAGTTTGGATGGGTGAAGGGATGCCTGACCAGACAGAGATTGAAGACTCATCCTAAAATGACTCCCCTGTTGGTGGGAACTTCATGTTTAGGCCTAGGTCAACAGCTTTTATAAATTGACGTGTCATAAATTATTTATAAGCAAATGTTGTGGGAAGTGTCTAGTTAGTATGCAAAAGAGATACGTAAACAGAAATCAGCAGGTTGGACAAGCAGTAAAGTAAGAAGATTATTGCAGGTCAACAGGTGAATGGCTTGGACTGAATTCATTTTGCAGAGTGGATGTGGGGGGCGGGGGTGGGGGGTAGCAGAGTGCTACGTCAAAGCCACTTCTTTTGCCAAAATCTCCACTCCCTGTTTGGAAGCAAGGAAACCTTTGTCAGAAGGGAGGTGGGGTAAATAGGGAGGTTGGGTGGTTCCATTGGGAGGGCTGGCTGCCCTCCTTATTTAGTGGACTGGAAGAAAAAATACCTTGCACGGATAGGTGCAACACCCAAAGAAAAGCTTGACTTAAGCGACCACAACTGAAAGGCAAAAGGTGGGCAATAATGTTTTTGTCTGTGTATGCATCTCATAAATCATTGGACAACCCGATCCAGAATGGTCTCCACAACTTATCAACTTTACAAATGCTTATAACTCATTCAACTTTACAGATATGGAGCTGAAATATGATGTGGTTGTAGCTGAGAGTCATACACAACTCATACTTCGGGCACTAAGAGATTACAATAATGTGTCATTGCCAATAACTATTGGAGTCAACTGTTAGCAAAATGTCTTCTGACAACCTAAATTAATTTTCTGGAAACTTTTAGAAAAAAAAACCCTGAATGTATAACTACAACTGCCAAAATTTTAGAGGCAGTTCTCTTTAGGACCACAGCTAATTAAGCTTATCCAGCACAAAGATATTAAGCCTAAATTTGGCATGGTAGAAGCTGAGCATCATCCACAACATATACACAATGGATTGTGTAATAGTTTTACTCAAAACATTGGCGATAACTGTTGGCATTATTACTTTTTGTCTATAAGTAAAAAATATCATGAACCACCAGACAGATTTTAAGAAAACCCTCTTGATTTTCATCTACAACCCATTAACTTTTGGTGTCAACCCATGTCAAGATGGACTTCGCCGCTAGTCAAGCTTAGCAAAATGGCTATATGTGTTCCTTCTCAATTAAAAATGATCTTGGTTTTAACACATTGGTATATGGCAAATCCCTTCAAATAAAAGGCCTCCAATTTTGTGTTGTTTCCTTGGATGTCTTACTTATAAAAAAACTTGTAAAATGCTGTTATTTCTTTACTGCAGTGATGTTAGAGACTGAAAATTGCTTCCCCTTCAAGCAATGCAATGACAATTAACATTTAGTAGCTGTTTTCTGGGCTTTAGATTGTCCTACAGTTATCTGTAACACAACCCAGCTGAGTCTTGTGACAATTCAGGAAAAAAGAGACCAAGGCTAAAATGTTTTAATACCGCAAAGCAGTAATAAAAAACAAGTTGCGAGCTTTGATTCTCAGTGTGACTTTAAAATAGTATCAATCAGTTTTCTTGCATAATTACAACATGTTTGTGTCCTTTGTAAATGCTGCGAATAGTGAACTAACCTTCACCTATAAGGCCTAGTCATAGGAATCACATTTTATTTTCAAATCTAATTTCACAAAAATGCAATAAGTGACCCTGGCTTTTTGAATACCGTATTGTGCTCGGGTGCCATAAAAATGGGTTGAAAGTTCTTGACAGCATCGCAGACACAATGCCAAAAGAATCCTACTCTAAAAACTTTTTTATAACTGAGAACTGTATTTGATTAACTAAATGCTACCCAGCTGAATAACTGAACAAAAAAGGGTAGATGTAGGATGCAGTGATTAAAATAAGTGTTATCATCACTTTTATAAACAAATTGTCAAGGAACATCATAAGAATGTACATTGTATCAAGTCATTCAAAATGACAGTGTTGCATAAAGTACCTCGGAGTATACTTGAGTAAAAGTACAAGTATCTTATCATAAAGTGACTTTGGTAAAAGTTAAAGTCTCCTCTGAGAATATTACTTGAGTAAAAGTCTTAACAAAATAAACGCATGACATTAAGCTAATTTAAGTATTAAAAGGAAAAGTACTGAGTAAAAGTGAACAGTTAAATTTTCCAAAATGACATTTATTTGGACCTTCCCAAAAACCATGTTAAAAACTTCAGGATACACTAGTCAACCTGTTTCAGCTGCATATAGTATAGCCTAGTACAGACATCTTTGTACTAGGCTACATGTGTCTGCTATGTCCTGCTGGAGCATAACAATTTGTGTCATATGCAACAAATAGGGTGTCAGAATTGTATATATTTTTACTTCGACTTTATACTTCTTACATTTTTTTTAATGTAAGGAGAAGCAAGTAGAAATAATTGTGTGAAAATGTAAGGAGTAAAAGTAAAAAGTCGGCTGAAAAATAATTACTCAGGTAAAGTACAGATAACCAAAATTTCTACTTAAGTACAGTAACAAAGTATTTGTACTTCGTTACGTTACAACTCTGCAAATAAAGCTTGTTTTGTTTATGTGTAATCACAAAACCATTTTAAACACACCCGATGGTTTCATGTATTACAAATAGTATTGCATGAGGTATGTTAATTTGACATTCTTTTGTGAGACTAGGCTTTATTTATCTGGTCAATAGAAAGTAAAATTGGATAAGAGGGATGTCTTGGTCCCTAAATTAAAAGCTCCAGCATGAACATGAAAAGGCCTTTAAATGTCTTTAATAATGTATTTATTGATTGATTTGTAGGGTTGCATGAAGTAGTTAAAATAAATCATTAGCTTGTGTGCAATAGACAGTAGTCAGTATGTCTCAGTATAGAGAATTAAGAAGTTCTGCAAAAAGAGTCAAGCTAGCAACTGTTCAGGTCAGAACAATGAGAAAACAAGTTTTTTTTCTATTTAATAAAAGTGAGCAAAAACTCAGGTTAATAATCTTTTTACACCTCGTCACTTTAAATTCATTTCTCAGCGTAATTAGCGTAGTGTTTGGTAACAATGAATGGGAAACAAAAGAGCAACAAAATAATGCGCATAACCTAAAAATTTTATTTTGCAAGCCTTGCACACATAAACAAGCCAGAACTCAAAATACAGTGCAACTTCAACTGAAAATTCTTATATTCTTTTTCACAATTTTTATAGTCATAGCCTAGTAAAATACAAGTATAGCAACAGAACTTTTGATTGGTTAGGAAAATGCTGACAGCTGCTGATTGGATGAATTGAATTATTACAGTTTATTCATTTTGAAAATTTTTAAAGTTGAGTTTTATACGGCAAAAATTAGTTGTTGAAGGGATTTTGTTTTGAATATGACGTAGAGCTCAGCGATATATTGATTTAAACATGGTCATCACAATGTACGTGTGCGCAATTGTCACACTGAAAGTCCTGAGATGTAGGAGGCAAATTAAAGTGCTAATTATAGATTAAACCATAAGTCATTGCACTAAAAGGTCGCATGTTACGACTTTAATCTTCTTGACTTCGTGTCAAAAAGTTAAAACTTTCATTTTGTTGTGAAACTTCTGGGACAATAATGGCAATGTATTTTTCAGACAAGTGTTGTTGGTGAATAAACAAGCTGTGGAGGAAAATGATGAGGATCTTGACGAAAACAAGAAAGATGAGCAAATTTGCAGAGAATTTGGGGAAAAGAGGTCAAATATGGTCACAGTTAACATGAATGCTAAATTTAAAGCGTGATGGAAACAGGAACTAGGATAGACACAGAGGCAATATGTTAGGTGATAAAATGCACATTCACATTTGAAAATATACTCAGGTTGCTGCACAACAAAAGATAAGAATAACTCAAATACAGACAGTTGGCGCAGGTTCATTGTCAACAACATGGCAGCATTATTGAAGGGGTTATTCAAGTCATCTAGTGAAAATTCCTGTATTTTTTTCATATTGCGATATATATCGCAGGGTTACAAAAATCACAATGTCAGTTTTTCAAATATCGTGTAGCCCTATTATCATGGTAGCTTGACCATCTGATTCTCCAAACTCAGGTCACATTAAGGGTATGAAATACCATCTACACAAAACTAAGATTAACTAAAACAAAAACAATATTTTCAAAGGGATACTCGGTTGAAGTTAACTTTTTGTTTTGCTTAAAGTTGGCTTTTTCTTCCAAAGTTTCATCAATGCTTGAACCTATAAAACAGAGAACTTATTCAGTGCTGCAGAGCCTTTTGGAGACACCTTGTTCTTTATTCCTCATTATCACAATTCTTTTTGGCTTCTGGGTGATTTCTTTTGGTTTAACAGTAATGAGAAGTGCAGCACAGTGGCAGAGCTAGCTGTGCACGGTGGGATGGAAATGGCTTTGTGTCTATCAAAGTGTCAAAATGGAACATAGCTGTGTTGCACTCTGGCCTTGAACCACAGGGTAAGTTGCAAACACACACACACACACCTACATTATCATCATGGTGGTAAGGCTGATCCAATCACAAGTCAACACCTGTGTTTGTGATCCGGTGTCCAAGTATGATCAAGTGAGTGAACAAGTTGAGAGAGAAGATCAAAGAGATGAAGGGTTAATTATCCTTTAGGGTCCTAAGTGCTACAAGACATAAAAAGACTGCACTTGCATGTGTGTTTTTTTGCCCTCACACACAAATGATTTGTACACTTATCCACATGGGAAATAATAAGATCACGCAAAACATTATATCAAAAAAATAAATCTATTGCATTTTCATGACTGGTGCCCTCTGCATGTTAACAACATCAGGCAAGGAGCAAAACCAATTCTCCCACTATACACCTCTCTTTCGCACTTTTTTTTTCTCCCTCTCACTATTGGCAGCCACACTTGAAGAACAAGTTGTAATATAACTTCAGTGGCATCACTATGGTGAGTAAAATTATGAACTATTAAGCAATTGTTTATCGGATGCAACCAGTGACTCCACCCCCGTAACCAATCAGTGACTGACAGTGGTCTGGCATCAGATTTTCAGGCCAGCACAGTACACTTGGAACAACAATGAAGTACGTACTAAAAAAGGGAGCCGGTTTCACGAATCCTTGGTAGTGGAAGTGCCTTGGAACCATGCAGAGCCAAGCCAAAGCCTGCTGTAGAGACACTAATAGAAAAGGGGCATTAGAATGGAACATTGCAGATACATTGTGACCTTATAACAACTGACAGTGTCAATTGTTAAACAAAACAAAAAAAATCAGTATTGGTCAAAATCCGAATCGGCAGGTCAAGATTTTTAAAGGTGAGAGGTCAGCCAGAAAACTGCAATCGGTGCACAGCCTACTAACAAGTTTTTTGCCTCGAGATGGTGATAACTTCAGTTTTTTAATGGAGGTTTTTGTGTGTTTGTTCAGTATTAATAGGGAATTCAGCAAACTGTTTGTGAGACTTGGGCTGCAGTAAATAAAGGCATTCATCATGTGTCAAGGACTGCTTCTTAAGAACAGAAAGTCTGGATGTTAGATGTAAGGGGATAGCGTTGGGTGTTTGATGGTCAATCAACTAGTCACCTTTTTCCCAATCCCTTTCCCTCACAGTGTACTGCCATGCATTTGTCATTTTTTTTCCTGCCTCCTCCAGCCCTGTCTCCCATTTTCTTCTCACTCTGCTCACTTTCTCTTATGTAAGTAGTTCTCATTAATCACAGCCTGGCTCCAACTACTAAGACCTGTATGGATTTTTGTCAAATTGCTTCTGCCACATAAATCTAGTACATATAAATTTGTGTGCATTCAACTCTCAACTGATATGTGATTAATGGGTGGGAGAACATTTGCCCATTCCACTGCAGTTTGTTTGGCCTCACAACTATCGGCCCACTGTTCATACCTCATGCTTGGCGGGGCTCATGTGATTAGCTAATTTGCTGCAGCAGGTCATTGTTGGAAATCTATCATCTGACGGTGGGGGTCACGGGGAGTCTTGTGGCTAATAACTGTGGAGCTTGCACACACTGGAAAGATATCACTCAAAGCTCCACTCTGTCTACTTACTGCTTCTACACTCTTCTGTTTTAACTTGAAAGGACAGAATAAAGGAATGTATATAAATGATGAACAATTATATATTAAAGTGCAGTATGTCTACAGATGACATTGAAAATGTAGAGCATTGCAATGCTACATATTATGTTCATGAATATTATACAGGTACAGTAGTGGATCAAAATCAAACAAGTATCAGCTTCATAGATTGTTCAACATTAGCATTGGCCCTTAAAATTACCTACCTGGGTAGATCTTTACTTAAAGATACATAAAGGTTAAGCCGTTAAGTCTAAAGTATGAGAATAACACAGTCAACCGAGTCAATGGCTAAAAATGTTTCATTAACTTTTTAAAAACTTGATTCAGTGCTGTAAGTAGCTTTAAACCAGTTACACGGGGAAGAAGAACTTTTGTCCTCCGAGTGTTGCCTTGTACACTAGGTATAGGTAGACTAGACGTTTCAGACTACTGTGAGTCTTTGTTTAGATCCTAATTAGTCCTTCTGATTTTAACATGGACTAATCGTATTTAAGATGTAAGTTAGGGTTTTACACTTTTAATGCCTTTTTTATATTACTAGATTTCTACCAAATACCCTGTTAAATTTAGTACCAAATTGTTTCTAGTTTATTGTAACAAAAATTATTTTCAATTCAGCAACCTAGTACAATTATTACAAATAACTACAAAGCTCAGTGTGAAATGCTTCCAGTAATGATTAGATTCAGAGCTCCTTAATTAGTCATTTAATACTCAGCTCTATCAACAATTACTCCAAGTCTTGTTCAAGTCTTCCAAGTGGAGCTTGACAGTTCTTCAGTCTAAGTACTGATCCTACTGCTCAAATATTCCAATAAAGGTAAAGGTAGCTCTGTTAAATTTTTACTTACTTACAGTTAAAGTACTGGAGTATGTACTTTCAAAAATACTTAAGTACTGAGAGTACTTAAAATTTAGATTTTTTTAAGAAGGCATTTTACTTGAGTGTAGTCGAAAATAATAGGAAGTACTTTCTCCTATATTGGACAGACAGTAACTCCAAATATAGAATAACCATAATGCATTTCTCTTATGTAAAGCTTTGACATTTTACAACTTCATGTATTATTCATTCACTCCTCAGTCCCAGTCGGTGGTGGTCAGTCTGCACGTGGACCACCACACAGTCACTCCAACAGATTTATACGGGAAGTTGGATTAAGTGTCTTGCACAGGTACACAATGACAATATGCAATCAACCAGGGATTTGACCCCACGACACTCTGGTTGCAGGATGAACGCCTTGTGCCACTGAAAACTATATCTTCCTAATTATACCCCTTTTACATGTAAGAAAACTAAGGATTTTGTCCACCCCTGGATCTGGCCCCCACTTGTTTGCAATGTGGGAACTTCTCACAAGTAACAGGAGAGGGCTCAATACAGTCAGTCTGTGGGAAATTAAGAACAGCATTCAATAGTTTTAAATAAAACACAAGGATTGTGACGGTTTGACAGAATTATGTCTGAGAAGTGTTTTCTTTTGGCATCTGTCACAGTTCTTTGATAGTGACGCCAGCAGTCTTTTAATATTTGAAAGGACACTTCCAGTTTATCCTTTTTTCACCTACGCTCCGCTCCACGGAAATCATGTCTGACAGCACGAGTCTCATCATTTAACCAGAGCTCAGATCTGGTTTTATACTGCACTGGTTTTTAAATGGAGCCACAGAGTCCAAAGCAGTTCTGCAGGTGAAGTAGAAACCAGGAGCTCAGCTCCTCAGTGTTGTTACACACAAGACTTTAAAATGAGTAGATGACATAGTTCTGATTAAAAACATCTGAAGACTGATCAGCAGTGTGATGAGCCTAACCCTAACCGTATAGTAAATAGGATGACAGTATATCATATTTTTAGTATAACAAAGTACAAACAAAGTTTGTTCAAAGAAAATTGATAATCGATAGCCTACTCTTTGTTTTTGTTTCAATTAATATATTAATTAGTATATTAAAGTATACTAGTTCTAGGCCAACTACTTTTTGGTAAGTTTATTGTATTTGAAAAGTTGATAAAACACCACAAACCCACTCAAACAGGCTCAGTTCAAAGCTGCTGGCTGAAGATGATGATTTTTACATTTATTGAGACTTAAAACAGGCAACCTTGGCCCAACATTCTCAGGGCTTTAAAATAGCACCAATTCATTTTTAAAAGGTTCATTTAGAAAAATGCCAAACTCACCAACTGAAAATCCAAACTTCTGCATGTGAAGAAATCCTGTGAGATAAAGGTTTAGTTCAATAGTGATCAATCTTGACAGGATGCAGACATCAGCGTCATCAGCTGTCCTGGAGCCCCAATGACGCACCTGCGGGAATGAAGATCAACAGGCTGGAGAAAACCCCTAACAAGTGGGACACTAGGCCTACCAGTCAAGTGTCTACAGGAAACGCCGAGAAAAGAAGATAACAGAGGCACCGCTCCAAACTCCTCTGAAAAAGCACCTTCCAAAACAGCTTTTATTTTCACCAGCCGACCACTATGTTTACTGCGGTGACAGGTGCTCTTCCGCTGGGGAGGCTGAGCACAGTCATGGCTGAGCAATGTGTCAATCCACCGAAGGAAGCGAAGGATGCTGAGTTTAGTTGAACTTCACCAGGTGTTTGGCATAAAGTTGAAGCTCTAGCAAAATTTGACGACTGTTCACCAGCGAAGAGTTGACTTTCAGGAAGTTGTTTGACACAACTTCAATGGCAAACCATACATTGGCAGACAGATAGCTAGCCACCCCATAGAGTCAAAAATGCTAGACTGAGCCCCGCCAATCCTGTCTACAGTTACTACTACTACTGTGTCCAAATTCAGAGGCTTCATCAAAGGACCCAGCTTACCCGGTCTAGTTGGACCAGGTCGGTCCAGGTTGGCAGGTTGTTTTGTGACTTAATAAAGCTAACATGTTGATATTTTTCTCATTTTGATCTAACTTAGCTACTGTTTAGCGTCATTGCGGTTGCTAAGTGACCAGACATACGCTGAGTAAGGGCAGGAATAAAGCCGAAGGCTAGACCGTCCAAATTCACAGCGATATTTTCCGGTCTTCGCGGTCTACCAAGGACCCAGCCCACCTCGACCGAGTAAACCAGGTCCTTTGGAGGACCCGGTCTCATGTTATGGACACAGCCCTTATCTAGATTTTTTTTTAGCTACACAGCTGTACAGTAGACTCACTATAAAGCTTTGGGTGTGTACGGCAGTGACAATTTTGAGATAATAAAACAATAAAATAGACTTTGCCAAAATTCTTAATTTTTTTTGCTTATTTTTTGCTTTTTTTCTAGTTACTGCAAAATGGATTAATACACCATTGAACCATTTGGACTATATAAATGCAGACAGGTTCTCAGCAGCCCACTGATAATTTATCTGCAGGAAAAATGGCAATCCTACTATCCTCTGCATAACAGCAATGAAAATCACCTCGTATAAATTCATTCCGATTACTCATTTTCAACTAGGAAGCCTTGATTTGAACAAATTAGACATGATCACAGGGTAAAGCTTTCACTGTATATGTGTCCATCTTGGCTGAGAAGGCAATAAAATTACCTGTAATGACATCATCCCCCAGAGCGTTGTCTCCAAGAAAATAAACTGTAGCGAGAATTGATGTGATCACAATTAAATCAAAGTTATTGCAGGAGTTTCCTCATGAACTTGTTTATTTGTTCCAACCATAACACATAAAAAACAAAGTTGGCCCTCAATCCCTCTGTGCATTCATAAAATAAACATGAAATAGAAATCAATTTAACACGGCCCTTTCTGCTATTCCTCGGATGCCATTTCCCACGGTTGCGCTGGAAAAATAAAATTTAAAGACAATAAAAGTGTCATAAATTGTGGATATCAAACAGTTTCCTCTAAGGTTTATGGTTGAATTCCCCTCGCTGATGTGATTTTAAGTCGTTATTTCACACCAGTGAGCATGAAAGGGAATTGGAATTTATATTGAAATGGCTTGCTTTGTGTTTGATATTGTAGAGGTGATCAATGATTTCATTAATTAGCCTCCCGTATTTGAGCTTTGGGAACAGTTTTTTTTTTATTCGCTCTATCTTTCTTGTGCTCTGCACTATACTGAGGGGGCTACCTCCTTCCTTTTCTTTCTTTTTTTTTTCTCTTTAGCCTTTTTTGGCCTCTATCCCAATCTTTTATCACATAGGCTACATGAACACAACCCTACAGTAGAAAATGATTTATTTCTGTCAATTCATTAATCATTATAGACTTATATATTTCGGTTAAATACTCCTAAGTGTGTGGTGGGTTGTATGTAAATATATTGCTACACGTCCTTAGGACTTTCTTTTCTGCTTAACATATATACACACACGACAGCATGCCAGTGTCAGGAGGTGTAATTACTGGTGATAATGGTCACACTGTGTTTATTGTCGCTCGTGAAAGTGTGTCAGGTGCTTGTAAATCTGTTGTAGCGTACCGCTCAGTAAAACATTCTTGTCTGTGCTATTTATTGTATTGGTGACATAGAAATAAAAGTGACAAACAGATAAGTTAGTAGGTAAATAAATTGGTAAATTGTGGATAAAAGAACAAAATAAATCAGTAAAATATTATAATACGCTTGATGTATTTGAGATTGGTAGGAAATACGGTGCCTTTGAGGTCATTTTAACTAGTATACAAAATATATATATATACCAATACCTTCTTACAAGATTGATAAATACTGCATAATATTAGGAAAAAGCTGTTTGTAATAGTGTTGAAAACTAAACTGACGTTATTTCGAAATTATACTTTTTCATACAATTTATTTGGATGCACCAAAAAGATCTTACAGAAGAAACTCTAAACAAGACTGCTACTTCAGAAACCATTTATTTACTTTATTGAACCATTTGGTTTCATATGCAGGTAATTTAGTTTTTTATTATTCAATCAAACAAAAAAGCAGTTTTAATCAAATCAAATAATTTTAACAAAATAAAAAAAATAATTTCAACCAAACAAAAAAAGCGATTTCAACCAAAAGAAAAAAATCAACCAAAATAAAGCAATTTCCATTACAAAATGAAATCAAAAAGATTTTTGTAAAACAGAAACTTTTTCTCTGCGTGTCAGAAGTCTTTGGTTGAATCTCAAACTTTTGGTTGATGCTCAAAGTTTTTGGTTGAACTCAGTTTGAACTTGGTTTGGCTCATCCTCCGGGACGTGAAGCTCAAGTGACCGCCTGGCTCCTTTGACAGGGGAAAGCACGTGATGTGCGGTGTGGAGATCCAGGCTGGTCGCCCCAGACATTGCTAACAGTTGCTAATAGACAGACAGCAGAGTTTTTCGGGTCTGCTCAGACATGTTTCAAACTTTAATCAGCTGATCTCTGTGGTGCGATTAACATTTTCTGTAACTTTCCTGAAACATCAGTTGTTATTTTTTTATTTTGTTTTTTTGAGTTATTTAGAAGAACTAAATGTTTATTTTTAAGGAAACCTTACAATTTCATAAAAACTGTTTTTGGCTGCTTAAATTAATGTGAAAGTAGTTAAAGTCAAAAAATAAAAGAGAAACAAAATAGGAGAATCAACCTTTTTGAAAACAGAGCAAATATAACTAGCCAATCATTGTTTACACTTGAGAAACGCCTACTTTTAGTTTGCAGAGAACCCTTTCTCTACTGTTTAGTGATTTGGAGTTTCCAATTATTAATTTGTGAATTTTAGATGGTTTTACTAATGTTAGCATGAAGCCACTTTTCTGTTAATGTCACCTTTTCTTGTACCAATTTTAACAATTAGCTTTTGAGTTGTAACTTTTAGCTGCATTTTTGTTAAATGTAGCATTTAGCTCCAGTTTTGCTAGTTTAGATTTTAGCTACTTTTGTGCTCTAAAATAGCTGTTATAATAGCTGTTCTATAGTTTTCCTCATTTTCACTTTTAGCCACTGTGTTGCTGGCTTTAGACTTAACATATTTTGTTAGTTTCTATCTTTTACCTTTTGAGTTTAGGTTTCTTTGCACAAAAAAGGAAAACATTATTAGTCCTTCAGCACCCAATAATCAAAATGCATTTTTACATATATCAAAATTTCCCTTTCTTATGCACACAGTTTGTGAAATTTTAGAATAATTTATTTATCTAATCAGAAATAAATAGTGCTTTATTGATATTGATTCAGTGATATTGATGATTTTTATTTTGCAGCTCTAGTAGAGAAGTTGCGTACACTGTGGTGTTTGTTGTTTAGCAGCTTGTCACAGTGGTCGTTGTCTATTACAACTGAAGCTCAGTGGTTTATATTCCAGTCAAGACAACCTTTGAGCAGATTCTAAAATCTGTAAATGACTGGATTAAATGTTAAAACACTGCAAATATCTGTGCCTAATCTCTTTCTTTTATCTTCCATTTAATCTCTAATCTCTAAATTATATGTTTGATATTTAATTTCAAATGTTGCACATTGTTTTTTCCTGAAAAAAACAATAACTTTAGTGACTTAAAATGTTATATTTTGTAAGACTTACTGCTGCCTTCTGCTGTCAGGGATGTTACTACAGCTTCTGCTTCTATTTTTGAACCAGTATTCACAATAACCAATCTCAATTTTACTAATTAGAAAACAAAACTCTCACAGCAGTTCATTGGTATGCATTGCTAAAACAGTAATTCTATTCAGATTTATTCTAATTTGTCTTAATCCTCTCCTCTCTTTCTAGAAAAAAACAAACAAAAAAAACGAATACTACCCGCTGATTATTACATGGCAGGCAATTCCGAATTCCTCTGAAAGAACAAAAAAATTAGCTAAAGCATTTGCATATCAACGGGATCTGATGTTGCTTGGAAGCAAAATCTATTTGAGGAAAAAAAAGCACAAAAATAAAATTGTCGCAATTTTTATTTTCCTGTTCAAATTACGTTCAAAAAAACTTTTTTTTTCTTTCATGTTAATAATTACAGAGAAAGTTAATTCACAGCCCAGTCAGATGTAGACTGGACTAAACAATGGCTCAGGGTTGAAATAGCATCAGTTGCTCACTGGGAAAAATTAAGCGGTTTCACTGCAAATCAAGACCCACAACAATGGGTGATAACTTTGTGATAATTGGTTACTGAATACAAACAAACCCAATTTTTCTTCTCCTCTGTCTGATAAAGCAGCAGTTTTATCACGAGGACTTCCTCTAGGCTTCTATCATGTCTCGCTAATTTTTTTCTAAAAGAACAATAGTCCAGTTTCCGACAGGTTATTGTGGAATTTGGTTGCTCAGTGACACCAGAAAAAAAGAAAAACTACTGCATACCCTTTCACTGAATGAAATTTTCATCAGTTAAAAGGAAAAGAAAGACGCATATATTAGAATATGATTTGTAAATGTAATCTTGGAATAATGGTTTACTTAACATAATGAAGTTAATGTTGCATGTAAAGTAATCAGAATTCAGAGCATGTGTAAAAAGCCTTCTTTTTTTTACAGTAACTGTCCAGTTAATGTTAAATTTCACTAGTTAAAGTAAAAAAAACAATGTCTGTGGAGGGGCGCTGGGTACTTCGGTGCCTGATTCTGGCTTTACAGTCCATTTACTTTTTTTTTAAAGTGACTAACTATGGAGCTGCAATCAGTAGTTGATAACAGCTGTCAGAATCGTCACAGTTTAGAAAAAGGCAGTGAACAGCTCATGAATTAATTACATAATGAATTTCCGCCATCGTAAGGACACCCTATTTGGTTTTCTGGCTCGTTTGGCGACACCTCAGGACTGTCGATCTTCGGGTTTGACAAGATTTAACAAAAATTTTTGCCATAATTTTTTCCTGCCTGGGTAAATTTTTAAACTACGTAAGTGGTAACAGTTTCCAAAGTTAGCAAAAAAGCTAATCCGCTAAATGAGCTTGAAGCCCCATGCTGGCAAGGGCAGAATGGCTCTTTTTTTGTTAATCTAAGTTCTCTTAGTTAACCATAGACATGTGTGGTATCTATATGTCAGAATCTTTGCTAAAAACTCATAAAGAAATTTTTTCTACATCCACCGGGCACAGTTAAAATGACAAGCAGTTAAAGAACACCTCTTGGGGCTTAAGAGGTTATTTCATTCAGAATTGAACTCTCCAAAAATGAAATTTTTTTAAAGATCTACACTACTTACAACACTAATATATTTTTTTGTTCAGAAATCTTGCTTCAGTTGAAAACAGCAACCTGAACAGCAGTTGAACGGGAGAAAAAAAGAAATGTATCCCAACTCTTGTTTTATCATGTTATATTTTTTATTTCTGCAGAGACAAAAATGACAAGCAGTTTATTTACACAAACCTGTACAAAAGCAAAATTAAATTATGTAAAATATCTCATAAATAGAAGTGGACTTGCGTTCAATACACTTTGCCATGTTCAGCTAAGCTGCGTGCATAGTGACTCATATTAAACGATGATAAGTTTGATCCTCAATTTCTATATCGACATCCAAGTCGCAGGACAAATAGTTAATGGGTAATATTACAAAATCTCATTACACACTGTGAATGCTTTAAGGATACAGGAGAGAGCAGCTTCTGAGCACATACCTCCGGTGGTCAGGCTTTCTGTTGAGCATTAGGAACTCTAGCACCCATAGTTGGGCTGATTTTTGTCTCCGTTACTTCAGTGTATCCACAATTAACAACCCGCTGAGCGTATTGCTCAGAAAAAAAGACTGTAGATTACGCTCAGTGGAGTTTGCCAGCGTATGGCAACGTGTCTTTCGCTTCTCGTCTTTTGCACGCACAGGAGTTTCTGTCTTCGCCTTATCCGATGTCGAAACTCAAAGCACCACCTTGCTGTATCACAGGAAAGCCCCCAGCGCGCTTATTTGTCGGGCAAGGTTTCATCACCGTCATCTCTAAGATATGCACATACCGTAAAGTTGCACAACACATCCCGAGGTGTGTATTCTGTCAGCTGCTCTCCCTTACAGCCCCCACGTCGCCCCCTCTTCCCCCCCATACACACACACCCTGCCTGTATTCATGCCTCCTAGTAAACCATCACATTAGCATTTTTATCTCTCCGCTCCCTCAACTCAAAGCAGTCAAATGTCTCTGGGCATTTTCCTTTTCCTTTTTTCTTTTTTTCCCTTGTATTTTATTTCCTGTCCTGTGTCGTTCACAGCTTTTATATTCAGTCCTAGAGCTTGTTTCATGCACAAAGAAGGTTACTTAACCTTTCGATGACACATGTACATGAGCAAAACACGACTAAAAAGAAAAAAAAAAATCCATAAAATCATTATTTCCACCAACAAGCAACTTCTTGAATGTGCTGGTACTCATTCAGCAAAAGCTAGGAATGGGTATTTGACAAGGTAATTGATCCAAGTGAACAACAGCTATTGAAGAGTCAAGCCCATGGGTTCACTGACATTTGACCAGTCAACCTTCTAAAAGGAGAAAAAAAAATAGAATAAAAAAAAAAACATTTGACATCATGGGATTTCATCTAAGATATGCAAATGTATTTCAGTCCTTAAATGCCACCCCATCTAGTTCTGTGAGCACGTCAGTGTAATTGTTTATGCACCATTCCGAACCAACTTTTAATCATACCGATTGGTATAAAAAGGCACAATTGCATATTTGCATTCACTCTAATTTTTTTTTTTTCATGTATTTTTTTTTTTGTTTTTGTTTCAGAAGCACTCTAAATATACAAAATGACACAAGATTAAAAACAAAGAAAGTAAAGCACGGAACATTTTTATGATCATTTCCACAGTTTGACCTGTTACTGTGCATTAAATCAGTGGGCATGATTAATAAATGGGTACATAAAAAATAATCATAAGGTTCTTTAATGGCTACAGTTATTTAAAGAATAAAATTAGTCAAGTAGTTTCAAATAATAAATGGGTAAAGTTGATCAATTGGTAAAATGTATAAATGGTAAACAATTAATCAGTGGATAAAAACTAATTTTTAGATCAAATAATCAATGGGTAAAAACAATAGATTGGTAAAATTCATAAATGGGTAAAAGTAGCCAAAAGGCAAAAGTAACTATTGGGAAAAATCAATCATGGGGCAAAAAATATACACTTTTTATATCTACTCTATTTAAGTAAATTGGATTTAAAACAAAAAAAGTGTTTGTGATTTGAGAGATAATCAATGCTTGGTCTAAAAAATGGGTAAAAACAAAATAAACAGTGTAGTACTGACTGATGTACTGAGTAGTGTTACACGGGTAATGTCCCTTCAGGTACAAACAAATGCAAGCAACAAGATGGGTTTCCATGTTTACAGGGAAACATTTTTTTTTGTACATTTTGTTTTACAGATTTTTTTTTTTTGTTTACGTCCTCTTTCTCAGTTAAGTGAAGTAAGTTCCCATTAAACGTGCAAGTAAAAAGTAAATATTTATGTATACAGTTGATAAGTATAGGAGCACTTTCTTTCACAAGTAGTACTTACAGACTATAGATTGCCGGAGTGCGTAAAAAAGCGCCTCTGGTCCAACCGAAAAAGGAGTTTTGCTAACATACAAAAAATGTTCAATTGCATCTGATATTCTTTTTAATTACAGTGATGAGATTTGTGCCTGTGCAGCTGCAAACAAACAAAAAAAAAACAAAAAACAAAGAGTATACAGAGAGGCACAACATCTCAACATTTCGAGTGTTAAGCATCAGCTCTGAGGGTTTATGGGTGTTTTGTTGTGACATCACATTCTTATCAATCAATCCATCCTTAAAGAAAAAAAAAAAAAAAGAAACAAGAAAAAGCTGTCCAGCAAAGCGTCTTTCTTTATATGTGTGAAATGGGAACGCTTCATCCAGTTTGGGAAGCTTTGGTTTGACTTTGACACCAAATTCGTCAGCGTGTGAGCCGAACACCTCCCAGTGTCTGCTCGTACAAAAGTTGCTTTTTGATTGTTCTTACTGAGCTGATTCATACATTCATGCAAAGAAAAGCAACAACTAGTGTTTAAAGGATTCTTTGACAGAGGTGTATGTGAGGGCCAATGGAATCTTGAAGGCTTTAAGAAAGAGTGGGAAAAGAGGTTGATGCTTGTTGGCCGCATATACATTATGCTTTTTATTGCTCAGTCCTAAAACACACATACAAAAAAATAAAAGAACTATAAAACACTGTCCTTGCAACTGTTTAGGACCAACACAGACATAATTATGCTGTTTTTTCAGTCTATGATGGATGTATAGACATATATGTCCATACGCAAAACTTTCACCGCCCATCAGTAATTACGGTCTTATCACAAAAACACCACGGTGACCCAGAATTATGATCAGTATAGCAGCAGAAATCTCCTCATCTAAATAAATCAGTTTCTGCATATGGGTCTTCGTGTTTGCTTCACCAAAGCAGATATTCTAACTTGGTATAAATAATACAACTTTACTTAATGTGATCCAAAACTGAACACCGTGCTCTTTGAGTTGATGTGATTGTAGGCATAAGGTCTTGCATTTCTCAGGAGGCGTTTGGTCTCATTCTCTCCAATCAAAGACAATTAATGAGAGAGTGCGTAAAGGTAGGAACTGGGAACAAAAGTGTATGGGAGCAGTTAGCACTGTCACTATAGTCCAATGCTTATGTACAATGATCGACACTTGTGAGAAATGCTCACATTGTTGGTCAGTCATCACATAGTTCACTGTAGTCTGTAAGCTGGGTCGTGGTTCAGCCAAAGTCTAGTTTGCAGCAAATTCCTTTGGCTTCCATTTCTACCCAAGAGTCTTCATATCAAAAAGAGGACAGAGTACTTTAAAGCTTAGTCTTTTCCGATCCTTTTTAAGACTCCGAGTTGGTCAACTTTTGGTTTGCATCTTCAACTGCAAACACTCAAGATGACAGATTTCATGGTCCAGTGTGGTCAACCACAAGAATCCATTCACTACAGAGCATCTTGGCCTGACTGTTTGTTGCATTTTTCAAAAAATAAAAAAGGCATATCCAGAGTAACTAAAAAAAAAAAAACAAGTCAGCAGTTTCCTTGTACAACTTTGATTCTAAAAAAAAAAACAGGGAGAGAAAACAAAAAAATGGGTTTATTTATACAGTTTGTTTTAAAAGAAATTGACCCCTGATGGGAACATGGATTACTCATGCGTGTGCTGTATATCTAAAATGAGTTGATTAACTGTACAGATTGACTGTCAGGCAGCAGACTGTCTCCCAAGGGCGCAACTTGTCAGTAGAATAGTTTCTCCTCCTCTACTACTCCTCATTAGGGCCGTATACAGCACTTCAAAATGGTACTATGTTTGTATATCCACTCAGATTTTACATCAAGAAGTTTTTGTAAAAGACTTTGGAGAAGGTTTAGTCCTACTCTGTGTGGCCAAAAAAAATGTCTAGAGCTGTAACAATATGGGTAAAGCAGTTATTCTTAGTAAAGTACTTAAACGCCACATGTTACGGCGCTTGAGCTTCATGTAGGTCTTCAGGCTCACAGGTACACCTCCCGTCGTGTCAGGGTACCGCATGACGTGGGTTTGTATTCTCCAGTGGGTGCTAGGGGGATCTCCTCAGTGGGGTGTCCCAGTGTCTCCTCGCCACCTCCTGCGGAGCTGTAGGAAGGTGAGCCAAAGGCCTCGTATGAGGAAGAGGAGGAGGCCATCTTCTTGTTGAGCAGGTTGCGATTGCGGTCTCCCATCATGTGAGCGACTGTGGGGTCCCCGTTGGCCATGGCGGCCATGGCAAGGGTCTCTTGGCTGCCGGGCTGCTCGACGCTACTGCTGCTGCTGCTGCCGTTTCCAGTCATGAAAGTGGAAAGCTTTGGTTGTTGGGGGTTGGAGGTCGACTTGGATGGCCGTCGCTCTGGCGACGTGCGCACGGGCATCCAGCAGGAGTCCGAGTGGCCGTACTCGTTGCACTCCCTGGTGCACTTGCCAGTCATGGCTACGTCAGGCAACGGCCGGGAGTCTACAGGAAGCAGAGAAGAGGAGAAGAAGAAGTAAGTCATTACAGTTTGTTTCATTAAAAAGAGAAATGTATTTATTACCAACTAAAAGTATGTGTTTATTGTGGTGTTTTATCTATAGCCTATAGATTTTTTCTCCTAATGATGTCATAACTACATCTAAAGTTTGTTAAAAATGTAAAAAAAAACAACAAAGACTTGTCAGTAATTACCAGGCACACATTTCCACAGCTCATGAAAACTCAAACTTGTATTACCAGTGAATACAACAAAGCTGTCACCGATAAAACTGCATTTGTTTTCATGCAGGAACAATACCACATGACAGAAAGAGCAACAAATATTAACAATGAAAAGAAGATACTATTGGCTACGACAACAGCCTCAAACGGAGAAAAAAAAAAGTGGAGTGAATCAGAGTTGAAATAATGTCATGCTTCAAAACGCATTTGTGCTGAGACGGGAGAAGGTAGGGTGGGAGGAGAGGGGGAGTATAGGAGGCAGCAATGGAAACGTGAAGAGGTCAGTGTGTTTTCGGCTTTTGCCTCATCTAAAATTTAAGCCGCTCCGTGTGAGTGTGCTCGGTAGGTGGGAATGCCGTCAACACCCTGTTTTCCTGCTTTTGCTGATTGACAGAAGGCAATCACGTTCTCATCTAAGTAGCTTAATAGCTTTGTGGGAGCTCAGGCGCTCAGATATCCTCTTAAATCCACTAATAGTGGTCTTAACCAATTACCTATCTGAGCACTAGCCTCAGATTAACTGTGTTTATTGCATTATTGTGGAAATCAAATTATGTGCTTACAATGCCACATCGGGGAAAGCAGGTTAGCCAGAAGCCTTAGGGTCGAATGCAGTACCATAACACTTTTTGCGATACATTAAAAGCTATTTAAACCAGAGGTACAAACCAAGCTGAACTGGTCAAACTTAAAGTGGTAACTGTTAGGAGGGAAGAAACAAGACGACTTAACCACAGCCTGAAAGCCTTACGTTGATAAAGTGCCAGATATACTAGAGGTGTTTTATAGATGCTTTGTTAAATGTGTTTTCTTTTGTTTTTAATAATGGACCTGATGAAAAAGCAAAGTCAAGCACAAGTAAAAATGAGTGCAAACCAAGCCAAACATGCTTTTGCTCAGAGTAAAATAAAATAAAATAAAAAAAGTTTTTGACCATGGCTTACTTTTAATGCTCTTTATCTCCTGTAAAAGAAAAAAAAGGAAAAAAATAAATCATTCTTTATCGCTTTTTTTTTATGCAATAATATATGTACTGTATGAAAGGATTTTAGTAGCACTGACACTGGGACTTAAAAAAAAAACGTGGATAACGACATCAAACACATGATTGAGAACACAATGCAGCTGAGACGACGACAGCAAAGGGAGAGAAGATAGAAGGGGAACAAAGAATGAGAATTTTTTGAGGTTCTGCAGAATTAGTTTTTTTTTATTTTATCAACAAACCAATAATTTCCGTCACTACGAATGGGAAACCTATAAATTAAAGTCAACACTACTTCAAGAGTGCCATTCCCCTTTGTTATGCTACTAAAGATTTTAGCCTCTACTAGAATTCATGTCCATGTCAAAAGTTGCCTTCTAAAACACTAACTACTGTGATGACTGCCAGTCACAATATAGCTAATACCTTAGAGATAGACAGCAACTCATTTTGGTTATTACCTTTCTGCTCACCCACCTCCCCACAAAACGATAAGTGCTTCAAGTTTAATGTTTTGCAAAGAGATGAAAAGGTACAAAAAAAATGAAACTTAAAAAAAAAACAGACATGTAACTGCAATCACAATTAACATGCCAGCTGATGTGATGAAAATGACAACTGTGGCTTTGGATCACAGCATGTCTCTCCCTCCTTTTTTTTTTCTTCTCTCTTTCTGCTTCAGATTGACAAGCACAGCCATCAAAGAGACGAGCAGATACCAGGTACAGCCTGCCTCTCTCATTTACTCCAACAATTGAGCCATCAGTCTACCCACAATGCACCACAACTCTCTTGAGACATCTGTGCCCTGCTCCTGGATGCTCTTACATTTGGCTCCCTTGATATTTAGATAAAGTAGTAAAAAAAAACAGCAGACAGTGTACATTACTTCGTCAAGCAGCTAACCATTAACACCACATATCTGTTGGTTAGTCAGAAGCAGACTAACGAGTCAATAATCTGTGTTGTGCACACAGACCACAGACTCCACTGGGGTTATAAATTAGGCTAATTTTTCTAAGGAAAAATGCATTTACCCCAATCTTTGTCTCTGTTTATAGACACATCATCACAGGATATGATGGCTCATTTGTGAATAAGCTGAGGTGGCTTCAAAAAAAAAGCTTGCCCTTTTCAGCTACCATGCAAAACTATTTTCCTGAAAGTTCCTAATAAAAAACAGCTTATTTTATCTTCCTTGATTTGACCCTAAAAGTGTGAGAAAGTATAATAAATGGACCTCCAAAAATAAAAAAAGAACTGAAATGTTAATAAGTATTTGTTTATAAAGACATACAACTGTCAATTTATATTATTTCAGTGATGGTTCCCTTTAACATGCTAACCCGCTAATAGCGACACTAGCTTCTCGCTTATCAGATTAGCTTTTTGCTAACTTTAAAATCAGTTAGCCTTGGCTAAATTAGGTTCTTAATTAGGACTGCTAATATAAAGTACACAAATCAATACACAAGTGTTAAACTTCTATTTTTATGCTTTTTATTAAAAACAAATAATAATAAATATTCCCTCATTCTATCAGTGCTGAATGTGTCAGGCACCAGAGTTGTAGTGCTAAGTACAAATACTTTGTTACTGTACTTAACTAGAAATTTTGGTTATCTGTACTTTAGTAATTATTTTTCAGCCTACATTTTACTTATACACCTTACATTTTCACACAATTACAAATTGTACTTTCTACTTTTAAAAAAGGCAAAAAGTAAAAAGTCGTTAGTCCTATTTCATTTTAGCTTCTTCACATTTTGTTGTTATTGTTAAAAAAGCAAACAAACAAAACTATCTAGATAAATTGCTCCTCTTGGATAAAGTGAATTTATTGTGGTTAAATGAGACTATAAATATATTCCATTCTGTCACCATATTAGTTTGTACACAATCCATCACAGCTGCACATGACACAAATCATGTCACACTTAGCAGGACATAGCAGACATATAGCCTAGTATGAAGATGTGACGTATATAGTAAATATCATATTTAGCTTCTTTAGCACCAAAACTTGCCTAAACTAAAATTGTAGGAAAGAAATAAAATAATATAAGTATCACAAGATAGACAGGGCTATGTATCTCTGGTTTGGGTTGGACAATTTGCCACAAATGACCCCACCCACCTTCAAATTGAACCAGTAGAAAATTAATAACAGGTTTGCATAAGTTCCACCAGTCCTCAACTGGAAGGAGGTAACAGTTGTCTTAGCGGTTAGCATTAGCCTCCCTAAATTTTTTTTAAATCTGTTTAGTGGTGTCATTTTAGCGGAGCTAAGATTCTTGTTTTGCAAATTAGTGGTTAATAAACCTAATATTTTTGTTAGCTGTGCCCACCACGGATATTACATAAGCTTGTTCTAGACCTAAATCAGAAATCAAGATATAGAAAATAGGCTCAAAGAAAAAGCCCCTAGAAGCACAGCCCATTACAAACTTTTATTATGTCCAAACACCTCCCAAGCCCACAATACAGCTACAACATAGCAAAATACATGTGGGTCACTCTGCCTAGTAAATAAAAATCATGATACAACGCTGAAAAACAAACAAGGAGGCCTCCTCACCCTAACTTACACTCTCTGGGATCAAACCTTAACTACAAGCTTGGAGCTGCAATAAAGTTATAATATGGCCTCTATAGGCCTGCTTCCGTCATTGCTGGAAGGCAACAGCTTTTCGCTAAGTGACAAGAGGTCTTTTCATAGAGGGAGCTAATAGGCCACTTACATTTACTCAAAAGAGGATTCTGAGAAATTAAGAGGAGTGTTGATGGTGAATAAAGGAGTGATTGACATTGGTTAGGAGGGAGAAGTGGTAGAACGGAGAAGCAGCAGCTTTTGCTAAGATATTGTACACTTCTAAGGTAATAATTACGCCAAGATGTCTTTGTAAAGCAGAGCTGTGAGATAATAGTTCCCTATGGTTTTGCATTTAAAGACTTTGATTAGTCTATAGAGAAGAATTTTCTTTATTAAAGCTAGGAAGCTGGTGGAAACAAGGCCAATGACTGCACTGTTTGAGCTGTTGCTTTTCTTAGTTGGCTTTAGTCAGCTATCCAATCAGCTGACAAGCTGATACTGTGCAGATATTTATTATAAGTTTATATATTTCTTGTAACTCCACAAGCACCTTTTTCACCCTTTTTCGGAGTTGTGTCTCAGATCAACTTGTTTCTATGCATTCTATTTAAATCCAAACTAGAAGCTTTTCTCCCACTCCCAGCTACCAGAGTGTTCCATTCTGGTTTGAGAGAGGGGTTTACGATTACATAGCAGCACAGAAAATTTTTATTTACAAATTACATTAAAGATGTTAATATCGGAAGACTTGTCCATCCAGCCTTACATGTTGGAGCCAGAGTCTGACCCAGAGCAAGAGGAGAATGAAGATGACCAAATTGTAGTTGGTATGGTATGATGAGTGGAGATGGATAAAGAACCAATATGAGCGGAAGCCTTTTAAGTGGGCCCATTGCTCTCCCCAAAAAGACACTGGTCTTTATTCAAACCTTTGTGTCCTTTGGAAGGACATTAGGTTAGAAACACCCAGTGTTTTACGCTTCTCGGGATCCATAAAGGGGCCCCCAAGAATTCTTTTCTTTTGACTGTTCAGAGCCAGGCAGTGACCTAAGTAGTGCAAAGAGGTCTCCTATTCAATGCCACAGGTATCACACAGAACATTGTCATGGAGTCCCATCACCTTTTTGTGGCGACTGAGCAGATTGTGCCTAGTTAGGACTCCAACCAGTGTCCTGAGAGTTTTCCTTGTCAGGGCAATGAGAGCTTTCCCAAACCTAAGATTTGGGACGTTTATCAGTTCCCGTGCCTGTCTACAGCCCGTGAACTCCCTCCAGCGGATTGAGCGTTGACGTCTAATCCAGGGCTGTAGGGCAGTCCTACAGACTGCTGTTGAGATACCTACAACAGGCTCTGGTTCTTTGAAGTGGGCCTGACTGCCAGCTTTTGCAATTTTCCAGACATTCTCTGTCAGTTCCATCGCAAATATTGTGACGTAATATAATAGTTCAGAAAACGTCATAGAAAATGGAGAAAACTGAATGGGTTGAAAAATATGACCTAAACAGGATAAAAACATTACTACACAGCACTGGGAGAGACTAAATTATACTTTTCTGCACGTTTAGAGACTCCAATTACACAACAAAATATATGACCAATGAAAATTATTCTTTTAAAAAGGCTGGCTGACCAATCATATCAACCTGGTCTATGGTTGTCAAGAATAAAAGGCAAGTGGACATTGATGTCTGTTGTGTGAACATTTTTGGGTGACTTCGTAATCTAATCTACCCTACCAGTTTGTTTTTATTATTATTATTACATGGTCATTCTCATTTCCAGCAAAAAAAACTTACAGATGTTTCATCTGGATAGAGGGACTGATGGGGAAAAAATGGGGAGGGAACAAACAAGTAAATGGAGGATGCTATGCCGGCACGGATCTTTGTGTACGTGTCTTCACAGTGTGTTTTTGACGGACATTGCAGTTGACTGAATAGCAGATAGGGGTCAGAGGGAGAAAAAAAAGAAAAAGGGAAGTGGATGAAAAGAGGAATGATGTGGAAAGCAAGGAACTGACAGAAAGAGAATAAAGGAGACGAAGGGGACAGAGTGTGTGTGCTGAGTATAGCAGGGTCATGGCTTAGGCGAGGGGGGGGGGGCAGTAGACTGAGTGGAGAAGACAGCATGCTGCCTCTGGGCCGTCACAGGCCAGAAACACCGAGTACTGACACAGGAAGAGGAGGGAAAAATTTGGGACGCTAGTAAAAACAGAAGGTGAAGGAGAATAAAAGGTAAGGACCGGAAAGAAACAACTGAGTGTAGTGTACTAAAAAAAAAATCAAAGAACATGTGCTCCCAGACATGCACATATTAACCTATCAATCCAGAAGACCTTGATTTAGCCTGCTTAAAGCTTCATATTATCTCTCAAACAAAGAGGTCCTGTGTGCAGCCTGCTGCGAGGCGCCACTCATCTCACCAACTAACTCAATCTAATATGCTTCTATCTCATTATCTATATAAAGAAGGCTAAAAAAAACCACATTAAGCCCGAAATTCCATTTACCCATTCGTAGGCTTTCAATTTGTAGACAGATTTATCAATAGGGTCAAGAACTTCAATGGTTTTGGTCCACAGGGAGGGTGAATGAGAGAGCTTTTTGTTGTGTGAACCCTGAATCTACTTTTGAAGCAGGTTAATGACTGTCTTGTACTCCTTGTCAGTGCCTTCTTGCGTGAACAGCACAACTTTTTTGCAGCATTTTAGAAGACGCAAACATTAATGCTCACGTTTTTTTGTGTAAATACTCCAGGAGTGGTTAGAAGGTGGTGTGGGGGAGGGATATGTTAAAGAAACTTATTTTGTTGTTGGGACAATAGCAGTTATCTGAGGGGTCTTTAGCGTAATATTACTGGAATGTTGCAATGATAGGTGAAAAAGGAGGATTAGGTAGAGATAAACCAGTCCAGGGTCATCTGAAGGCTGATTGTGATGAGATCAGATTAATGTTGGTCTTTTTTTTTTTGCTTGACACCCCTTTTTGCATCTATCTTCCCTGTGCAAAATAGGATGTCTGTTTATGTCACGCACATGGATTGAGTCAATTCAGTTTTGAAACTTAGAACAATGCACTTTGAATAATATCCTGGATAAGATTTGTAAAACGTATGAGCCCAGACACCTCACTAAAAGTTTCCTGAAAGAATGAGAATTTGCACCAACTTACTGGAAATACACGACCCTTTAATAGGAAGAGAAAGACAAGATGACTGAAAACTGAAAACTTTAGCTAAAATAACCAAAGTATGCTAACTTTCCCTCTGAATTTGCTCTCCAGTCTGCACTTTTTCTTTGCTCATTATCACCCCTAATAAGATCCCATTTAATTAGGTGAAACTTGCCGACTAATTATGGCATGGAAGCATGTCTTCTTGTGTTTGGCTGTCTCACTTTGGAAGGGGGCCCCCATGGCAATGCCTGGAGCTAAGAGGTCTCCAGCATCAAAGACGGACTGTGCGTGGCTGAATGTGACTGCAGAGATATAGGTAGTTATGGTGAATAAAAAGGGGAGAAAAGATGGAGAAAAAAGAAAGACAGAGCAGCAGAGTGAGGGAAACGAGATGAAGGAAGAATTGGTCGTGTGAGACAGGAGCAACAAGAAACACAATAGGTGCTAAATTATTAAAACGGTGACGGTGAGTTCAGATGAAGCAATATCTACAGGAAAAAAAGCGATATTTGTCTTCCTCTAGCAGTTGTTTGCCAGACAATTAAGGAAGCATGGACAAGATGGCTATGGATGGGTGGTGGAGGTTTGAGAACAAAAGAGGGTAGTGCTGAGAAGCAACGACCTTTGAAAACAGTTTGCCTTGATAGCAAAAGCATTTACTGAAGCATTAATGTCAGCAGTAGATATTTTCATATTCAGATGTCAAATTTAAAAGTCAGATAGGAGGGCATTTATGTCGAATTAGAACAAAATAACCAATTTTCTGTCACTTCTAATTGCAGTTCTTGTTGTCATCAGCGCATTTCGCACAAATGGCGCCCTGTTTGCAAGCCTACTTGACCCACATTTCCTATTTTTCAAAACAAACATCTCTCCACATAAGTAACCTGTTTTGCTTCGGCAGTGCTTCTTATAGGCCAGCTGGAGAAATGCTGGAGAATGTGGCAGCCGTTGATCTATTCGCTGCCTCCTGAGCTTCTTGAAGTATTTACTACCTGGCAAGGGCAACTAAGGGAATAATCTGGAACCCCCCACCATGCCTCAAGAATTGCAAGACGGGCGCGGCAGGGAAAAAAAAACCAAGACTAAGAAGAGAGGGAAAGCAAGTGTGGAGAAAGATACAGAGCCCTGATCGAGTTTTGTAATGAGCTGTCACCTCCTTTTGCCTCACTTTCCTAGATGCCTATACCTCGGTGTGGAACAAAAAATATCCACATGAGGCTGTTCTGAGGAGTTTCTAGGCTATATTCAGCAGGAGTGGGTGATGACATCACTTTAAGCCTTTCTCTTATAGCCTGCAGGCTATACGCTAACAAGCATTACAATAACCCTGCACAAGTTGGCATTATGGGTAAGTTATGGCTGCCCCCCCTCAACATTCGGCAGAGTCAATTCTCTTCCTGGCGTAATGAATATACTGCGGCCTGCTCCTGAGGTAATTAATTGAGGAGGAATTAACTAGCATAATTTCATTCTGGTGACAATCTCTTGGCCAATTATCAAATCAAGCTTGCACTCTCTACCCTCTGCACATGTCCTCTCACTCTGGGTCCCTTCTTCTCCCTGCCCATTTGAACAATAAGCAGTCCCCATAAATAAAGTGTCCCTGCGTGTCATGCACCTTGCTCATTCATCTGGTATGCACACCCTCACAGATTTACAGCTCACGTGCATCAACATGTGCTGGCAGAACCTAGGGAAGGTTGCTTTGTTTACCAAGACACATTTTACCTCAGTCATATACAGTAGGTTTTGTTTCACATTGGGTGATAACTGCTCCACTGCTGTCCTAGACCTACAAAATCTAATCGAATGTGACTGGATCACATCAAATTTGGAAAACCTCCTTTAATGTGAAGGTAATTATGACACTGTTCTTCACATAGTACTTGTTTATAGGTTTGTCCTGATATTTTCTATGTCCCTGACATGCTACACTTCCCTTGCATGACCATCGATATATAAAGACAGATGATTGTTCTAAACTGAAGCCAAAGTGTCCGTTTTTTGTCCACTGCCATGTTGTACTTTGAGGTCAGAGTCAGCACACTTGGGATGACATGAACCTGCAGCCTCGGGATTACAAGACAGTGGCACAGACCATCAAAATACTACCCTTCACATCACACAGATATCCTTGAAGGAAGGGCTCTAGGCTACATCTAGCTGCTTCTTCGTATATTAGTTTAAATGATCATTGTATTGCATGTACACAACTCATATAGCAGACAGGCGTGGGCCAGATCTGAATGCTAAGCTGGAACTGCTGGCTAAATGCTGGCCTGGCAAGTGGTTTGTCAACTGGATGAGGGCAAGGTCTTGCAATGATGGCCCAGTTTGTAAGATGGCATACCATAAGTGGCCTAGTTGTGGTTTAGTTTATATGTGCTGGCCCATTCCACCAAAGGGGCCATCATTCTTTGGGCTGAGCGTTCAGAGTAATTATTGTCTTGTGTGGGCCAGACAAATTTTGCTATGTGGGAATCTCGCAATTTGAAATTAATGGCAATGTGAATGTTTCTTTAACAAGTCAGCCCAAACTGCTGTGAAATCTGGAATTGATTTAAGATGCCAACAATTCACTTTTGGCTTTAGTTTGCTCAGACTAGCTGTTAGCTCATCAATCCAGTCAGAATTGATGACGGTTAGAAAATGCAGAGAGGACAGGAGCACGGTGACTCATCTTCACTGCTCATAAACATGATGGTGGTGGATCCCTGCCACACATTCACAAAACCAGTGAAACAACACCTTATTATTAAAAACACTCCAAAACTTTGGTGCAGCAAACTACAAACAGCTAAAACGACATTTGCCAAGCTTTTCCATTATCACTGGAGCACTACATTTATAATCATCAGTACAAGCTAAAGCGGACACTGTTGTATGCTTCTCATTTTGTGACTGAAAAAAAAAAATGGCAGTCCAAAACACAAAACTGTGTCACCCATCTCTCCTATGTTAGTGTGTGCTTTCTACAGCTGTGAGTTTATGCTCTGGAAGCGTCGTAAGGATTAGAATTAACAGCTCTGCTGTGGCGCTCACATACAACACTGCTAGCATCCGATAAAACAACATGGCCGTCTCGGCTCGTTTTCATGCCACACACACACAGCTTGCACAAGCAGCCTCTCTTTTTTTGCTGTATAGCAATCCCTTACGTTAAGTGTGTGTGAAGCACGGTGTGTGTGTGAGAATGCTTGTCATTCCCAGCCACAGACGAAAAAGGAAAGCCCACAGTGTTAGCTGATAAGACAGACAGAATGTACATGAGGGAGCAACGAATGTGTGGAAAATGGTAGGGCTTACCCTGCTACCATGAATGTTAAACGAGGGGTTAATTCAGTTTTTTTATTATTGTTTACTATTTTTCTTAATTCTCTTCTCTTGCAGATACAGACACACACACACATACCATCTCCCTCTTATTTCTCCAGCCAGTCTTTAGAAAAGAAGTGTCATTGCTTCTCCTCCACTGTTACTCTTATCGCACACTCCCAGGCACACTCGCACAATAGCCTGTTTTACACCATTAAATGGTTATTTGTCAAAATAAAATTTCAATTAAATCCTTCCTAAAATAAAAAAAAAATGAAAACAGTCCATAATTTGTGCTTTTTTTTATTTACCGTATGGGTAAAAGAAATGTCTAAATCGTGGGAATACTTGGAGGAAGAGGTGAGAAAATGGAAGAGGTGCAGTTCTGAATACAGGGTCATTACAAAAAGCATAAAAGGAAACCGTGGCTTTGGGGGATATTTTTTTTTTCATATGGTTCAAACAAATGAAAAGAGCACAGCACCCACTTTGTGTGCAGCACATGTTGAGCCGGAAGAGCACACTTTTTAACAGGAATTACAATTTCATATGACCCAGCTAGGATCGTGGCAGCAAATTTACATCAAAGTTTCATTAGATGCACCACTGGCCAGACAGATATGGCATAATTCTGATATAAAAAAAAACAAAAAAACATATATATTCATGTAGCCAAAAGTGACACATGTATTACCCAGTGTCTACCATTGTTGTTACTTGAAGAGAGGAAACACGTTTTTAAGGCCAGCACGAGCTGGGCACGGTGAGTCACGACCCTAATTGAAAGCTAGTGGTGCAAATGTGTTGTGGGGTAATTATGTTGACCCAAAGCAACGGGGCTTTCACTTTTTCTGCGTGTAAGCTCATAAACAGGCAAAGTATGCTCTGCTCTGGAGCAGAAAAGGCAAATTATCTGGAGCCTGTGTTTCCCAAGGGGAGCTAGTTTTCTGTGTCTCAGCAGGTTCTCGGCACATGATGGGCCATTGTGTTCTGGAAACTGTTGGGAGGAAAAAGAACTAAACAAGCCTTGTCTTTTTAAAGTGGTCTGCTTATTGGAGTTTTCCCCTTTTTGATCACTTTAAAACTATTGACTATCTAATTCTAGGTTTAAAATTTTTCTGATTTCATTCAAAGTGCATATCAGAAATCCTATCCACTACAAAAAATATAAAGCTTTAGCTTTTAACTCTTTATTTTGGAAAAATTATCAATCTCAGAACAACATTTCCATTTATTAAGACATTAAAACATGCCAACTTGATGCAACTTTGGAATGTAATGGCCTGTGAAAACCAAAGAGGCAAGGAGAAAGATTTTAGAGGATTTTCCCCTCAGGACAGTTTGACCACCTACTGGGAAGGTTGAAAACAAACTGCTTTAAATGGCTGTGCACAGTTACAACCCCTGATGAAAGTGCTAAAAGGATGTGCCAGTCAGCAAATAGGTTCTCCAGTCCTCCTTTAATGTATCCTTGTGTCTGGCTGGGGTGCCTGGGCTGTGAAAACCTCCCGCAGTGTTTGAGTGTTCACGATTGAAAGCAAAGGCTTCAGTGGCATCTTACACTTTGGTAGACATCCGGTCAGAAAGTTTCAAACAGCCTGATTTGCATATCAGTTATATGTGGTACACATGTCTAGAGATCACTCTGGTTTTTTTTTTAAACAGTACAAAAGTTGTTATATAATGCTTGTTGTATAAGTGAACTTTGAAAGCTCACTTAGAATCAAGTACCTTAAACACTCTCCAGCCACTCTTGCTCAGACGGAAGCTCAGAGCGATACAGCTTGATAACGCCAAGGTGTCCCGGATTATAGAATGTCTCGCAGATAGACCACAGTTTGTTCCCTTCTGGTGCAAGAGATTGAATTTGCTGCTGTAGAGAGGCACTTTGCTGGCATCCTTTTGATTCACTCCCTATCTTTGACTCAAACTCAACCGTGGGTCATGCCACCTCCAGATTCTTCACCAGCGATTTCCACAAGGATGGCATGATGTGCCCTTAGGAATGAGGAGGAGGTGTCGTATGAGATCTGCTGCGTGGTGCAAGGATGACCATCTGCATTGCAACATTTGAAAGATAATGAGGCTTTGAAAGATGATTTCTGATAAAGGAAATGCAATGATGCCTAATATTTGGTTTTCACCAATTTGAATGGTGTAGTTTATTTACTTGAAACTCGACAGGCTGTAAAAAGGGTTTTAGGCTACTCAATATCTTCTTAGCTAGTTTGAAAGCTTGTTAGCTATTGATACAACTTACTAAAGACAGGATAAGCTAGTGAAAAGTCTATGGCAATTCAATGCCAAGAAGTATCAAATTTGGATCTAAATTAAGCCATTTTGCATTGACCTGTATCCACGTGTCTGATTGTTGCTCCCAGTCTTACTTGTTGATTTTTCGTCTATGGTTTTTAGATTATTCACACTATGATACAGCGGTCATTAAACAGCTACAATAAAACATTATGTACTGTGCCAACATAGCTGCAGTATGGAGGTATTTAAAAAAATATAAAAGAGAACAGTTTGGCAGTTACTTGTAACATTTGCAGTTTGCAAATTTAATAGGGGTGGGCGTATCAATCAAGTATTGTTAGTATCAATACCAAGATAAACATCAGTGCTGGATCGATACCAGCGTGGTGAAATCAATACTTTTTACTTTATTTGGACTACTGACTATTTTTCCAAATACAGTGGGAAACAAGGTGTAGTCTCCAAATCACTTGGAGTTAGTTGTTAGCCAAACCCGTTCCTCTTTTTTTGTGCCCGGGTGCAATGGAAGCTATTTTTTGTTGTGTTGTTGTTTTTGTTATTTTTGCACTAGACGTTTTTTTCTTAAATTGTGTGTAATAGAAGGTAATAAGGAATTATTTTATCAATTTATACTATTACATTGGTTTACATTGCTATAGGTATTTAATAGAAAACATTTTTATTTGCCTTAAATCTTTGTCCTGTGTTTTATCATATTCGACTAACTAAAGGCAAAATCACAAAATCATTCCATGAAAATGACATTTCAGTATCAAAAATCAGTATTAGCATCAGCATCGGAGATACTACCACCATACTTACTTGGTACTAGTTCAATACCAAAATTCTCAGTATTGCCCACCCCTAGTATTTAATAACCAAATCTCAATGAGTAGTAAAAGATGGGTTATCTAGACATCAGAATTTTGAAGACTTTGGTATTTTGTAACCCATACTTTATACTTGAAACAGGAGGTACATTACTATAATTGGGTGCTCTATTTTTAAATCAACTGATCAAAGTCAGAATGTGTGAGCACTCTCCGAGTATATTCCCCTGAACTTTTGAACACGTGGTCAAATTATTCAAAATAAAAAAAGCACAAAGACACCCCCCCCCCCACCTTGCTTCGCCGGCTAAGGGATTGTTAGTAACAATGCACACCACATCTTAACCTTTCATCATCACGTCTTAAGAACAAGAAACGCCACAGGCAGACAGCAAGATTCGTCTCAGTCATCACTCAAAAGTTTCTGCTGTCCCCGAAGAAATCCAGATCTGAATACAAGTGGACACTTGAAAGCAAGGCCCTCTATTAATATTTACAATTTTCACACAGGATAAACAAGAAAGAACGACGATTTCTAGTACAACCTGTTCTGAATGTAAGTCAAGGTAAGTACTTTCAAGTCCAAATTGAATGTCCCCTTTTTTCTTCTTTTTAACAGGCCAGTTTAGCAGTAAAGAAAGACAGCGCCACAGCTGTAGCCATAAGCAGTGTATTATTTAAAGCACCAGGGGCCCAATTTGTCACTCTGGTGGGCTCATCACAGATGAACATCCTTTATAAAATGCACTTTTCAGGCTGCCTGTCGGAGGGATCAAAGTATAAGCTTCGGCTTTGCCCATTCCCCCCACCCTCCCGACGCTTTTCAGATTCCTTGCTCTGATTCCCACTGACAAAATGAGTCAATTTAAACCAAATGGATCCCCAATAAAAAAACAAAAATGTTGAGGGAGAAAGACTGGAGAGAAATAGAATCATTGTGTGGGTGGTGGAAGTTTGAAGATGTGGACAGCAACCAAGTAATACAGACACTCAGCTTTCTCAATATACACAAAAATGCTGTTAGATAAAGAGAAGAAATAAAATTGTAACACGTCACCAGTGAGTTTTCATAAACATTTTCTTATTGGTAAGTAATACTGGAAGCTATGAAACTAGAACTAAAAATATTAAATTCTGCTTTTATGAAAAAAGTATATTAGACTCTAAAGTAGTGATGCTTTAGTTTCCTTCGTGACAGAAACTGATGAACAGCTGGCTAAACAGAGTGCAATTAGAGTGCTGCTGGTTGTCGGCTAAATGTTAGAAAATGTGATGCAGATGTCAGATTATATTTGTTATATTGCATCAACAACAAGCGCAAGCTTTTAGTTTTTTATAGTCAGCGTAGCTGTTAGGGCTTAAAAAGGCTTTTCGGTGGGTGGTTGTTTAAAAGGAGTATTGGTAAACTGCAAGCTCTATTACAGAGAAATTGAAGCAGATGAATAGCTGGTTCAAGTAGCATCTGGACATAGTTTGGGTGAGGGTAGAAGGCGCAGGTTTGATGAGCAGAATAAACCTGTCTGAATTAAAAAAACTTTACTACTTAGGAGGTTGAAGTTGTATACAAGTACTTGACTGAACTTACCAACAGTCTGAGAAGTCCTGCCAATATTTTGTGCAAACTTTGACTTAACCCTAAAATCACATACAGGTAACTGCAGTTAATCAAGCCTCATTGTGATTAGAATAAACCTTCAAAATAAACATAACATCTCTGCATTATTTCATGTTTGAGAACTGAAGTTATGAAATTACATTTACAAGCACTGCCATGTTGTGTTTTTGGAACCAAAGTCTGTGCACCCAGTTCAACCTACTCTCTAGAGTTACATGATCTATTTAAAAGGCCACATAGTTCTATGCCAGTATTCTTACAAGTTTTCACACTCATACAAAATGCACCAATACCCGAAACCAATACCCATGCCATTAACGATACTGGGATACTGGTACAATACTCTATTGAATATGTTATAGCTTACATTTAAAGGGGAAAAGTTTGGCAGTTCCATATTTAAGAAAGTTATACAAGTTGAAAGAAATATTAAAAGTGTACTTTTATTTTAAGGCAATGTCTAAGTTGTTTACAGGAAAGGAACCAGCCAACTGGGGATGTCGATCCAGGTTCAGCTTCAACTTCCTGTTGAATTTCACTTTTATTCTTTTTGTTGTTGTTGTTTTTTATTTTGTAGGGTTGATGGAATCAACAAATTAAATTGAACGCAACTGTATTTATTTGTTTCTTTGGTTCTTTTTTTTTTTTGATCTTTTGAACCCGAAAAACCTCCTATGGAATAGTTACGAACAATTAATAACTTAATTGTAGTTTGATCGTGAACAATGTCAGTTTGCAGAAACAGATTATTTTTGACTAGACTTAAGAGCGAAAGACTAGTCTGAGTGGAGTAGTGTTCAAAGTTGAATGCTTTGATCTTCAACACTGCATAGCAGTTCATGCAAACACAATTTCAACTTATACATTGTGGTTAGTATCACATTATGCAAATATTTTGGTATAAATATTCTGGTATTACTGTAGAAAATTTCCTAGTGATGCACTGGATGTGCTACAGCTAGCTCCCACAATTAGCCGTTGCAATTAACCGCATAATTCTATGTAAATTACAATTTGTGATTTTCACTTTTAAACAAAAGTTCCTAAGGTTTGAACTTAAATTCTCTTAAATAAATGACGCAACAAACAGAAACAAACAAAAACCCTAGCTGCCTTTGATTCAGTTTGTTTGGACTATCTCTTGAATGACTGTGAATCTACGCCAGCGTACTAGCCTTCATGTTCACACTTTCGTCGGATGCCATGTTTTCTCTTTTTCATATAATACTCAAATTCATGTGACATCAAATGCCATAGAGCACGGAACATAATACTGCATCCTTCCCTTTTCCTTTGAAGCCCAGAAAACATGCTTCATTACTCACCCAGCTTGACAGGCCTATTTTCCCCCACCTCCATCCCTCCTTCCTCTTCCCCCACCACCCCCCCTTTCCCTTTTTGAGCAAAGCTCTCGACCAATTGATTTTTTTTTTTCCTTTCCTCTTTTCACCATCTCTCCACCCCCACCCCCACCCCCGCCCTTGATTCTAATGCTTCGGGGTTGTGGGAAATATTTATTCACATTGATCGACGGCAGAGCTGATGGGTCTTTCATGAGCGTCAGAACTCAAACTGTTTTTGTCCCACCAGTGTCTCCAAATATCAATCACTAGTGGGAGAAAAGGTGATTGGACTGCAGATTAGAACAATAAGTCACCCCACCCACCATCAAAAATAAAAAGACCAGACTATTTTTCCTACAACTTACTACAACAGAGAAACTATATACTTTAGACTCCAACAGCCCAAGTGGTGATGGAGTGTTTGCTTTGAATGAGTGGTCAGACAATGTCCTAAAATAGGCAAATTCTCCACAAATTATTTAAAGACCTGAAGTCGACACGGACCTGTCGGTTCTGAAGCTGCTGAGTCGGCTGAAGGAAAACGGAGGTGCCAGAGGGAGCGTTCGGTATGATAATTCCTGAATCTGCGTGGTTGCCATTAAAAATGCAGTGCCGACAGACTATTTTCTGCATCAAATTTTCATAGCATCAAGCAGTCTCGACAGCCCCCGTCTAACACACTCTCACGTAATAATGATGAAGTTCCCAAAGCATGTGCTTTTTCCTCTGGATGGATGTGGGTTTTGAAAGAGTGATGCAGTGCTGTGTCATAGTTCATAGACAGCAACATTTCTCACGCACTTTCACACTCACTTGTATCATTGATTGCTGTCTTTCTCCTGTGCACACAGAAAAAAAAAAGACAAAAAACTGGATTTTCTCTCCAGTGATGCTTAAAGCGAACGTCCTGATCTTTTGAAGTTGGGTTTTGTGGAATGGTTAGGAACGGGCATTAGGGAGGACCACGTTTTCAGTTCTGAAGGCAAATTCAGCACTAATATTCTGAAATTTTACACCAGAACAAAACGTTTTCACTGGAATATCCTCAAACCAAGGCTATATTTGTTTTACCAATATGGTGATTGCCTGATTTTTTAAGCATACTGACTTTTCCTTTAGCCGGCAATACATTTTTGTCTCGCTTGGACTAGCCATTAACTCATCAATCCGATCAGAATTGAAATTTTTACCAGTTTTGCAAATTTGTGGTTCTGCAGATTTGCCTTCTTCATTCATGAGTTACTTATTGGGAATATTCCTGCTTTCCAGTTGCAGCAGAACTTGAAATGGTAAAGTCAGATTGACGCTAGTTCCCCAGTCAAATAGTTGGAAAAAAAGTTGTTTTTATTTCTCAATAACACTTACAAAAATAGTGCTCAATGTGGCATTTTAATTGTACAAACAGCGTTAAAACATATTGCCTATAATCACTATAAAGTAGTATAAGTAGGACTGGCCTGTTAAAAAAAAACACAGAACTGCTAAAAAACATAAAAGTAAGAGTTGTATTCATTCTTGATGCGAGGAGCAGCCATGTTGAAATGATGACGTCACGATTGGTCAGGTATAGTCATTTTGCATCGACTTCACGACTCAAAATTCTGTTTGGGGCCGTTCCAGTTGATGTTTCCGATTTGGAAGTCCGAAATTCCAACGTCTGAGTACAAATGGGATGTGAAGTGCCTCATTTGGATTTAAAGAGACGGCAGCAGAACGAGTTGCTCTCAGACGCACCACAGGAAAGGAAGGAAAAGAGGGGCTTGTGGAGTTACAATAAGGTGGAATACAGACCAAATCATTGCAGTTCCACGCTATGCAGACCCCAAATTAATCATTTAAATGTGAAAAGGAAGGATTTAATCACATTATATGTCCCATTTAACAGTTACTTTCCACAGAACCCCACTTTAAAACAAATCTTTACTCATTGGTTATTTCCATTCCTCTTCCATCGAGTGACATGTATGTAAGTTAAATAACCAACGACCCACACATACTCTGACATAACATACTGTACAGTCAGCAGACAAGCTTGTAAACACATTAAGGCTAATCCTCTTGAATTTCCTAACCTGTGCTGACTCAAATGCACCCTCCTCCCTTTCCTTTCCATTCTGCCGTCACTTTCAACCTAAAAGCGCATATTTCCTGCAAAATAAAAATCCCCTCGTTCCACTGATTCTCGCATCCAAGGTCATATGTAAATATGTTTAGTGAGAGACAAGGCATCACCAACTATGCCAACATAAGAAAAAAAAAAAAGAAAAACAGCAAAAGGTATATTTAATAAATACACCTGCTGTACAGATACACACATTCCCCTTGGCTACTGCAAATATCATTATAATGGGGGAACAGAGAACTCTGGAAGTTTTGGCTATGTGTCCCTGATGAAGATCTATTCTTTCTTTGCCCTCATTATCATGCTTACAGAACCCGCTCCTCGTGTTCTCTCTCCACGAGAAACAAGTGCACATTTTTGAGCCCCATTAAAACTGTTATCATGGAGAAAAGCTTTCGGAAAAACGTTCCACGGCTTGTAACGCGGTATCAAACTAATAGTACTTCAAGACTGTTTCTTTCTATCCTACAAGCTGAAAATATGAAAATAATAATAGTAAAAAAAAAAATGTTTTGATTGTTTCCAACTAGCAAAGCTGATGGAGAGTTTTCCTTTTACCCAGCTCACTGGCTGAGAGATTAACGTCGTCTCTGGCCTCTGATGAAAGAGTCGGCGGAGAATAGGACGGAACAGAGGAGACTCCACAGCTTGTAACATGCAATGGAAGGAGTCACATGGGTCTTTGCAGCTAGAGACATGCTGTGTTAATACCTGATGACTGTCTTTAAATAAAAGTAATACGTATTTACTTCGTTTTCTCTTGAGAGTGGGATTGGCGGGAGGTTGCCGCGCTACGGTGGAGGGTGCAGCCAAATTAGAAGAGGGAGAAACATAATCAGCCTGTGGAAAAGAAAGAGTGAGACATGCAAGGGTGTACAAGAGAAGGAGAGAGAGAGAGAGAAAGACTGGTAATATGCTTGGGAATTTAATAAGCCTCAGTGCTCCTCAATAATATCACCCGCTTCACAGAGTCCTCTGGGAAACATGAAATGTGGTGATAAAGGATGATGCCTTCCGCTGACAAACAGGGTGTGCTAAAAGCGCCCTAGAAAAAACAAAAAGAAAAAAAAAAGAAAACAGCCATGTGTTGCTGCTGTTGCTACCACACATCCTCGTGCCCCCGGCAGCACTTTAAAGCATTCTTTATATATGTATATATATATAATATATATACTTTCTTCTCCTTATGCTGCAATTCTGCAAACCCCCCCTTCCTTAAGGTCACACATGCTGCCTGATTTTTCAAACTCTGGCTGAATAATGTCGGTGTTGTTTACAGAACTGTTAGCGGACTTTGGTGGTGAATTTAAAGGAGTGCTTTTTTTTCACAGACACTGTGGTATAATTGGCTACTGGAGCCACAGGTTTGCCTAAATGAATCATGAATGACTTGGTTGTTCAAATATTACACCTGTGTAAGTTAGTAAGCGTTTTATTTTATTTATTTGTTTTTTGGGGTTATTTCTCTAGTTTATTAGGCAATAAAGAGCACAAAAATAAGCAGGCACGATCCACTCTTGCATTAGAAGACAAGTGCAAGACTAACTTCAAAGACTGGAAAGATGAGTGTTTTAAGGTCAGCTTTAAATGTTAGGTGAATCCATTGATGTTCCAACCTATTTTGCCCTGAAAGTACATGCTGCTTCCACTCACACAAAGTAGTTTTACAATGTTCGTATTTAACATCTTTGACATCTGCGTTGAGCTAACTGTGAGTTTTGACCACTTCACTGACTGCTATTTCCTCCGGTCAAAAAAGAAAAAAAAAAAAAGTTAATATCCCGTAAAACGAAGAAGCAACTGGAGTTCTGTTCTGTAGCTGCAAACGTGTGGAGTTACAAAATTAAAACTGCATGACTCAAGGTCAATATCATTATTATTATTGTATCTATCTGTATAGCATCACCTCACTGACGTAAACATTTGGATGAAATGCGACATAAGTCACATTGAAAAACATCAGATATTTATTCCATTTAGTACCACATACTGAAAAACTTGAATCTGATTTGTCATGTTCGGATTGTTATGAAAACATCCAAAATGGGACGTATAGGGGCAAAAAAACAAACAAGCTGGATTTGAGTTGCGTTTGCCTGCAGTGTGAACATAGCCCAAATTTGTTACAATAAAACTCTAATCAAAATGAGTCTGATTTTTGTTGCTTGCCTTGACATAAACACTGGAAGGTAAGTTGTAGCTGCTGGAATTTGCTGTTTTCATAACTCTGACAAATGCACTGCAGTATGTCATGAATTTACTCGCAGTGATGGGTGGCACAGGAAATTTGTAGCTGACAAAGCATAATGGGAAAACAGCGTTTTAAGCTACATAGGACACATTTCTCCCCAAAAATGTCAAATTATATGCTTCTTCTGGTCCCTTCCAATATGCCATCTCATCTAGAATTTACAAAAGATGTGCTGAATAGTTGTCAAAAAAAAAAAAGACATATCCGTACAAATATCCTAAGTTATATTTGTTCGTGTATCAGGTCTGCGGTACTTTTCTTGACTTCCCCCAGAGTTGGGTTTTTAAGAGCAACCCCTAGCCAGGTGTGTCAAACTCGATGTGTTGGTGTTGACGCCAACACAAGCGAGAAATGCACCTCCCTGACCTGTCATGTCCTGTCAGACGAACAGAGAGAGACAGCCTCTCGCTCTGTCGAGTCCCATGACATTTACATACAACACTGCCTGGTAGTGTGGGAATCACCCGCAGGCGAGACCAGGCCTTGAATTTAGGACAGGCGCTTTTCCAGTCACCTACCCCGTGCACCCCCAGATCACCCCCACCACCCCACACTTTCCTTGTCACTACCTCAGTGAAGATCCACTCACGCTTGACAAAAAAAAAAAAAAAAAAAGCAAACAAAAATTTATTTCGCTTTGCTGCCACTAAAAACGCCTGCCTGGCTCTAAGACGGAGGATGCAAGGCGTGAAAGAGTAAAAAACAGCTTCTTGTATTCTCTCGTTTTACGCAGCTCTGTCCAAAAAAAAATGACTCGTTTGTCCCTCCTAATATGCCTTCTTGCTCTAGGTCTTTCAATAACTCCCCTCTTTCCACTTCCCTCTCCTGCTACCTTCCACCATCCCTCTCACCTCCCTCCAATCGCTCTTATTACCTGCCTCCATCTCCGTTGATCGGCCAACGACTCCCTATTGGCAGATTCAGGAGATTGATCATTTTTACACGGGTGGGTGGATTGACTAAAAGCCCCACCACCACCAACTCTTTCTCCTGGTGCACGATTCCTACAATACACTATGTTGGTACCCACAGCCCTGCCAGTAAAACTCCCAAAGCCATATCACTTAACATGCACTGGGCTCAACTCCCAGGAGGGGGGAAAGAGAGGCTATGAGAGAGTGGGAGAAGAAAGTGAAGAGCAGCGTCTGAGCAGAATACTAACAAAGTAAAACACTTGGAAAAAAAAAAAGAACGTAGTAGGCGAAAAGACGACAGCGCTGACAAAATTACCACTTAATTTGATTTATCTTAGATTTCTATCTTTGTGTAAGCATGCATGCACAAATGTGTGTGTCATATAAGGATATAAATGTATGTTTGCAAAGTAGTGCCCACAGGAATACCAAAATATGGAGTTATGGAACTCTCAATATATATATATATATATTTATATATGCCCTAGGGGATTCCGGGTGCTCAATTCTTTCCCTTAACATTCATGTACATGCACGTGTGTGTTCCAGAATATATTTGTATATTGGAGTTTGGTCTGTGAAAGGAAAGGGAGGGGAAAGGCTGCATTAGCATGATTAAAACGACAGTAACAAATGGCTGCTGTCTGAGAGCAGCCATGTGACTATCTCAACAGGATATAGGCCAAGTATACCGACACACACACACACACACATTCCCTAATGATTCCATGCTGCTGCTAATGAAGCGATGGACTGTTGGGAACTGAGCAATGAGGATGTAAAGACGATCAAGCAACACCCACAACCTTTACAGCATCATAAATCTGCCATTTAAAAAAAAAAAACATATTTTTTCTTTATCATACGTTCGGAATGTGTTGTTTCATGAAGCTCGAGTGTGACATAAGTGTGCTTGGATGCATCAAATTTTAATGCGCACGTGGTCGCTGGTGAAGCCTCATTATCACAATTTCTTTTAGGAGAAGAATACGGAATGGAGAGTTTCTTTTATTCGCCACAACTGCTGACTTTCAGGCAGAGGCTGCCTCTAAAAACGGCTCCAGTGTTTCATGTGCTGCACACCCCTGTCTTCCGCCCATTTTTTCAGGCTACAAATGGTGCAAACCTTTTTTTTTTTGCAGTACCCCCCCCCCCCCCCCCTCGTTCACTATGTGCACTACTCTTCTCTTAACAGTAAATTATTTGCCTGGACATTTATTGTCTTGGCATGCAGTAATACCTATCTTGAATGAATGAAGTCTTTAATTCCTGCCTGCATATCACTTGGCTAATACTCATCCCTGGCTCTGCAATCATCATCTATTGGCCAAGTGTACTCTCTTCCACTTCAATTTAAGATCAAGCTCTAACCTTGCTCATGTTAGCACTGTGGTAGGAACATGTTTCTATCTTTGCCCATGGCAGCATTCAGCTTCTATTCATTAATATTGGACACAGAAGGACGAGACAGAGTGGATGGGGGGGGGGGTACTTTAGCAGCCAGATTTATTGACGTCTTTGCATCGTGAATGTGGCTGGTTCTTTTAGGCTATATGTGAACCTCACAACAGCCCTCGACTCCCTTCTTGGGAGGTGAGGGTTTTTTTTTGTAAAAACACATCCGCACATACACCGATTTGTTTTTATCTCCCCATGGGTACCGTGAATTTGTCATGATCTGTGTCTTTTTGCTTTTGTTTTCTGGTGTTTCTCTGCCCTGCTGTCTTGCTTCCAGCCCCTCCCCCTGCTCACCTGTTTCACTTTGTGTCTCCTCCAGGTGTTTCTCGTTTGTCCTCATTAGTTTAGCTTTATATTCTGTGTCCTGTGTTCAGTCTGTGTCCGATCATTGTTTTTGTGAAGTGTTCCGTCCTGAGTGATCGTTCCGTGTTCTCCAGAGGATTTTTTGAGCTGTATTGACAGCCTTTGATTTCTTTATTAAAGCTTTTTTGTTGCACCTTGGATTTTTACCTGTGCCCTGGGTTTATCCTGCCTCGCACCTCACAGAATTGACTTCCATTCATTTTTTTGGTAATTTTATAGCCTAACCCTGAACATATACAATAAAATTAATCTCACAGGTACTACCTGACCCAAAAACTAACCTAAACTCAATTGACACCTTAGTCCTAAACCTAACCCCAAGAGGTGCACCAAAAATCGATTCACATCGGAATCGTGATTCTCATTTACAAAGATTCAGAATCGATTTAAAATGTCCCAAAATCGATT
>JARVJO010000001.1:12807242-12821241 GCA_031762555.1 Cynodonichthys magdalenae
ACAAAACTGGTGGAAAGAGATATTCAACTGGCCTCCACTTCATTGAATGCAAAGATTTGGGCTCATTTAGGTTTTTAGTAAATTAATCTGAGTTTGACAAGAGCTTCACTATGTGCAAAGTTGGCAAAATGAAGATGAACCACTTTGGGAACACGACAAATGGGCTCACATTATCAGTTTTGAGTAAAAAAAAAAATAGATTTTTGAATCGAATCGTGGCCCCAAAAATCAGAATCGCATCGAATCATGGGATAGTTAAAGATTCCCACCCCTACTAACCCCCCACCCAAAATTAGCATCTGCCTTGGTCCCCACAAGGCTGCCTTTTTCTGAAAAATGGTTCCCACCATGAAGCAAAACCATGCCCACACACACATAATAAATATATATATATATATATAGCTTTCTGTCAAGGTTGGTAAGGTGTTGCAGGACTTTTTCATGAATGTTCTTTTGTCGGGAAAGAGTGTGCATCCTCTCACTGACAGGAAGCACAAAATGATGGAGGATTTGTGCCCAGCGTAACCAATAGCTGAAAATCACTAGCAGGATAGTTAGCCAGACTGTGACAACAAACAAATAGCAAAAATATGGGCTATGACAAAAGTATTAAACACCTTTTAAACAATTTTTAAAAATGAGTAAATTAGGAAAACCTAACCCTTGACATACAATTATTTGATCTTTTTCACAGTCTACAGTGAAACTATTGCAAGATTGACATTTAAGGCACACCATAGTCATAGCATTTCAAACAGAACTCCAAAAGACAAATCACTGCCAGATATCTGAATCATAAAGCTGCACATTACCACAGTTGGTTCACAGAAAAAAGGCTGCATTTTCGATCTTTCTATTTGGATTTTGTGTGGTCTTCCTGAGTATGCCCAGGTTCTTTCCAGGTATTCCTGTTTCCTCTCACAACCCAAAAGCATATATGTTGAATTAGTTCACTATTTTAAAATCTACCTACGTGCGAAGGACTTGACATGTCTATGGCAAAGGTCTTCAACCCTGTTCGTTGTGACCCACTGTCCTGCATGTTTTAGATGTTTCCCTGCTTCAATACAGCTGACTGAAATCAATCAGTGATTGACAGGCATTGGTTTATTTTTTAGTTTAGGTTTATTTTTTAGGTTATTATTTGAATCAGGTGTACTGAAGATCATATAGAATACAGAACTAGGGGTGCACACCGATTTCATTAATTTTGAGAGATCAGAGATCGGCTTCTCATCTACTTCTACAAAGGTCTGAAAATCAGCCACTGTTGCTTTTCGCTTTGCTGTGAGCACTATCTAATGTCCAGGTAAAACAAATTTGTATTTTTTCAATGGTTTTGTTCAGTGTTTTTTTAGTTAAATAAGACTGGAACATTGAAGGTGTATTGTGATCTCATATAACACCTGACAATGTCAGCTATTTTAACATTTTTGTATTGACTAAAAATTTAATCGGCTGGTCAGACTTTTTAAAGATTGTGATCGTCCAGAAAACTGCAATCGGTGCACCTCATACAGAACCATGGTCACCAGCGCCCTCTCACATGGCACTTAGAAAGAATACAGAAGCAGGAAAACTGCTAAAACATTTAAGACAGTGGGTTATGAGGAACAGTGTTGAAGACCTCTGGTATAGGATGTATCCTGTCTCCAACCCATTGGCTGATGAAATACGGCAACAACTCCCTGAGACCCTGACCAGGAACAAGCTGGTAAAAAACACGGATGGATAAATCCAAAAGCCTGATCATTTACCATTTTGACTTTAGTACAGTCTGACGAGATGAATCTATGACATCACCAAAACCCAAGTGTGCTACCAATAGGGGATTGTAATATACTCATTTTCTCTGACAGTCTTCCTTACACTGGAACACCGCAGGTTTCATTTCTTGGCCTTGCCTCGAGCCACAATCATAACCTTTTCACCTGCGCTCATATGTCTCTCTGAGGCCAGCGGCAAAAGGCCGGCTCCATCACTTACTGGATGGGAACTGATGTATGGACCAACGCATTACCTCAATGCAGTTTAATTGTATTAGGTCTAAAGAAATGAGATCACTTTTCGAATCTGTCCAGAGGAAACAGGTTAGCTATGTGAGAGCTGGCCGGCGGTAGAGTATTAAATTGATGTGAATCCAACACAGTGTGAGGAGGAGGGAGGGGAAAGAAAGGACTTTAGTCTCTGGGGATAATAACTGCTTGGCTTGTTCCTGTGGGTCATCCTGGCCACTTTTCACAAGGTGTAGCCAGTGATGTGTCAAAACTATTTTTCCTCTCTTGTCACTTAATATTCCATGCAAGTTGATTTTCATCCCTCATACAATGCTCAAAGATGGCCAAGTCTCTCGCAGCCTGTCTAATATGACACTTGTAAAATAAATTAGGGACCAAGAACATAAACCATTGGATTTAATAGAGATGGAGCCTCTGAAAGAATCAGAAGCAAGAATACGAGGTATGAAACGCTACTAATTCTCAAATTATATTTGTTCTATACTTTTGGTAAGAAAAACATTTGAAGGGTACCAATGCAGCTACTGCCCAAAATTTCAAAATCAACTTTCTATTAAGCTAAGAAATAGGACTACATTTACCGACAAACAGAGAACCAAATTAAAAATGGTTAAAGCTGCTGCATATCAGGATCAGTATGGTGACCACACACCTCTATCCCTTATTGCCTAATATTTCTTGTATGATTCTTAAGACAGACATAAACAATGACTAAAAGGTAAACCTCAAACAGTCACTGTGTAAAAACTACAAGTTGTATCTCAAAAATTCTTGTACTAAGAATAGCAGAATACTCTAATATTCACACATCATATAGGCAATATGACAAATTTAAAATAAAAAAACTCTTCACTCCCACTTTTAAAGCGTAAATATTAAGCTAAAATCTGACTAAAAGCTGTGAAAAGCTTAGATCTGCACTGTCTTGTTTGAGGTATTTTAAGAGAAAACTGTCTATTTTATAGTAGTAAGAAGCACAGTGAGTGAGAAGAAGACAAAAACCCTCATGTTCTCTTATATATTTTGTCCATGTACCAAAAAAGTTCTGGGAGTAAGAACAGTTTGTCTTCCATTAGCAAAGTTTAGACAGCTCAAAAGTTACTTTCAGTTAAACATGAAAAATCTCTAAAAATCCTAAAACTTAAAACTGTAACTATGAGAAAACTGTTAAAAGTTTAAATATGCATGTTCAACAATTTCAACCGAGCTAAAAAAACAAATGTGTCTCGTCCAAAATCTCCTTTTTCTGTATGGAAAAAATGTGTTCGTTTTGTGAATATCATACAATGTAATGCTATCAAAGTTATAGCACTTTTTTTTTTTTCAAAGCTACATTGTGTGAAAACTGACAAATGGTGAAGAGAATGGTAGTAAGGATGTTTTTATGTTTATGCATTGGCATCCTTAAATATGCCATGGTTTTCTTTTTAAATGGTTTTGTGTTTTGCAACGAGCCTTAGTTTTCAGGGTAAAGGGAGAGAAAAGAACAAACATTTTATTTCCCAATATGCTCCAGAGAGCCAAAGCACACTGCTACAGTACAGTAGCTCATTACCTGTTTTTCATTTTCTTTGCATAGAGCTTATTGTGCAATCCTCCCAGTTCCCCGAAAAAAAAAGGCATTTGTTTTCTGTTTGTGGGTTTGTGTGGGAGTAAAACAGCATTTAAAACTGATCTTCTAAACGCTGCACATATTTTAGAATTCGAATGCATTCGCTAAATCTCCACCAATCGATTAGGGCTGTGGATATCATAACAAGGCCTGGAAACCCAGAGAATATTAAATACACAACAAACATATCAGCTGCTAACAGCTAAGTACGGATTAGGCCGTCTTCCTGAAAGCAAGCACATATTTACTTACACAAACAAGCCAGGGAGAATAGTACTGAGATTTGTACTGAGTGTCAGCAGAAAAATGAAACTATATGGATGTCCAAAATGATGTGCTATAACATTGCAAAAAAAAAACAGTACTGTGAGTTTTGTAGGTAAAAATGATGATGAAAGATATTTTGGTAATTAATATAAAGATTGTTTTAGTGAATGTTAGAGGTTGACCCCTCTATTCCCTTACCAAGTTTTAGAATTTAGGGCAGCTGGTGGCCAGTTGAATAAGTCAATTTCTTTGATTGTTTTAAGATGATTATTATAAAAGGTATATTTGTATACATCCACCAACAGCTTGGGGGCTGGACATCTGTGGTGATGATTGATTGACCAATAATGATAAGGAAACACTGAATTGTGTAAAAGAAGAAGTATTCTTTTTTATGTTTTAAATGTGTTTATTTTATTGCATTGGATCATAAAATTGATTTAAAATCTGGTCTTATATTAAATTAGGAAAAAAAAATGTTTTGTGACGGGCCGAACGGAGTTCCCCCTTAGGCCGGATGTGGCCCATGGGCCACCAGTTGAATAGACGTACAAAACCAGCTACACATTTTTCATGAAGTTGTTGCTGCTTGTAGTGACATCTACGCACAATAAACAGTAATCAGCCGATTTTCATGACAATTTTTCAGAATAAAAGGAAGCCAGAGACCAAATTTAAGAAACTTATGATGTCACCACCGAGGCAATAGATTTAGTTGGGTCCCGCAAACTAATTATGATGGTTTAGTAAAAAAGGTGCAAGTGTTAAGGAAAAAACAAGCCCTCATTTCATGTGAAGCACATAAACACAGGTATGTAGTGTCAAGTATAACAACACGGTGCAACATGCCTACCTTTTTAATTAAGTTAGTATCCACAGGCTAGGCCAATGTCAATTACTGAAAAGAAAATTGTAAAAATTAGCTGAATTAATTAGCAGATTGATTGATTGAGCCACCTGTAATGGATATGTATGACCTGATGAGGACAAAGATGACTGATGTCTACGTTTTGTTATTGTTTTCGTGCAATTTGCTTTGTTACAAACTGGTTTAATATATTCCCCTTTTATTCTGATACATTGTTTATACTTTTCTGACTTCTTCGGTAAACTGGCTTTTATTATCCACAGACATTAAAGCGTTGCCATCTGTGCGCTGAACTCAGCAGATGCTGAACTAATGACGACTCTCCTTGCGTTTTGCTTTTGTTCTGCCTTTCCCTCCCCTTCATATGTTTTTTTTTTTTATTCTCCTCTCGGCTGTTTGAAGGCATTTTGATAGAAAAGCACCTGTCACCGATAAACAGGAACAAACAAATGGGCTCGGAGCTCGCGGAAGTAGATGGGTATTGTTTTTTATTGATTACCACTGGCTTAGGTGATGGTGACAGGGAGTCTCCACTCATCAAGGCGGGTTATCGATTAGCTGAGGAGGAGCGGCGGGAGGGGGATAAGGGGTCAGGGCGTGCCAAGCTGAAAGTGTTGGAATGTGGCCGAACAGAAAGGCAAAGCTCAGCCATGATCCCTGACACTGATAATTAATGTGTAATGTGTGGTTAATTTATGTTTGAATGGAGAAGGCCTTTTGCTAAGCTGTCACTTTGTTCTAAACGCTTTTATAAAACAATATATATTGGAAGCCTGACAAAGCAGGTATTGTTTTTTTCTTTATATGAAATTACACTGTGTTTTATTCTGATGCAATATAAAGTCAGGTGGAAGGTCAGCATTGCTGCTGCAGTGTCAGTCTTTGTATTTTTTTTTTCTTTGTTAAAAAGTAGAGCTTGATATAGGTATTTCGCTAGTAAACCCTGTACAGTTTGACTAAGTGTCCTTCTGTTGCAGAGGTCTGTGCAGAGGACACCCGTCCACGCAGGGGTAGGTGCGCCAGATGACATTTTGAACTCCTGCAAGGACTGAATCACAACAAGCACCTCCCCACTAGACGTGTGGCGGGATCAGCAATAATTCACACCGACAGAAGGGCCTGACAGCAGGCGTCTGCACGCAAGCGCAACTCCACCTCCTCTCCTTTTTGTGTTTATTAACACTGTAATGCATCCCTTAAAAAATCTGAAAGTTGCTGGGGAAAAAAATAGTATAAAAAGCACATCAAGTTCAAACAAATACAACTGTTATACAAACTTGTTTATCATTAGAGAAACTGGGGGGAAAAAAACTTATTGGGACAGTTTAGATGTTTTAAAATGGGGTTATGTGGAGACATTACAAACAAATAGTATCTTGCTTGTGATAGACAGCTGTTTGAACCACATAAACTTAACAAAATAAAGTTTATTATTGACAGAATTATCAAACTATTACCTGGTCCAAAACTGGACAAGACCAAAAATTTTAGAACTGCATATGCAAACACTATTTTTTTACAATTTTTTCAGTTTTGAAAGTCCAGCTACATGGTTATTCTGGCAGAAATACGAGGTTAGTCCTAACAGAAATGCAACAAGCTGCGCCAAAAGGGCTAAAGCTAACTAGCTATGGCTATTTCCATTTTCAAAAAAATATATACATACACACATATATATTAGTGTATCACAAAACTGAGTACACCCCTCACATTCCTGCAGATATTTAAGTATATCTTTTCATGGGACAACACTGACAAAACGACACTTTCACACAATAAAAAGTAGCTTGTGTTAACAAGTAACGCAAGTAAAACATGCAGGATAGCAGACCTCAAAGACCAAAATTGTATTAGTTTATCAGTCCAGTCAGAAAAACATTCTATTTCTCCAGGTTGATGTAATTCAAACAGCTAAATACAGGTGAGCTATTAATTGATAATAACCTTTCCACAGAAGCCCACTTCCAAAGATCTGAGCCATGGTTTTTAAATTCAGAAGATTTATTTTTCCCAGCATCGCTTTCTTCATTTTTCTAATAAGGAGCTGAATGTAAATGTATCTTTGCTTCTCACTGGAGAGAATCAGTATGTGTCTGCTTAACACCAAAGTGTTTAAAATGCCCGCTGAGTGCCCCTCTGTGATTCCCCCCCTCCCAGCTCCTCCTCTTTTCCTTTTCCCACTGATGTATATGCGGAAGACAGAACATTACGACCGTAGTTCGTGGCTGATTGAAACCATTTGATGCGGCCTCTATTCCCGAACGCGTGGAATAATTCCTCATCACACAACATTTCACTTACACCTCCTCCTACAAAGGCAATGAGCTCATTTGATCTAAACGCACCAACCTTAATGCATTTTTATTCCTCTTGACGTTTATTTTTATTTGGGCCAAATCCCTTCTTTGCCTTCAGGACCCATGAATAGCACATCAATCATAGCTAAGAGCGTGTTAACAAAAAAAAAAACACACACATACACACATGCTTTGGAAATCTTCAGGGCATGCCTTTGTATCTGTGCCCAGCCCTTCAACCATGTACTACTGACTCTTACCTCGTTCTTCTATTTCTTTTTCTTTTTTTGCACAACAGACATCAAACGAGTTGGAAATAACAGCTCTGTGTTTGCCAGGGAGTCTGAATGACCGAGACATGTTAGCTTTGAAGGCTACTGACGTGGAATGATGTCTGCTGACAGAGACCATACTAAATCACATAGGAGGAGTCTTCGCTTTTGTCTTCTGACTTGACAGTAAAAGGACATCCCTGCTTGGGTGGCCTACATTGCCCCTTTGGGACTAAGGTAGACCAATTGTTTCTCTAGTGTAATGATTTTATTTGCTGACAAGACATCTCAGCTTTAACGTGCTGCAAAAGTTGGTACTTTGTCTTACAGTTTTAAGAGAAACTGCAAAAATTCTTTCCCAGAGACCAGATCTTGGCGCGAAACTTACCAAAAACTGGCAAAGTTGTGTGTACAGTGATTGCCAAACAAATAAGTAAATAAACATTTGTTGTTGCTTTTGGTTGATAGAAACATGTTCCAAAATTTTTACAAATTTTGATCTTTTTGGTAAGAAATTGAACCCAATAACACCCCCAAACAACTGTCCAGAAACAATTCCACAGTGGGTATCCATGAGCAAAGACTAATAACATTTGCTGGGATCAATTAGGCTGATTGGCTGAAGCTCTGTCCTGGCCAGCCCAGGGGGTTGGCAGTTGCAGACAACTTGTCCAATTAAGTGAGCACAAACACTTGCCAATAATGGGTGAATAATGGGCCTTAAGAGGAGTGTGATTTGTCTCCAGTGTGCAGCAACAGGGAGGCAGTCATTCAATGTGTGAAAACCATAGATTTCTCTTTGCAGATCACGATCGATATCACCCCCATGGTTTTGACAATAGCCCTAATGAAGGATTAGACTGTAAAGATGCTGGTATCCTGGGTTGATGCCAATAGTTATGTCCAAACCGACTCTTTATGTCTGGAGTTTTCAAATGTCAAGACCTGCTCCTCAGAAAATATAGAGGCTGTAATCCACAAATTAGTAAAAATTCCCCAAGATGCTGGTGGTTTAATGTGGTACCTGGAGAATATTAAGCTTCAAAGCATTTGTTAAACGCACTACCTTTCCTATCACGTAGAATATAAACATTTTTTCTTCTTGTTTCAAAGTGGAAAGGTATAAACAATTAATATCTTACCTCTTTGAACAACATCAGCTTGGAGAGAAACAGGTTCTTTCCAACAAAACCTATAACCTAACAACCCAACAACTACGAGTGAGGCTAAAAACTAAAAAGGACTGCTGCCATCTTAAACAACTCCAGTCCCAGAAGATTCATGGTGTTTGTTTATAAACAATGCATATACATTACTAGTATTTTTAAACTACACAGTTAGGTTCACACAAATAGCATATTTTGGCTATTTCTGTACTTGCAAGTAGCCATAGTTTATTCGTAATCACCTATTGCTAAAGTGACAGCAGTATAAATGTCTATAAAAAGTTATTAAAGTTAGATTTTCAAGATGGCAAAAAATTTAGTTTTGACTGTTTTAGCTAGCGGCCAAATCCAAAACAAACCAGATTTCCTAAAATCAAGGTTGTTCAAGGAACAAGTTACAAGTAGGATTTTCATTTCCACAGAATGCCACTTTAAAAGTTTTGAACTATTGCTTTAACATTAAATTTGCACACTGACTTTAGACTTGCTTAGTGAGCGGTTAACTTTCAGGAGAAAAAAAGGGCAAAAACAGTCATTGTTTCAGTCCTTATTTTGCCTCAGAGTTTTCCTTTTATGCCTTGAATAATAGTCAATGAGCAGCTGAAGGGCTTTGATTTCCTCTGACATTACACCCAAAGCCTTTTTCACTCTATTTTTTTCACTCTCTGAATCTCTTTTGCTTGTATTCCTTGCATTGGTATTTTTTTTTACGTCACACAAAAGTAGCTGTAATTTAAAATGTGGCATCTGGCAGTTCTCTGTTTAATCCCCTACCCTTTACTGAAAGCTTGTTAGCACCACCGCCACCTGATCATAAGCCTGGTGAAAGACATGCCACAAACTTCTTCATCTAAAAAAAATACAAAACGAGAAAAACTATATAAAAGATATGAAGATTTCAAACCTATTCTCTCTGTCTTGTTTCAATTTTCTGCACTGCATGATTTATAACACCGTAGTAAAATGAAGCAAAAGAGAAAACATATTTGCTTAAGAAGTGTAATATATATAAAGTGTTACCACCGTGCTTGTTCGAACAGTAGGATGCCCCTTTCTCCCTCTCAACGCGCTTTCTCTTATCCCCCTTTTCCTTTCCCATCTACATCAACCTCCCAGGTGTCTGTCTCTTTCCAAGCGTGCACACAACACATCAGGGTCAGCAACAACACGGATGACGTTAACACGAAATGCACACTTGTGTGACCACACAAGCATTCCCCCATGAGCACATTCCCTTGCTGATACCTCGGCTGTCAATCACGATGGCCTGAGAATTGTGTGCATCAGCGTGGCAACAAGATGACAAAAATGTGAGCAGCAGCATACCCCCCCCCCCCCCCCCCCACCATCTATCTCCTCTCTACCTTTTGCCTCCACCGTCCATCCTTTTGGAAGATTGTAGAATCCCTGTTTTATAAGCCAGCCCTCGCTTTTTATGGCAACTTTTTGTAATTCGTAAAGAAGCATTGCTATTAATCTTGAAAGTTAATTAGAAGAAAGTCCAGGCAGGCTAGTGACGTGTACCATCTCGCTATCATAAGATACGTTTAAACATCGGGGGCTGTGTGAGCTTTCAGTGACCAAATTGCCATGCGGTTCCCGGCGAGGGTTTTATGGGAGAAAAAGTAATTTGCTGCGATAAATCTCAATGACCTCGTGAATCAAGCCTGAATAAACAAGGCAGGAGCAGCAAAGGAGGGCTGTTGAGAGCTGCCTGGAGATTCACTAAATGGTGTTTTGTTACCAACTAGCCAAATAAATGAATAAAATATTGTGGCACTTCGTCCTTTGTTTTGTGGTGTCTCATTGTCTAGTGTTTTGGCGCAAAACTTGTGAAAGGCCTCAGATGACAAGGTACTCCGGAAAATCTCTCACTTCTTCAAAAACATTAATCTGGCCCCTTTAAAGACTTCGCTGACGTGCTTCCAAACAACAAGCTGTCTGCTTTGGGCTGTCAACAAGTAAAAACACCTGTCATACCCCACTGCCAAACCCTCTCCAGTAGGTAGCAGTGCTACTCAAGCTGCTAATGATAATGACAGCAATCAAAACATTGGCACTAATGCTGTTAATAACGAGGATTGCACTAATGAGGACACTACCTAGGAGGCTGTTTGCTTAAGCTGTTTTCCTGGTTCACCTTCTGGGACCGGAGGAAGATGGTCTGATATCCTGTTGCATCTTACTCCCTGTGGCCTCCTCTGTGTCCTGAAAGGCCTTCCTCTGCGCTGGCTAACGGCTAATACACACCGATAATTACAAGCAGGGGAAATGAGGTAATAGCCAGTAGTCTCGAGGGGTTGAGATATGCACCCCTGCCTCACGCATCTCCCGGGTGTAACCTCGGCCCCTTCCTCCCCAGTGGGTTTCAGGCAAGTTTCTGAACAGTGACGTTTTGGCTGAAAACACACAGAGGTGTGCAAACAGGAAGGGAACAGGCGTGTTGTTATTCTCCCCAGCTCCACGCCTCTGAGTGCAGCAATTAAAACTTGAAGTATAAGTTTGCAAAAAGGGGCCACATTAACGATCAACGTGGCAGCGAAATGGCAAGAAAAAAAAAAAAAGAAAGAAAAAACAGAAAACAGAGGCAGAGAGGACCTCTTAAGCTTGTCCGTAATGAGTTAAGCGTCTTTATGTACAGTATTTTTTTTTTGGTTTCCCCACAAAAGTGGGAGAGAGAAAGGAGAGGTTGCAGGATTACAATGTAGTGGGACTACCTTTGTAATGCTAAATCCCATTCTAAATATGCCAGAACTGATTGGTCATCAAAAGCATCCGTTTGCAAAAACCGAGGGATCAGGGATTGGCGTGGGGATGAGGGGGAGGACAAAGCAAAACATGGCGCTCCCAAATGGCCAACACTGGATGGATAAAACCAAAGCCTGATTTTTGGGGCTTGAGCAGAAAGAGAGACAAAAAAAAAACACAAGGATAATGCTCTTTCTCTGATCTACTGTTTCCCCTCTTGACAATCACAAAGGGAGTAAATAATCACCAGAGCAAGACTGAGCTAAAACAAAAAAAAATAAAAAGTTTGAAAAGTAGCCTTACTGCTTCCATTTAGCTTGGATATGTGGCAGTTGCCCTTTAAGAGTGAGATTCTGCAGAGTCCAATTGCAGACAGGAGCCCGATCCCCCTGTCCAGTCATTAAAAGCAGTTTCTAGAATGGCATCCATCTGCTGCTCCCTCATTACTGCTGTGAGTGATGGTGGTAATGTTCCTAAATATGGTACTGGCGAATTGTCACGGTGACCTTTGACATAGGAAGTGAACACAAGCCAGCTAATGATGCCAGTGTGTGGACAGAAGTGTGTTGTGGGTTTCTCTTTCTCCCTCAAGTTAGATTCGATGCAGACGGCATAGTGGGCACATCATTAGGCTTAAATGCCTCTTGATTTCAGAGATGCGGCTTGCTTCGCCATGCTTACGCTCGGGGTCGATTGTGCAGCCTTCTGTGGTAACGAGAAGGGGGGTGGGGGGGGGTTAGGGAATGAGATGGGGGTGGGGGGGTCGTGACTTTCAGTCAGGGATGGCTCATCACTGCCAAACGTCAATCAATGTCGTCTGGCTTTCTCCCTCGTAGACCACTTTTCTTCCCCGTGCTGCTTTCGACATATGGAAAAACTCACACGTGTGAAATGAGTAATAAAGCGTTTCTAAAGGGCTAAGCTGTGACTCAGCAAACGGCACATTCACTGGGGATAAAAGCTTTTCTGCACGGCAGCCATTTTGATTTCACAATCAGAAGTTGACGCTGGTTCATTCTCTCCTCAACAAGGTGAAAATCTCTCCAATGTGCTGATTTTTTTTCCGCTTTTCCCCTTTCTTTCTTCTGAGCTTTCTTCTAAACTAAACCCTTTTTTTCTTCTGCACTCCATCCTTAGCCGCAGTGTTCACTGCCATTAATTACCTGCTTGCAGGAAGCTTCTGCATTAGGCCTGCCAGGACACCAACAGTAAAAGTGTATACGAGAGTCTCTTGGTTCTTACAGCTTGTGAAGAATGTCTTACTGTTCTAGACACACACAGTAACACACACAATGCAAGCAGTCACAATCAAAATGGTCTTTGTTGTTTGCTTCAAATACACACCAACCAACTAATTCATATACATGTGGCTATAAATCTGAATATGTAAATGGGGTATAACAAGGCACACTAACTTGTGTATAAACAGAGTTATCATTCATCACTCCAAGTGTTGCAAAGTACCCAAGGATTTATCTAGAAGAGAAAAGTGTACAATACATTAAGCATGAACCCATTTCCCCACAGATCTACACCCTCGTCTCTAACACCCTTTTTGTCTTTTTCACAATTTCTCCTTGTGTGCCTCACTTCTTCTCCTCTCCCTCCCCTGTTTTGCTGTTTCCCTAAGGCACATCCCAGAGAACCTGACTGATCCGCCGGCTGTTTGTTTGGAGTGCAGTTGATAGGGAGCATGGGTACCTTGAGGCGCAGAGATGGAAGGCATGAAGAGGCATTTGAGGTAAAGGGGGAGCAGGAAGAAGGTAATTGAGATGCTGTTTACAGACATTTGGAGGGGGAGAGTCCCCCAATGCCATACGTACTAGAGCCACTAGAACCCTTAACCCATAATCTTTTTTTTTTTTTTAGCCAAATGTTATTATAAAGCCATATATGAACCAGCCAATAGCCCCGTTAACAAAATAGGTCTGAAATATTACAAGATACTTTTAAATCATCAATGAAACTGACCATGTCTAACAACAATGTGACCTTAAACGTCAAAGCTAGTATTATGGAACCACCGGAGGCATGAAACAACACATAAAATGGACATCAAACGTCTGTCATTTTAAATTTCATAGCCTTCTGATCATACAGAACTTTTATCATTGCCACACACATCTTTTTTAGCCCTGTGACTACCTTATAACATTGGCAGATTAACATCAACTCCTATGCAACATCTATTGTTGCATAAATCCCAGAGACAGCAAAAAGAGTAACGAGACACTCGCAAGTTTAATCATAGGCAAGTGGACTTTTTTCATTGATTCTTGAAGATGTTTTTTCTTATTTGAGAAGCAAAGTAAGATTGCATAGTTAAAAAAAACATTCTATTATGTTATATGTTGACATTTTGGTAAAAGAAAAACCAAGCAAGTAAATGAACAAGTTTATTTTTTGAATAGACTTTTTCCATTTGAGCGTTCATGACTTTATAGAGGAACAGTCAACAAGAACTGTATTTAAACGATAAACATTAACCAACGGGATCCAGCTGAAAGCTTTTATTCAGGCTAAAAGTAGCACACAAATACTTAAACATTCATGAAAAATAGCACTACTCTGGCAGACGCTGTGATTTGCCATGTTGCTAAGGAAACCCATATACAAACATACTTGTTCCACATGGCACGAACACAATAAAAGGGACACTCTAATCTCATAAAAGTGTGAGGATGTGTTCTGTGTGTTGTCTTGTCTTCTGTCTACCTCTTGTGTTCACTCCGTGTCATTGCAACTTCCTCA
>JARVJO010000001.1:12821341-12843297 GCA_031762555.1 Cynodonichthys magdalenae
TTTGTTTTATTTTATAAATAAATATTTTGAGTTTAACTCCTCTCCTCCGTCCGGACATTGGGTTCATCTCCTGCACTGCAAACCGTAACAAAAAGGTGTCTTTGTGGTACATGAAGCCACTGCACAGTGGTCTGGTTTACTTTCTTGGTAATTATCAGACTCTGCCTGGGAGACAGACATAAATGCAACGTTACGCAGTACAGGAAGAACTGGGGACACTTAAGAGGAAGAGAGCAAACCAAAACAGAGTGGTGGGGTAAGAAAAAGCCTATGAAGGCTTATCATTTAGGGTTCATCTCTCTCCAAACACAAGAGAAGGAAGGAGGAGAGTTTTGAAGGTTTTACAAGATGAAACCTTGCTGAAATGAAACCAATTCCGCCCCATAGGACTGTCGGGAGAAGAACGATCATCAGCCACAAAATGAACTAAATCCAGTTCAGAGAAAAATGTGGTCTTCTTTGCGATTCAATTTCATTATTCCACCTTTAATTACTTGCCCAATTTGGGGCCATAGCACGCCTTGATTAAAATGGACACTATTTAATAACCCCGGCCCTCTTCAAAGAGGAACGCACCTTGAAGATGGAATAATTAAAGCAGCGGGGAGATAAGATTCATATCACCCTCTCTAACTTACTTCCCTGCAAATTGGTTGTGCTCTAAAGAGAAAGTTCAGTGAGTCGGTGTAGGGAGAGAGCAACAATAGACGAGAGGGGGGAAAAAAAACCCGAGAGTATTATTGAGTGAAAGAGTGAGCGGCGGGAAGGTTTGATGGACAAGTAGCAGGGCTGAGCAAAGAGTAAGAGGATTTGCGAGGAAATGAAAAGCAGGTGCTGATTTGGTATTGACTTAACAAATCTAAGGACTCAAAGTCATGAGGTGTAACACCTAAAAATCCTTGAGAAGGTGCCCTTCAGTGTGTTGTGAAGGGTAAACGGGTTGAAGAATGTGGACTGTTTAGCTGGGTTGACTTTGCTTGTGTCCAGTGGTGCCCCCCCAGGAGAGAAACACGTTGAGCATCTATTTAAAGACAGGGACAGACAGCAGTCTCCCCTTTCTACTTTCACCAAGAAAAAAGGGGAGAAAAGTGGGGCAGGACATTTCCAGTGTCCTCCACGCACACATAGACACACACAAACTGAAGCCAAATGTGCTCAAGCTGCATCCTAGGCTCTCATTTCCTTTTTTTAAGGGCACTTTGCATTTAGAAAGAAAGGACTGGACATGTTCTTACCTCCGCTTAATCATCCCCCGTGGGCTCGAGGTTATGAGCCAAAACACAAGTGTGGGAGTTATTCACTTCCTGTGGCTGCGTTTTAGATGTCGGAAAGGGCTTTTAACAAGAATGCTGCAATCACACTGAATCAAGACAAGCCTCGCTTTGGAAGCAAACATAAAAAAAAAAAGGTATTTTTTCTTGGCATTAACGGCGCATCTACACGAGAGGAAAACGTGTTTGCGAGAGGCCCATGAGTGAGAAAAGCGTGTTTGTGTGCGCCTGTAACAAGAACTAACCTGTGCGCCCTCACGGCCTCACCTAGCGAGAGTGCCATGGTTCGTTAAGCCAGCAAAGATGATAGGGTCTGACATCTATTTACCGCAGCCACGCAAACACACACGGGTGCACACAAATGGCCCACTTTGGCCAACAGGATCACCTCTAGCCATTTTACGACGTTCTCGCTTTGACTCTTTTACTTCCATTATACCACCCCCCGACAGACACCGGCCCCCCCACCCCTCTCATGTCTTTCTTCTCCCTCGGTGCCTGGATCCCAGTCTGAAATGATTAGTGTCATACCTGGCTATCAGGTTGAAACATGGAGGTGGTGTGCTTTCTGGTGAGTTTCACATAAATACCTCGTAATTTGCCCTGGCAAGATGGTTCGATGTGTATGATCTATGAAAAAAATCGATTGTTATTTAATTCAAAATGAGCCTTCTGACCTGATTTTCATTTTCTAACCGTAACAAAAAAAAAAAATGTTTTGTTTTTTTTTACTGCATTTGATTGTTTTCAGTGAATACCCTTTTGGCAAGGGACCATATTGGAACCACTGGCATTGTCAGTGAGTTAAACCTGGGTAAAATGGCTTAAAAATGTGTCACGATATAAGCATTTCATATCAGTCGATATCGATAATTATTTTTTTGTGTTTGTTTTACCTATTTGAAATAAGAACCAGACGAAAAAAGACTGATTGATACTGCCAAATTAGTGACCTTAACTGTTTTATCCACAATTTCCTTTTGAGTTGTTACGCTCATTGTCTCCTTTCACTCCACATTATCTTTTATTTTGAAGTCGTTATGTGGTGAAACATGAAGCTGCTACTGCGCAGGTTACTCAACAGGTTGTTGCTAGCTAACCATAGAGTGAGAGAGTTAGTTAGTTTTAGTTGACTAGCTGGGCCATGAGAAGTTGAACGGCTAAAGCCTTTCCTCTGCCTACATCCCCCAGAATGCTGTGTGGTTCTGGATCGATGTTCAGTGAAATTATCAAGATTCCATTCAATAAATTTTCCATTAATAATGATCATGTGTCTATCACGATATCTGCTGTTATTGAATTATTGCCCAGCCCTCGTCAAATTGCTCATAGTAAAGAAGCTACAGTAACTCTTCTAGGAGAATTGACAACAACTGCAACTTCTCTATGGAGTTTTAAAGTGGTAGGAAATATTAATCTATTTAAAAACTTTGAAAATCAGTTTAAGTCTTTATTAAACCGGTGCACATGTTTGAGGTTTTAGTCACGTGCATGTAGGTGCAGATCTTAGTGAAACCTAATAGATTCACTTCAAAGCTGCTATGTCATTGTTGGGCAGCTGAAACCTATTTGGTGTTGTTTATACCTCTTTCAAACCATCTGTCTTCTCTGTCCAAAATGTGAACACTACTGTCCTCCAAAGAGTGTCCTTTTTCCTTAAAATTTAAGTGGACAGCTGAGTCTTGGCCTTCAAGAGCAGGCTCTCCTGTGTTTTAAAGAAGGCCATACGTTAGATAAAGGATGTCATAAAATTAAGCTCTAATAGTGCATCTGTCCCACCATCTGAGGCCCAGGTCACGTTGACCCTTCACTTTGCAACAATTGTCTGCTTCTTTTTCTGGCTCAAACTGGTCTTTTGATGATAAGTGCCCTTGTTTTATCAACACTGTACCAAAATACATTGTAATTGTGCATAAATAATATTTGTCCATTCTTTCTTTTTTTGTTTTTTTTTATCTTGTCACCATCAACACTTGGTAATGATGTCACCAGTATGAGCTTCTCTCTGTTGGATTCCCTGTGAAATTCAGAACCGAGTTGGAAATCTTACTTCAAAGACACAAAGCTCTCATCAAACAAGCTTATGTTACAAATTGTATTGTTTTCAATTGTCCAGGTGGAGCACTTTGATCTTGCAGGTGCAGGTTTACTAGTGGCTCCTAGAGTTTCTAAAATGGGACGAAGAGTTTTTCATTCTCAGGCTCATCCCTGGTGGAACCAAATTCCAGTTTCTGCTTATGAGGCTGAATCTCTAAATACTTTCAAAACTAAGGTGAAGACATTTCTTTATGAGAAATCCTGTGGTTGGATTGGTTTGGGTTTCCGGGGCTATCCCTTAGTTATGTTGCTGGAGGACAAACTGACCACATTTTCTCACTCAGCTACTGACTCTGCTCTCTATCCTGTCCATGTTTGTATTTTCAATTATTGCTATCATCCTTGGATAGACAATATTAACTAGCTGGCATTTTTCAAGGTACTTTGTGTGTATGTTGTATTTTAATAGGATTTGAATTGATTGCTACTGGTTTTAAACCTGGATCTGAACTAGAGTTATGATTTGGACTGATCTATTATAAGAAAAAGGCTCTCGCCACTTTCTTTTTATTATCTTTTGCTCCATGCAAGCAGGTGCCATGGCCTTGTCGGCAGAGCACACCACCTTCACTTTCACAGGGACACACATTTAACTCGCTCACAAACACTTAGACCTTAGTCTGTTTTCAGCACTGAGAGAAAAGTCCACCAATAAGAACTTTTTTTCCTATTTTGATTTTGTGTGAGACGGGACAACTTTAGAATAAATAAAGTTTAGTGCAAATATCAACCTTTAGGGAGGTTGACTAAACAGTCTAAACTGATATTTTACGATGCCCACTTTTATTGTGATCTAAATAAACTGAACTGAGTTGAACCAATAGAAACGTCTCACCTCCCAAAGTTTGCATTAAAAACCATTTGGATATACCACTTTGCATGCATCTTCTCTACATTTTCAAGAAAGCCATTATGAGTAAAGCCCAATATGCTGCTGCAAGTTCGCAGCAGTAAAACATGCAAAAGATGGCCCCCATCAGAACTAAAGGCCCATTTAAATTTTATATGCTGTGTTTAGCCTGCTTAAGCAGTTTACAAGGGCTTTCGGAGTTCTCTCTGAAAGTGATCCAAATGAATCAAGCAGGGCGAGAGTCTAATGTAGAAAGATGGTCCAGAGGCAGCGAGGGAAATCACAGACTTCTTACCCCGGTCTCAAGCAGATCAGCGCCGTCTAGGTCAGCAGATTTGAAGTTAAAATCAAGTCTTAAATGGGTCTTCAGACTCCCTCAAATAAAGCCGACAGACAGTGCTGACCTTTTCAAACCTCACTGTCTGCAGTGAAGTGGGGCCGAGACGCAGAAATTGTGGATAGTTGGAGCACCTGACCACCAGGGCTGAAGTTCCTGATTGAAACTTTAACTTGTTTTTTTTTATTTTTTATTTTTTGTGCATTTGAGCAAAACTCTAAGGGAAAACAAAGGTTTAGTGTTGAATTGAGTTCAACTTGTTTCCAGTAATGTTTATAGACAGTTGTGCGCTAAAGCATATTTGGAGTCCTTTTCTTCTGCACCATTCAATTAAATTTAATTACACAAGTGCACCTCTGAATCGTTTGAAGTAGTTTCTGCTGGCAATGCAGGACAGAAGAGCATTGGGGCAAAACCCCCCCCCCCCCCCCCCCCCCCCCAGGGTTGGAGCTAGGCTTTGTTGAAAGGGGCTGTTTTTTAGGGGACACGTACAAATAAAGAAAAGCATTTTGGACATTCAAGATGTTCGCCACAGCCGATTCCAAATGGCTTTATTTTATCTGTTTTAATATTAAGATGAAAATTTTGTGTGATCCAAAAACAAAACATGCTGAATACTAGTCACAACTTATTATTCATCCATTTTTAGTTATACAAAGCTGAATATTAGTGTAGAAGTAGCCAAAAATATTCTTAAGCAAATTCTAAGTGCTAGTCAAAAATTCAAGATGGCCACCACAGCTATCGTTAAAAGAATATAATTTAATCATTTTAAAACTATTTGATTTAGTGTGTTGTGGAGTAATAATAATAAAAATAATATTAATAACAACAACTTTGTTTATAATGCTCTTTCAAACAAAGTGCTAAACAGTAGCAAGAAATAAAATCACAAAAACAGATCAAAGGCAAGAGAAAGAATACATAAAATAAATAAAGTAAAAACATATTTAAAAAATATAGAATTAAGGCACATAAGATAGAGTGAACAAGTGAGTATTTAACTTTGCTTTAAAAACCTCCACAAAACGTGCCTGCTAAGACGGATCACATCCTGATTGCTGATGCTAATCCCAAATTAAGCTAACCTCTAATGCTAATGCTAGTTTTACAAGGAACTATAATTCAGTCATTTCTAAACTCACACAGCTCAATATTTTAACAGTACAGTAATATCAAACAATCTTTAACAAAATCTAATTGCGCATGCAAAATCCAAAACTCCCACCCACTTGTCAATTATTTGAGTGTGGCACCTGGGGTGGCCTATCAGGTGCCAAGGGGGCACTTGCCACCATATCCGCCCCTCTAGTTCCACCCCTGATCCCTCCAGATACTTAGTTCAATCACTTCAAACAGTTCAACCAAACCTGAAGCAGGAGGAAGAGGAGAAAGTGATTTATCTTCTTCAGTTTTTAGTCTTTAGGGTTTAGCCAAGTGTCCATCAGTGCTTGTTTGTGCAGAACCAGAAGCTTTTAAGTTTGACAGTAATATATTGTTATTGCCTGCCACCATGAATGGTGGATGATCATAATCAATTGCCCGTGTCTGTGAGTGTATGGTTTGATCTGTCTGTTAACAAAATATCTTGAGAACCAGCTGTAGAATTTTAATAGAAGTCTTAGAAATTAATCATTAGATAAACATCTAAAGCTGTTTGTTGTTTGGAGTTCACTCAATTCATGGGGGTTGCCACAGCTAATCAAACTAAAGAAACACAAAATGTGTCTAACGCAGTCTTATTTACTGATAATATACCTCAATTCTGTTTAGTATTAGCTGAAAATTGTCCTCATCACATAGACTAAGCACTATCTGATTGTGCAGCATCTTAGTTTAAAACTTTGGCATGAACTGCTTGACTAAACTTTGTCTGTCTGTTAGCAAAATATCTCATAAACCACAAATTGGATTTTATTAAAACTCCCAGGACGTAATGAAAGGATGTACCTCAATAACTGATTAACTTTTGGAATCAACCTGATTCAATGTGGCCGACACAGCTTAGTAAATATATAAAACAGAAAAATGGCTACAGTCTGAACGATTTTACAGATAATACGGTCAAATTTGGTGTGGTAGTAGCTGAGAGTGTTTCTTTGAACATACTCAAAGTCTCTGTTTTAAAATGTGGCATGCAAGGAAAACAGGCAGCGTGCGCCTCTCCGAGGAGCGCTAGCTTCTTTTATGACTGGATTCCGTGGACGAGGTGGGCTCATCGGGGTCCCATAAATCTCCTCCCATGGAGATAAAGTGTACAGTGTGAGTTATTTGTTTATGCATGACATCCCTTGGCTGGGGGGAGACGTGTCAAGCGAGCAGGTGGGGCAGTCATCAATGAAGACAATTAAACACCTCGAAGGCACTCAGCCAACTCTTCTCCCTGTCCTTTGCTGCTCAGTGCCCCCTCAACCCCCCCCCCCCCCCCCCTGCCTCTTCGTCATGCTGTCCCTGACAGATGATAATTCAGCAGGAGTAGAAGGGGTCACGGCCTGACAGGGAAGGGCATCATCAACTGTGATAACCATCGTGGACACAGACAGTCAACAAGAAGTTGGTAGCTTAAAGAAAGGAAAAAAAAAACAAACAACAACAGAAAAACCTAAAGGTCTACAAATCCTAGAAGGAATGCATGTCACCCACCACATTTTATGCTGGAGTTTTAGACCAAGACCGCCTTACACACAATCTTTTAACATTTATAGTATGTTCTGTAAATGACTCCCAGCAACTACCGTGTCAAATTTTAGCTCCATATCTGTTAAACTGACTGAGTTAGAGCCATTTTTGTCTTGACTAATATTGATTAGCTGTGCAGTCCATCTTTAATAAGGTTAAGTCCAAATTTTAATCAGTTGTAGGTTTATATTCAGTCATTATTATCTGTAAGTTTCAATAAAATATGTCCAGTGGTTCATGCGATATTTTGCTAACAGACAACCAGGGTCAACTCTAACAGTTAATGCTAAAATATTAGTTTTTGCACAATGTGTTAGCATTGTGTTAAAGTATGTGTTGTGAATCACTCTAAGCTATCACGTTAAATTTTAGCACATGACTGATGTATTGTAAATTTTGTGTTTTGAAAAGTCAGTAGGCTGTATCAGCCAACCTAATCTAGATCAGCTCCCAAATGTACCCAGTTGTAGAGGTAGACCCAATGTCTATTTCATGAATTGTTCATTAACATTTTTTCTATGGTTTATGAAATATTTTGCTAAAAGACAAAGTTAAGTCTAATACTTGTGCAAATTTTGCCAACACAGGGCCACACCAATTATAACTTTAATATCTGTAAAACTTTTTTATTGTTTTGTTTGGTAAAGATGCTTAGCTGTAGCAGCCATTTTGACTCAGACTGACTCCAGAAGCTAATCAGTTGTAGATGTATATCATAGATTAAATTATTAGAATTTTATTCAAATCGGACTAGTACATGAGCTTTTTTGGAGATAGAGTTAAACAAACACTAACATCAGCAAAACCAGTATTGCTCCACCTTCGCCTTGAGCAACGAGTGATAACAAGGAGATGTTTTACTGTACACTTTCTAATTGTCTAGGAGAACAAAAATACTCAAGTCACTTGCACATCCTGAAAGGATGAATTATAGCCCCGAACCAGAGAAGAGAAAAAAAAAAATAAATAAAAAATAAATAAATAAAAATTCGGTGTCACAAATGGGGATCGACTGTCAGCCTAGCTAATTATCCGCGCAGAAAAGAGCAAGCTTCATTTCCCGGACTTAACGTCGAGGGGAATCATTTGTGGCGACCTCATCCCTGACTTCATGAAAAGAAACATTACATTCATATCATCACCGAGCCCAGCACCCCCGCCCTCCTTTTTTTATTCTTTTCCAGCTCTCTTCAGCTCGCCTCTCATTTTGACGGCTAATTCCGCTGTTTTCATTTCAGAGGCATGAGCTTAATTCTGATGCATATTAGCGTATTACAAGGGGGTATCCGCGGCGGCCCACACAGACATCACACTGACTCGTGGGATAAAACATGTAAGCTCTCACACGCGCACAACCCCGTGGTTACAGCTGGATGCCTCCGCAGCCGGCTGAGTGATGGCTTTGACTTGGCTTTCCACATTTTAATGCATCTTTAGTGACTTTATAGGAAGAATGCTGATTGTTTTCTTTTTTTGTTTCATTTTTAATTTTTTTACAATTCAGCAACCTGAAGACTTCTAAATACTTTGTGTTTTTTTAACTAGTCATGCTGTGTATCAAACCAAGAGATGAACTGATTTTCTGTTTCTTTTAAACTTTATAAATATTGACCTTTTTAAAACTAAAAGCATAAAGGATTAAATCAAATCCTTTAAAAACATTGTTCTCCCATTTAAAATTTGCTTATCCATATGTGCTACGATGTTGTATGCTACATTTAGCTACCATTTTAGCTTTAGTCTTATAAAATGTTTACCCTTTCACAACCATTTTGCTACTTTGAATTTTTTGGTAGCAATTTCATATTTTCTGCTATCATCCTGCTTTGTTGGCCTTTAGCTAGTTTTTAGCTTTTCAACACCCTTTTACTACATTTTATATACTTACCTAGCTTTTTTATTGCTACTTTTAACTTCTAAGAAGCATTTTGCTGCTTTTAAAATCGTCGTTTATCAGCTATTAGCTAATACTTTGCTACTCTTAGCTTTTTGTTAATCTGATGCTACTTTTAGCTTATAGCTAGCATTTTGCTACTTTTAGCTTATAGTTTACGCTTTGCTATTTTTAGTTTATAGCTAGCTTTTTTATACTTATAACTTGCTATTACTACCTGTAGATTTGGCTAACCTACTGCTACCTTGAGCAGGACTCATTAGGTTAGCTAAAGATACATGTAGAAAACCCATACATGTCAAGTTGTATGGATTTTCTGTAATTTACATGAACTTTCTGTCATTTTGCAGGTATACGGACGTTTTTTCGTTTTATGGATTTTTTCCAAAAATCCGTTTCAAATTTATTTACCATGTCAGAGGGCGTAAAAAAAACCAATAACATCAAATATCCAATAAGTGCTTCCGCCCGCATTTCCTTCTGATATTGCTGCAGCTGACAGTCCACCTGCACCCCGCCCCCTTCCCTCTGCAGCTGACTGCCCACCCCTGCACGCGTGTGTGATTAATACGGACTTTTGCGAAAATTACTGCTATTTTTTTAAGTGTTTGATGAAGAAGTTGAAACTAAAGTGTTAAAACTAAAGGATGCTAAGCACTAGCTAAAAAGCAAATGAAGCAGTCACTCAGCACGCAGTATTCCCCCTCCGTCGTTAGCTTTGCACCACTTAATGTGGATGGCGTGCCACACTGCACCTATTATCTATGGGAAAGGAGCGCAGCAAGGTCAGAGCCGGGGCAGTCACATGATTGATGCTAACGTGATTAGTGATATGCTAACATTAAACCAGAGGCTATGCTGGCTCCCAGGCGGATGCTAGTTTTGTGCTCTGCTTCACATCATGACGATACATGTGAACCTGGGAGCAGACTTACGTGTGGGATGTTGTTGAGCTGCCCGTGGACTATAATCCATTTACAACATTAAACCTGGAGGAGTGTGTGTGTGTGGCATTTACTGTCAGAAAGCACTTGCCACAGCCGGTAGATCATCGCCTTGTCAGCAGCGCTCACACTCTCTGCCTGAAATGGTTACAGCTACATGTCGCTGTTAGGAACATTACTGTTAGAACTTGGCCTTGTAATCAATTTAAATTATGACAGCATCACTTCTGACAAAAAGCCTTGTGTTATTTTTTTTTCACTCACTATACACGCATTTTTAAAAAGGTCATTGCAACATTGTTTCTTTTCCTTCTTTTTGAGACTGCTCAACAGAATACAGCCAAATTACACATTTCAAAGATTTCATTTGATTCACTGGTTTAAGTGGATGTTTTGTGCGACTAAGACAATATCCAATTAGGTGACTTTATTGCGCGAGAAAACACAAAACTTCAGAGGAGCTTAGACACAAAAAGGAAACTGTTTGAAGTAAAAATATATATATCTTTACTTTTACATTTACAAAATGTTACTTTTACAATAACATTTTGCAAAATGGCAAACCTGCAATGTGACTTATTGGTGTGTTAAGATTGTGCTGTGTAACTGCTAACTGTTATATGATTTTTTATTGCCTAACACTTTTGCCCATGTGTGTCTGTTAGCAAAATATCTCATGAACCATTGGGCGAACAGAATCAATTCAAGTCTAGATGGCTGCCACTGCTAATCCAAGTTAGCAAACACAAAAATGTCTATAAATCAGTCTGTTTTATAGATACTGAGTTAAAACTTGGTGTGGCAGTACATGATTGTCATCCAAAACAAACAACTAAAAAATATATTTTTTAAATGTTTTAACTCTTCTCCCAACATGCATAATCTTCAAGGCAGATCTTTTCAACAGGATTTATCCTCACCAACCAAAAAGTTTTTTCCCCCCACTCCATTTCTACATTCTTAAAGTTGCTACTGTACAAAGGGTTCGCTCATATCCCATCATGCCCAGCTAAATTTACATAATATTTTACTCCTAAAAGCACGACAGAACTACATTTCCACTGGCAGCTGAGATTATTTTCTAATTTATGGAGTGATAAAAAAGAGAGAGGTCCAAAACCCCCACTATGAAAACCTTTTACTGTAATTTGCCAACAAAATGTAACAAGAATTTCCAACCTGGCATGATGGAGCGCTCAGATTTCTGTGCTGGAAATGCATGCAAATGAGTGCATATTTTGATAGATGGCACTCCATTTGCATATTTAAACAGAACTTAGCCAGAAACTTAGGATAAAACTAATAATTTTCTTAATGTGTGTAATCAACTAAATCGGTTTTATGCTAATATTTTTTTTCGTCAATAGTCTGAATTGGTTGACCTACAATGTCCCTGTGGGAAAAAATGTTATACCTATTTTCTTTATTTTGATCTTCAAACTTCTGCAAAAACTACATGAGAGAAACAGGCTTCTGTTAATCAACATAAACAAGTTAACCAAGATTAAGAGAAAAACTTCTTATTGAATTATTTTAACCAATATATTTAATAAAATGGCAGGTTACAAAAAGCTTTTTAAATAGCCTTTGCTTGAAAAAAAAATGTTTATTTCTGACTCTATTGATTAAGTTAAGTTCCACTAATCCACTAAACAAGAATCTTACCTCCGGTAATGCTAAGCTGATAAACAAGAAAAAAAAAATGTGGATGCTAACACTAACTGCTTAGATGATTGTTATTCAGTCTGCACCCCACGTCTTCATCTCCTTCCAGTTGAAAACTGGTGGGACTGACACAAACCTGTTGTTAGTTTCTATTAGTTTATTTGAAAGGTGGGTGTAATCATCTGTGGCAAATCAGCCACTCAAAACCAGGGTTTATGCTAGTTGAAGTTTAGCTGCTAAAGATGCTACATGCTCCACACACAGTGTGACACTGCTTGTAAGTGGGGATCATTTTTGTTTAATTTGGGGTAAATTATCTAAAAGAAAAAGTTTTACACTTCATTTTCTGGTGAACTTAAAAACAGCAGAACATAATTTGGTGGCAGTCTGTTAACTATTTCGAAAGTTGGCGAAAAAGATCATTTGTTAAATGAGAAGCTAATTATGCTACTAGTTATGAGTTAGCAAAACTATACCTACTACTGGCTACAGCTAACTGCTATTCTGGATGTAGTTTAACGATGCTGCTCAATGTGTTGTGAATGACACTTAGCTACTACCACACCAAATTTTAGCTCTAAATTAAGTTCACTTAGCCTGTGGCACCTATCTTGAATGCTTTTGAATTCAAAAGGTAATTAGCTGTAAGCATACATCCAATTATATTTTTGGGAAAATTTCAATAGAATTCGTCTAAAGGTTCATGAGATATTTTGCTAAAATCTATAGACACATACACACAGACATGTGCGAACACCTCATGCCTTTGGCAACAGTTCATGATGTGATAAACCTCAGAGGTTTAGTACTTCTCAGGTATGGTGGTTCTGACAGTACGGCTTTATTTCACTGTGCTTACGCAACTTGAATGAAAGCACAGTTGGACTGAACAGCAGCAAAGGGTTGAGACTTGTTTACAAAGGCTTGACATTTACCCACAGAACATATTTCCTATGTTTCTGGCCTCCCAGCAATCACTCCTCTGATAAGTATTATTTTAGGATGGGGATGTTCTAGACATGACAGAAAGAGAAATATAAGAAGACCAACAGTGTGGTTTTTTTATCCACACAGTAACACATTGTGACACAAACTCCATTTTCCCATTATGCAAACATGTCTTCTCACACTCTTCCGTGCTCCCAGACCTTAACTTTTTGAATATTAGAGAAGGGCTCTCCGAGCTGCAGCTCCTTTTCATTTTCATTTGCTTCTTCGTTCGTGCGAGCAGGTGCGACGGCCTCGGCTGCAGAGTCCACCCCTCCTCGCTCTCACAGGGAACACACAATTAGCTTGCTCTCGAACATTTAAACGCACTGAAGTCTGTTTTCTGCACTGGGAGAAAGTACATCATTAAGGGCTTTTTCTTTCTCTCCTTTGGTCAAATTGTGCCAGATGGGGGACATCTTTAGATTAAATTATGTTTAGTGCAAATATCAGCCTTTAGACATTCAAGGTTGTCAACAAAGTCTAGACTGATATTGCTTTCAACCATTCCGCAGTGTGTTTCTCTGTTGGATTTGTTGTCTACTGCGATATGACGGAACTTGTGCCTGATGAGCAGAATAATAATGAGTTCTTCTTGTGCGTTTGCAGATTTTTGAAGTCAGCCTGCCATCTTATTCCGACTAACAGAGTAAAAAGAAACTTTGAAAGTGATCGTGTTGTTCAATAGGGAACTTTATAATGATTGGAATTTAAGTTCCTTACACTCAACAGACCTTAACATGCAATGTTGTTTTTTATACTTTTTACAGACGACTGGCAGTAACATTATACCTAATATGTTGAAATATACTAAACAAGGCATTACAATGGTTTCTTTGACAGAAACATTTTTTACCAGAGGAAATATTTAAGTGTAAATTTGAGATAGAGTAGCTCATATTGTTTTATTTAGTGTACTCTTGAAAAATCTCAATTCGAAGGACAAATATATGATGAACAACATTCGCAAAGAAGAATCCAAACTGTCTCAAAAGGTTTAATAGGATTTTTAGTTTCCTTCAATGTCTTGTCACTTGGGTTTGTACTGTCACGGACATTTTGATCCATTTTCAATGTAGATTCCTTAAATTCTAGAGAGCTAGAGCTGTATTTTGAAACCTAAACCGAAGATCGCCTATGACAAAATCACATTAGAAACTAGAAGTACACGGAGAGTGCACACCTTTGCTAAGACCCTAGGTTACGGAACAAAGTTCTGCCGGATGCTCTGTTCTCTTTCTTTTTGATGCTGTTTCAGTTTCCATTTGTGCCAGATTATGGTGGGCTGCAGATGTTGTCAGATCACTACCACAACTTAACAAGTTGTTCTTTATGACAACCCCTACATGCCTTGAAAATATCTTAAAAATCTGTTTATACATTTTTGAGTAATCTTGTGCATAGACGGACGAAGAGACGGACAAACCAATGCTACCGCAAACCTTGGTACCTCCCTGGCAGAGGTCAAAACGGTCTCAAATCTTTAGGTCTAAAAACCCTACCAATGATAAACTCATTCTATCAAACAGCTTATCCAAAATCTGACTATTTAAATTTTAAAAGTGTACCTGTTTCTGCTGAAGTGGGTAACAGCAGGGGCTGTGGTTGGTACAGTGTTGACAGAGGTGGGCCATTTTTATAAAGACCGCAACTAAACTTTTGCCCGTTTTCTCGAAATTTTGGGTCGCCAAATCATTTCCAACAGTTGCAGGGCCTGTGAGATCCTATTCTTAGCGTGAGGCTTAAACACATATGTCTATACAAATATTTCTCGAGCTTCCACATTGGCACCTACAAGTGACTCACTATGATCAGCCGGCTTTTAAAAATAGCTTCACAGACAGACACAAGTTCGTCTCTGATAAGCTGAAACTTTCCCACAAAGACTCATGGCAACATGGCACAGCTCACAGACATCGTTGGTGTTATTAGTCTATTATTAGCAGCAGAAGCGGCTGCAGCTCTACCCACCCCCACCCGACACAGCACTATCATCATAGATGACTGGCTTCTAATTGGATACTAAGGAAGGGGGGGGGGCATCAGAGGTTCACATGCTGTGAATGGCCGTCGAGTGGTGAGAATCAAATTTTCAATTAAGCTACCCCCCAACCCCCCAAAAAACAGCTAGAACTAACATTTCTGGGGAGAAGGCAAGCTGATTACAATGCAAATCATATGGGGGGGGGAGATTTTTGCATAAACAGATTACAGCAAAGATGATGGAGGAGAAGCGGAGGAAGCGTTACAGCAGGATGGTGGGAGAGAAGTTTGAGGAATGAAAGAATGAACCATTTTCTCATTCTTGCTAGGCCTCGAAACAGTCGATGCCCACTTTTTATTTTGGCTCCAAAAAAAAAAAGAAAAAAAGGCAGCATGCCAGCGCACACAGAGACGCACTCGTGCACGTCTATCCATACGTGTAGGAATACCTATCCACACAAACAGAAGGGGGGAAATGGAGAAACAAGGCAGCTGTGAAAACATTGCTTCTCAGTATCAGAAGAGACTGGAGAGGAAATATGGTGCAATTTTTTTACAGCTCCCTGCCTGTCAGGATGAGTAAAGACTCCAGAAGACCTTTACAGTCCACACACACACACACACACTCACATCATACACTGGTGCCACTGAATAGCTTGTGAGCATTTGCCTGATTTGAAACAACTCAACTAACTCACGATAAATCCTGATTTCTGTGGTACTCCTTTTTTACAGCCAATGAATTCTAAAAACTAAAATAAAAATAAAACCACTGTATTGATAGGCTTTTATGTATTACAGGCATTTCCTTAAATTATTTGTCTCATCAAAGCTATACATGTCATCGTCACAAGTCTTTGTTTTCTTGATGGACCACATGGATATGGTAACATTTATGCAGCTGAGTACACAACTGTTGTTGGAGTATCACCAACATTTACATCTTTATCTGTTGCAAACGATGTGTATCTGTACAAAATCAACTTTTCCTACTTGTTATGTGTTTTTTTAAAGGGGTAGGGGTTGATTTGCACCTTGCACCTTTTGTTCACAAACATTTTTGGTAAGATAAGCAAAAAACATTTAAAAAACGTTTAAACTTTGATGGTTTTAGGTTCTTCGTTTTTGTTGGAACTGTCGACTCAAAATGAAGAGGTTTTAAGTAAACCATGCTACAATAGCTTATAACTTTGTGCACTGGAAACCAAAACAGCAATAAATCTGTTTTTACAGCTTTTGTTTTTGCATCTTTCTCACTTTATGCTGATCCTGTTGTTAAAGTGTGATATTGTGATCAAATTAGCAATATTTGAGTTGCTGGGTAACGTGTGCAGATGAAAAGAGAAGTCAGGTTAAAATGTTAAAGTTCTAAACTGTCTAGAAGAAGTTTGTCCAAATTGTGTTTAAATGCCAAGCTTTGTCTTTACAGCACTTTACCGTTTAGCTTGATCCCATGTTTATTTTTTTACAGACGTCTTATTGTTCTTTCAACTAGATTCACTCCTATATCTCTACTTCTCCAATCTTCTGCACTTGTTTGATTCCACCATATTTGTTTACCTACACAGACTATGGCCAGCCTGATGGAGGTCAAACAATTGACTCAAGTTTTACATGGTCTTGACTTCGGAGTGCTTTGTTTACATTGAGTACCCACAATTTGGAATTGTATGTATTATGTCTAAAAAAAAAACTACTGAAGTCACTGGAGTACACTCTTTCAAACTGAACTATTCGCCGTACTTCAGGATAGGGGTGTCCCAATACCAAATTTTCTCTAATTGATAGTGAGATTGGTATCAGTTCCAAGTATTAGGTAAGAAAATGTACGAATTCGTACGAATATGAATATTTATAAAAATGCTGGTATTAGGACAGCTCTAGTTTAGGGTAGCCTTTTTAAAGCTTAATTTCATAGTTTGCAAAGGTTACCTTTTAAAGTATTGTTTTTTTACTTTTTGGTAACCAACCAAAATATCACTCTGTTCCTACTCCAACATAAACAACTGCTTTTATCTTAAAATAGTGGGAAACACTGAATGTTGGTAAGATTTTCCACAGAAAAGCTTCTGCTTAAGTCTGCATCATGTAAAGTTTTCTGCTTGTCTGTTTTTGCCCTTTGCGTTATTTTCACAAACACAATAATTAAAAACACTATTTAACAACACCAATTGATTTCCCCAGTACTGTTTTCCTGCAGTGACTCCGGTGTGTTTTATGTGTGTGCGTGTGTGTGTTAGAATAGGTGCATGAGAAGGTTTAACACACCGCATTTCATTAGGAGAAGTGCCATCTGGATGTTAATATGTATTTTCTTTCTCATTATTCTGGGTTTTTTTTTTTTTTTGGTTTTGCCCTATTCACACAATCAGCACCTCAGATTAAATTTACACAATCTTCTCCCTGCAACGCTCCAACACAATCAGAAAAAGAAAAAAAAGGGGGACTGGGGGGAAGGGGGGCGAGTCGACTCGTTGGTTTGCGTAACACCTAGGAGAGAAGATACAATAGGTTCTCCCACATACTCTTGTCTCTCGCTCCCTTATTGTCACCTCTGCCAGAGGATAAACTCTCCGACTCGAGGAATTTCTACTAAAGCCCCCTAAAAAAAATCCAGCCAAAAATAGATTTATTGCAGCAAAAAATCTGTTTATACACAGCTTGGTATTTCACCCTCGAAATCCCCCACCTTTCTCTCTGCGAGCCTCGTTCCTACCTCTCCCCCGATGCGTCAGGAGACAAATTGCTTTGTCCACACGCAGAGTTCAGCCAAAGAACACGAGCATTGACGGCTACAGTCTTTTCAAGAGCAGTGGAGGATTACCGCATGTTTATATTGAAGTGGATTAAGACTTTGATGCTAATGAAAAGGTTCTGACAAGAGTAGTTTTTTTTTTTTTTTTAGGTGGGGGGCCTGGTCAGTGAGTTTTAAGCCGAGATAATGCGTGTAAGACCAAAATGAAATCAGCGAAATGCCGTGGGTCGAAATAATCATAACATCAGGGAGGGGGGAAGGAGAAAAGTGCAAACAATCAAGAAATGTCTGTAAGATATAATATGTTTGGGTGCAAAAAAAAACATCTGTTCTCAGTAATAATCTGGGGTTTTATTTTTGATTTGGCACAAAATGAACCCAAAATCCTGTGAGCTGCTGAACCAGGACAACATCTGTACTATTTTTATAGTAATTTGCTGAATGCAGAGTGATAATGTTGTTTTTTTTTTTGTTGTTGTTGTTGTTTGTTTTGCCCACGTCTGCCAAGTGTTAAATAAAATGTTAAAAAACGTTGTTGACACCATTTCATTTTTCACGTTCTGAGTTTAAAATCCTAGTTTAAAAAAAGTCCAGTAATATTTTATTGTTATTTAGCTCACTGTTCTTACATTTTGCTCATTTTTTCTGTTTATTGTTATGTTTAAATGTTAAATTCTAAATCTAAATGTAAAAGTTAAATCTTAAATGTTGTAGCTAAATGTTGAAGTTTACACATAAGCATTTTAGAATGGAACAGAGCCTTTGCTGAAGGTGCACAGCTCTTATGACATCATCATCCTGAGCCAAAATCAAACATTAACGCTGCTAACACAATACAGTAAATTTGCTGTTGTGGCCTGTGACGGAGCTGAACTTGAAACTGCCGGACCACAGTTAAAATTTATTTTGTTTTCAATTAACTTGTTTGGAATTAAAATTTTAATTGCGATCTTCAGCAGCATTAGAAGCGTTAGCAGCATTAGCAATTGCTTTTGTCTTGGGATGACGAAATACTTAAATGTACTGAAACTTCAACATTTAGCCACAACAATTAGGATTTAACTTTTACATTTGAATTTACATATTTCAATTTAGAATTTAACATGTACACATAACATTTAACATTTAAATCAAATATTTACTACAAATGAGCAAAACGTAGAAACAGTGAGCTGAAAAAAAAAAAAACAGTCAAATGTTAATGGCATTTTTTTTTTAATTGGATTTTAAAGTGAGCTAAATAATGAAATAGTGTTGGTGACATTTTTTTATTTTATTTTTTACTTGGCACCCCCTATATTTGTGTTTTTACCCTGTATTATTAGCAATATAATGAAGTAATGAATGGATTCTAAAGGAATTTACGGAAAGTAATCATTGGGTGTACATCTACAACTATTTACCTTTTGGTGCCAATTTAATTCAAGATGGTCTCTACGTTAAGGCAATCTTAGATGACACAAATATTACTCTAAATCAGCCAATTTTAATCAACTGAACTAATGTTTATTTTAGTGGTAGATAAGACTGAAATCCCTCATACTCTACTCCCTAACAAGAATTGTTTAAAACTACAATTTTAATGTTGGAATCAACTCTGTCAGTTTGTCAGCAAAATATCTCATAAACCACAGGTTATTACAAGTCAACCCAATTCAAGATGGCCACTGCAACAATCTGATTTTAGAAAACACAAAAATGGCTATAACTTAAGCAGTTTTACAGATATTGAATTGAATTGAATTAGATTTCACATCAATGTTTCACTTTTCTCCTTTTTCTTCTCTTTGAAAAAAAAAGTCACTGATGATGAAGAAACTAATATTTAGTTTTCTACTAAAGTGGCAAGGAAAAAATGCTGGCAGCCTGTGTGCATTCCTTCAAGGGGGGCTACATTTTGAATTATCTCTTTTTTTCCTATTATTTAAATAAAGATGAGTGATTTAGTCAGTTATTCAGGGGGTGCAGAACAAGGTGAGATGTATGCGTGTATATGTGTCCTTGCTTTGCCGGCAATCACTCAGGGATTAGGATGATTTATGTTGCCGTGGAGTGACTTCAGATTCACAACTTGGGAGGTGACGGAATTGTCGCTCATCTCGAGAGTCTCTCCCTCCTTCTCTCCGGCTGCCAAGTAAAAGCACAACACCGGGCGTCCTACAGGTAAAAGTCTGCTATTCTAACCAATTTATCATGAAATAAGTATACTCTTAAAACATTTTACCATACAGAAAATACATGAATTAAAATGGTTACTATTTTTTATCACAGACTAATTTTCCAGTTTTTTTTTTTTAACTCTTTGTAAATCTTTCTTTTCCTTCTTAAACACAAAGACATTAACTTTGTTTCCGTCAAAGGTTTTTTATTGCGCACTTTAAAGTACCGCATTAAAAAAGTGAATGGAAACGGCACAAATCGAAAAAAACTTTGTATATTTCGCAAAAAGGTTTATACGCTCGCTTAAGGTGGTTTTTGGGTTTTTCGGAAAAGAGTTAATGCACAAAAGGAAAGATGGAAACACATTTGCTGGACCCTCTTCCAGCTGTCGTCGTCTTCTCAGTTACTCGCGGGCGTCCCGCTAAACAGTATCCCACCACTGCCACCACTGTAATTGAGGGTCTTAGAGTACTTATCAAGTACTTAGAAATGATATAAGAATGTAAAACGTGTTAGCCTGTCTGAAATTGGCCCCCATCTTTATTAACTGAACTTTTGCTTTTCTTTCCACATAGCACTTCCTGTACACTTCAAAACAAGTGCAGCAACATTGGCTTAGCTAACTGATTGGTTTTAGCATTCCACTTATTAACCTGAGGTTATTTAAACCATTCATTTCATTACTTAAATCGAGCATGTGTTGCCAGGACATTAAAAAAAGAAAAATCGGCACTGGTTTCAGCCATTCGGAGGAACCCAGTTGGTCTACCCTCTAGTGTTGATGCGGCTACAAGCAGCTAAAACTTCAAGCTGGCTTATAAGTTTAGCCATACACTCCTTGTCCCTTTTTTCACAGACTCCAGCAAACTTACTCCCAGACTGTTCTCGTTTTTTTAAAGGTTTACTCTTTAACCTCGGAAGCCTCGCCGCTTAAGGCAGCGTATCCGATTGCAACTCATCTCCCCTGAAGTCAGAAACCTCTCCAAATATTTTCTCTTTTCTCCACACATTCTGTCCTTAAAACATGTAAATTGAGTCGAATGCGGTTTCACCCTTTAAATATTTGGAGACAAATATGAGTTGTGAGTTAGAGAATGCCACAAAAGAGCAAACGGGCTTGTGTGTGTGTGTGTGTGTGTTTGCTGCTGTCTGGAAAGGAGAGAGACCCAAAGAGCAGTTTGAGTTCATCATAACAGCTTCTGTATAACTAGATAATGACTGTAACTTGTTTCTCTGCGCAGTGTATGAACCCAATCTGTCACTTCCAGAGGAATTTCAAATTCAAGCATTACATTGAGTGTGGGCGGCAGGCTAAACAAGTCTCCTCTGCATCCTACAACCTCTGTTTTCATGTAGGGAGGAATTCAGTAGCCCACTGCTACCCCCACCAGAAAATGAAAAACTCTAACAACAATCAAAGCAAAGCCCATTTTTTATTACCTGCTGCCTTCACAGGTGGGTGATCATGTAATTCCCTTGACCTGTAAAAGTGCACATTTTTTATATGTGTGTCTGTTAGCAAATTATTTCATGAACCAATGGACAGATTTTGATGAAACTTGAAGATTATAATCACTGGATGCACATCTATAACTGATTAACTTTTGGGGTTGATCCAATTCAAAAAGGCCACTACAGCTAATCAAACTTAGGAAACACAATAATAGCTATAACTCAGTCAGTTTTAGATTTACTGAGCCAGACTTTGGAATGGTAGCAACTGCGACTGATCCCCAACTAATAACCTACGCATGGAGAAGTTGCATAAGATCTTTGTTTACAACTTTAGCAATAGGCGTTGGAGTCAACTATGTTTGTTAGCAAAATACCGTAAGAACCAATAAACTGATTTTAAATAAAATTCTTAAGAAGTAATCTTTGGATGTTCAGCTACAACTGATAAATGTTTGGAGTCCCCCCCATTTCAAAACAGCTACCATGGCTAACTGATTTTAGCAAACACAAAAGTGGCTTTATTCCAGTAAAGTTTACAGATAAAGTTAAGATTAAGTTTGGTAGTAGCTGAGTGTTATGTAAAATCTCTGTTTAATTTTTATTCTTGTAAAATTGTCTTCCAAAATGCAAATTTATGCATCCATCTGCTTTTGTACAGTTTTCTAATGTGTCTAAAGTAAGCTTCTTCTCAGTATGATCCTTCCAAAAACACACCTTTAACAAACAGGAAGTGCTTTCAAAAGCTTTCATTTCAAAGAAATCAATAGCTTTTTTTTTTCTTTTACACGTGTTTAAATCTGGATATATGCATGGAGGTAAATGCACACACGTATTGTAAGTAGATTAAGGCGTTTTGTTTGGTTTTTGTGGGGGGGGGGT
>JARVJO010000001.1:12844768-12881619 GCA_031762555.1 Cynodonichthys magdalenae
GGGGGGGCGGGGGGCGCAGTAGGTGGGTTTGTGGTGGTGCTGAAGGTGGCATTGTTGCAGTCTTCCCTTCTCCTATCCTCTCACTCGATAAAAGTCGAACATTTATCTGAAGCTGAGACCAAATTGAAAGAGTCCCAAGTAAAAATAAATTGCCTAAAGAAAAAAAAAATCAAAGAGCACAAAACATAATAGTGTGGAATGATAAGGGAGGTGGATGACTTGGGAAGCGCTTCCTTTAATCAGCTCCTCTCATCTCCAGAACCAGTTTTTATATCAAACCTTTTCTTTATCCCCAAACGCATCCAATCCTGTGTCTCATGAAGGCATTTCTGTGACTAGACCTACAATCTTTCGCTAAAGTGACTGCCTGAGGGTTGGTTTGAGCTACAGACAAGATAAATGCTATGGTTTTGGCCTTCGAGGTAGCCATTAGTCTGCAGGCGGTACTGCAAACAAAAGGGCAGGAAACAGACAAAAGAATCGCACCCTTTACCACAAGTGCACAAAAACAGGTGTGCCCCTACTGCGATTGTTCAAAGGGTTAATCCTTTGTAAAGCCCCAGAGGGGGGAAAAAAAAACAACAACAACTCACCTGGCTGTCCCTCATCACATCCACACCGCATTTACTGCCATTGTTTGCTTTCAGTGTCACGTTACGTCGCTCTGATTGTGTCCGCTGATGTGTTTTGGCTCTCGGGTGCTTTTCTATTGTGGTTTAAATGGAAGCTTTTGGCTGGCACTTTGGCTTCTCCTCATCCGTCACAGGAAGTTGTGCAACGGGACTGCAGTCATTACAGCTGCGTGCAGCCGAAGCCGCCGCTTTGTGAGGTGATTGTAGTATTTTACTGGGCTTGAATAGACAGCTGCCATGGCGAACGGTGCACAAAGACAGTAGAATTTGCCTGTTAATCCTTGTTTTGTGACCTCAAGGTGAAAAACAGACAAAAGAAAAGAAAAAAAAGTCACACCTGGAGGAAGGGCGGGATGTGTAATGAGCGTTTTTTTTTTTCCCTCCTCGACCAGGTGCAGCAAAATCACATTGCAAGAGACAGCCATGAGGTACGGAAACAAAGTTTGGTAAAATCAAGCGACGAGCTCAAGCTGACGCAGGGTTTCTGTTACTGGATGTAAATGCATATTCATCTCAGTAGGAGAAAGAAATGGTGCGTTGTTGCCCAAAATAATTCCTGAGCCCACTTTTTTCAACTAGTTAAGTTCCAAAGTTAAAAAAAAAAAAAAGAGCAAAAACAGACTCAGGATAGCGGTAAATAAGGGAAGTTATCATTAGGATCGTCCTGGTTAGATCATTTTTTAAAAATGTACAATGATTTCTTCTTTTTTTTTTTGTCCAGCAGATGCTTTACTGTGGTTTTAGAGAGGCAGCAGATCAGCACAAAAAAACACCTCTAAATGGGTCAACAATGTGTTGGCAAGCAATCCCTTGCAAATATTAGCAGCACAAACCTTTCAGACATATGCAAACCAAAGCAATATTAAGACTGCAAATGCTTGGATCAAATGGGAGTGAGCTTTCGTGCCTTCATAAAACATGCATGTTGCTAATGCCAGTGGTTATGTGGATTTCATGCCTTTCAGTCACCAGGGAGACTGTTTCGATAGACTCAGTGAACAAGCGTAAGATGTTTCTCCAAGAGTAAGGTAAGTTCCTGTAAACCTAAACTGTGAATCAGACTGTATTGGTTTACCCCTTGATATCTTTGATGTATTACATTGCTATCACATTGGCAACTAACCAATGGGGATATAACAATATATTAATTCACATCAATATATTGATGAAATGATTAATGATTTGATTACATCAAAGCAAAACATTAATCCATATCGTCAGCGTGTGCATCATATCGACCACAGACTTGTGAACTGAATTGCATAGAAATTATATGTCAGCAGGCTTGTGCCGTATGAAGGTATTTTGGTATACCGTGATATTGAAATAGGGTGACGGACGGTATGTAAAAATTATAATGGTACTAGTCTATGGTACTAGTCACATGAGGTGATGTGGCAAACTTCCACAAGGCTGCTACTGAAACTGGGACAAACATTCTAGACTCTTTCAGAAGACACCCCATAATGTCACTGACCCATGTTCTGACCACCTTGGCTCATTCAGAGGGCAAAAAGGGAACAAACAAACTCAGACCATCAAGACTGAAACAGCACTCTCCAACTACTGAAAATAGTGAGCAGGTGTAGTGCTGACTGACAGCTTCGGAGACCACCCAGCCATGGGTTTCATATGTCAAACCACCGTGGCTTGAATCCTTTCGGTTGCAGACGAGGAAAGAACTCTGGGAAATAACTACAAAAATGTAGCAGCACAAAGACTGGCTAAAAGGATACCACAGTGGTCAGAGTCTGATTATTTTGGAACTTTATACACTAAAAAGACATAGTTGGAATTATTTTTGATCTGTGCCGTGACTCCTCTCCTGCTGCTCTCATTGACAACAACACGTCAGAGCAGATACGATTTTAAGGTTATACCGAAGTGTGAAAAATATCAATAGTGTCCAACCCTACATGACTTTGTGATGTTGAAAAACATTGTACCATCATCCACACAAATCATATAATATTGTATTGTGATACAGCTGGTGATCTACACCCCTACGGACCAGTGATGTTGTTTTACTTCATAACTAAGCACAGGACTCAAAGCTTGACAGCTGGGAGACTTTTTGGACAATCGAGTATATGGTTTCCTATGGTTCAGACAGTCCTATGCAAACAGGATCTCCACCCTTTAAGAAAAGCAACCATAACGTTTACATTTTCTAGTGATCTCTAAGAGTATTTGGACACAGGTAACGCATTACACAAAGACATTTATCTTTATAAATATGCCTGTTTTTATAACACTTGTAGACATTCTGGCTCCAAGCAGGTTTCTCTGGGACTCTTTGGTCTGTGACTAATCACAACATTGATAATCACGACAATCGGTTCCATTTGCAACAGTTGGCCTCTCCGTGTCTAAGAGGAGATTCTTATTCAGTGAGGTATATGTCGCGTGAGTTAAGTGCATCCGTGAGGTGGCCTGAGAAATCCCAGCTGAAAAGAAAGAAAACAATAAAAAAATTCCTTTTAGAATGCTATCATCTCTTCAGGTGAATTGAGGATGCATGTGTTCATTTGAATATTGAGGTAGTTGTGTGCGTGTCGGCAGCCCACTGTGCGACTCTTTGTACGTGGGCACGTTGCCGTTGTGAAGCCCCGCAGCGCCGCCCGTGTCAAAGGTTGCACCGTGCGTTGCGCGGAGACCCTTTCGACGCGACGCTGCCACGGGGGGAGTCGAAAAGTCCCATTCCTGTGTGTTCGCTCTTTGCTTTAATCCTTAGCTGCCTTCCTCCCGACCCCCTCCACCCACCCCCCACTTCCACCTCCGCTTTCTCCCTCCACTTTCCCTTCCACCATATGAGACACATTAAACTGTGTCCTCAAAGAGAGAAGGCGAGAGAGAGGGAGAGCACAAGAGGGTAATCCCCCCTTCCTTCATTGTTACATGCTTTCATCTATTTTTATAAGGCGAAGAGCTTGGGGGTGGTGGTGGAGAGGAGTTGAGGGGCGAGGAGAAAGGAGGGAAGTAAAAATAAGTTCTGGTGGGCTGCGGTAGTCTTGAGACGATGATGCATCCACGCTTAGATTCAAATACACGTGCGTTAAAAGTTAGAGTTCCTTTTTTGTTTTATTGCAAAACATTTGTGTTCAAAGTCTCAGATTTAATGATTAAATATAAGCTAACTACTGACTGATATATTTTTTTAAGATGAGACAGCTTTTTCATCTCCTAACTTATGCTGGAGATCAGTCATTTCTGGTGATGAATACAGCAAAAGCATCAAGTTAAACATCAATGGTTCCAGGATTACTATTAGCCAGAGGGGAAAATACCTTTGTTTTTTTTCTGTCTCAGAGTTTGCTTTGTATATTGAGACACAAATATCTGAAATAAAATAAATTTCATTTTTAGGTGATATTTACTTGGTTTGTTACTGCAATAAAAGCTTTTGAAAATGGCTGAATCTGTCTTTATTAAAAAAAAAAAACGACTAGAATATCAGAATTTTTAAAACTTAAGCTCATGAAAAATATTTATTATCTTTGATGGAAAGGAAGTGAAAACACTTATTTGCAAAAACAAAATTTGTAATAAACATTTCCAGTTTTTGCACCAGAAAACAAACCAAAAAGGAGGGGGGGGGACTACAAAAATCAAACTATTTAAATTCATGTTGCCTCTGTGAAAGGTTCCGTAACGAGTGTGCTGTCACTCCTATTCTTACATGGTATCTATTTAATCCGAAGATAAAGCTGCTTTTGTAAAACTCCTATGATGGAATGATAAGAAGGTGTTTTTGGGCTGATTGCTCCCACTGGCTCTCTAATCCTGCATGCAATGTGTCATTATTTTCAAATTTTGCAGAGTGCGCATGGTGCGGATTAAAGAGAAAATCATTCTCCTTATGTGAGAGAAAAAACACGTAGAATTCAAACTCTCAGAATCAGAGTTCAGTGAAAGTAAACCCAATGATTTCTGATAAAGTGTTGGCTGTGAGGGTTTAAGAATCAGGAACACTGATAGATGCACAATACCTCCCATTAAACTGCATTTACTGTAACTTATAATACTTTTGAGTTGGTGGTGAGGCTCCATCTCAAGTGGAGGAGTTCAAATATATTGGTTCACATATATTTGAATACATTTGTTCACAATTGAGGGAAGAATGGACTGTAGGATTAGCAGATGAATTGGTGCAGCATTACAGACTCTGTACCAGTCTGTTGTGGTGTTGTGGCTCTGTTTACCAGTCTGCCTCCATTCTTGACTCTCTTCTATGGCCAGAAACTTTGGGTAGCGATCAAAAGAATGAGAATGCAGATGCAGGCAGTCAAACTAATTTTCTCCACAGGGTAGCTGGACTTACCCTTAGAGGTAAGGGGAGAAGGTCAGTTTTCTGGGAGAAACTCCACTTTGAGAAGAGACAGTTTGGGTATCTGGTAAGGATGCATCTTGGACACCTCCCTCGGGAGTTGATCTTGTCATGTCTGACCGGGAGGAGACCCCGGACACGCTGGAGAGTCTCTCGTGGCATAAAAACACCTTGCAATCCTCCCAGATAAGCTGGAAGAGGTGGCTGCTGCACCTGAAACCTGACTCCAGAACAAGCAGTAGATAATGGATGGATAGATGGATGAATGGTTTTAACCATCCCATAAGCGCTACATACCTACAGTAACCTAACCAAGGTATCATTGAAGAAATTTTCCGTTAACAGATACGTAGGAAAGCCTAGTCAAGGGCCAAGCTGGGCCATGCAGCTATATACGAGGGCACAGAAGATTCTGAGTCAGCACAACTTGGGGAGACTAGCAGGAAATGTAAGGTCTTCAAAGCGAGGGTGGAAACCACTTCAACAGAAGCTACCGACCACACATGCTCAATATGTGAAAGGTTCTTTCGTGCCTGAATTGGCCTGACACAAAACCTGTACCAACTCCAAAAGGCTGAACATCACTGGTCATCTTTGAGATGTGATGGATAAACTTCATCATCACTCTAAGAGTAGGACATGTGGGTAAATGCAGTAAAAGTAGAAAATTACTGATCTACTGTTTCTAGTTTTTGAAAGGTCAGGTTTCATCTGGTTAATAAGCCTCATTAAATTGCTGAAGTTCATTCCTTTGATTTGTATTATTACTAAGAATTGGATTGAGTTATTCAAAACTCACACTGAATCTCAATGTAACATGACTGAAGGATGAATCATGTTTTTGCTGCTCGTGCACAACTATACTGAATATATCAGTGTTGGCAGTTTATCGAGATACATATCATATGGTGTTCAGACCTGAGATGCACAACACCACTTACTGTATATACCCAAAACAACACACCAATGACATTCTGTCATAAACAAATACACACACAAAATCTTTTTTTTTTTACACATAGCCTGCAGCAACTAAGCATTTGTTTGCTGGTGTTTTGTCAGTTTTACATAATTTAGCTGCATGTTTGAGTCATCAAACCAGTCCGATTAAAGACAAACATGATGTCAAATACTGAAATAATGCGACATAATTGCTATCAATTAGTGATAGCAGCCAATGCTGCTGGCAAAGCGAAGAGTATCCTGACAAGATTCCTTTTCCAGAAGGAATGCCAGTCTACAGCCTGCTGGAGACCAGACGCACAAGCTGTTCTGTAAATAAGCACACGTGTGAAAACCAAGAAAACCAAGTACAAAGAAAAAAATATAAAAAAGCCGTTATGTTATATTTGTACAGTTGTGGTCATAAGTTGCCACATCCCCACCATGAGCTTAAATTTCATTTTAATTTGGATTTTTTAATGATTTACTGGAATTAAACACAACATGGAACTTTAATACCTTAAACAGAGTTTGGTGCACAAGCTTCCATTTATCGAAGATATTTTCAAATCCACACAGGGTCAAAATTATACAGACTAAACTTAAATCGCCAATAATTTGGTTGAATGTCCCTCAGGAATTTCCATCTCAACCACAAGCTTTTTTTACCCATCAACTAGCTTCTGGCATAAATCTGGCTGGATATTTGACCGCTTTTTTTGGCAGAATTGGTAGAGTTCATTTAAATTGGTTGGTTTCCTGGCACGAACCTGTTTTTTTAGCATAGCCTACAAGTTATCAACAGGGCTGAGGTTGAGCTTTGGGAACGCTGATTCGGAAGCTTAATGTCAGCCTGTGTTATTCTTTCAAAAAACAGTTTTGATGTGTGTTTAGGATCATTGTCCCATTGGAACGGATAAAAGTTTATCCAAGTATCAATCATCTAGTTGTTAATTTAGACCAAAATTTGAGGAATTTCATGTTAGACCTCCTTTTTCATTATTCCATTTCCATTTCTACCAGAGTAACACAACATGCTACCGCCATGCTTGACTGGTGGTACAGTGCTCTTAGGTTTGAAAGCCTTTTAATGTACTTCCTGTCATCATGACAAAATTGCTGAATCTTTGTCTTTTCAATGGGACAATAATAAATTAAAACAAGCACACCCAATTTGAAAGATCATTAAAGTTGTATGTTGTATGATGTGACTCCACCTCAGAAACAGACTGGTTCAAATTAATTCTTTAAAGCTCAAAATCATGATGACATTTATGTCCATGGTGCGTGTACAGTGTACAAACTTCTGGCCACAGCTGTGCATGCTTTTTTTGACTACTTTGATTTAGAGAAAAATATAAAGTTGTAGGTGGTCATAAATGTCAGAGTTGAACCTGCTGGAAGCCACAAAAACTTATGGAGAAAGATAAAGGGAGATAGAAAAAACACATCCCGGTAGGGAAAAAGAAATGTACAGGATTTGCAAAGCCAACATTAAAGGTCAGAAAAGTGTCACCGCTCATAGTCAGACTGCATCTCTCTCCCACATACGCAGTAAAATAGCTATCTCTAACTCAATTTGGCAAACTTCCTCTAAAATCAAGTCATATTTATGTATATTGGCCTCTGAGCAAGTTAGATCTGGTGCCAGCTGCTTCAGTTAGTTCTGTGCTGTTTTGGAAAGTTCTGTAATCACATAAATGTTCTTGTTTATATTGTAGCATCGGCACAGAATTTCTTGAGTCCAAGTTTTTACAAATGAGGATAGAAATAGTTCCAGCAGAGTTTTTTTTAATGCACATATTTAACGATGAGGTATGAAATGGGGGGTTAGTGAGAAACAGTGTTTGCACATAAAATATAGCATGTTTGGCAAATACATGAATGAATGCATGAGCGCACCCGCCTTGGTCTACAGAATGTGTTTTGCCAAATTCAGCTTGTTTGTGATTATTTTTTTTCCCCTCTGAAGTGAGTAAGACAAGAAAAAAAAAAGGACTTCATTGTTAAGTGGGCCTCTCAGATATGCTTATGGTGTGAAGTCGCTATGGTGAAACATATGCACGTACATATAAGCACCAGCAGACTTGTCCTCAAATGCTCACCAAGAAAAAAAAATAGGCCGACGCAGTTTGCTAAAGAGGATTATTGGCATTCCTTTCAATGCACCACTCCCATGCAATAGACCTCACACTGGGAAAGACACGACCCCTGCTGAGTCCCAGTGCTGCGCACCTGATGTTCCAACATGCTGCAGCAAATGTGACCCCCCCCCCCCACCCACCCACCCACCCTTTCCTATCACTCCTCACAACTTACTTACCTCTCGTCGCAATGATGCACTGAATCCTAACTGGATTCTAACGACAAGAGGAATGGTAGAACAATGATAAGGAGGATTTCGGTAAAAGCACAAAGTACCAAAGGGAAGACGTTGGGCAGGGGGGTTAAAAGAATGTAGCTAAGTGCCTTGGAGATGTTTAATTGGCTTCATTGGAGGCCTCCCTCACTCCACTTGATACGCATGTTGGAGCTAAAAATGTTGCGCAGGAAGACAAGCGTAAGAGCTTGAGTGCATGCATATCACTTGCAGCTGAAGGAAGCCACAAATTCTTGTGCCATTTGGAGATGAGCCAAATTGTAAGTAGCTGCTTCGTTGCCCCTAAAACGGCACAAGCAGTGCCTATGATCATTTGAAAATACAGTCATGTCTTTGCAGTTCCACAAAAAAAGTACTCTACTTTTTTTAGTTTATTGTACAACCACAAGTTTGTGTCTTAACAACTGTGAAACCAAACCGTAGAAGACAGAATAGAAACAAAACCGACAACTATCTTGAAACTGAGAACCAGTCACATATTCTGTGTGAAACTATGGCTGCTTTGCTTGAGTGGCTGTTTCTCTTGATGGTGACATTTTTAAAATTCTATTTGCTATCTTTCTGTATGGGAAGTGTCACGAGCCCAATAAAAGACATATTTGTTGCTCCTGAATTGGTGGCCATAGTGGTTTTTGACGATCCATGTTTATGAAACCAGATGGTTTTTTTGGATGGATTTTATCATCTCTGTCAGGCGTCCTCAAAAAGACAAAGGCTTAAATGAAGCATCTACGACAGGAGGTGGCAAGAGGTTGAGTAGCTGTGCAGTGAGCTAAAAATAGATGTTTTCTGAAGATAAAAGCATATAGACTTCCTAGGAGATCCTTCAAACACAACAATAAACCAGTGAATAGGCTTTAAATGGACTTTCAACTAGGAAAGCACAAGACACAGGCAATTTACAAATAAAATACTTCATAATGTTTGTTCTTGGATCGTTCTTTTGTCTCTTTGCATTATACACATTAGCTTGTTTTATCTTTCACCATTTCCTCCTAAACGTCACCTTTTTGTACACGATTGACGTTTAATGATAAGAAATTCACGACAAATGAAAATACTTAGAATAAAGATGAAAACTAAAGCTGCACAACAAATCGGTTGAGCATCGTAATGTACGTGCAATAATCACGTTGCAGATTTTGCGATGTAAGAGGCAAATTACATCAACATGTTATATAGGGATTAAACCACTATAACCATAAGCCATTGCACTAAACTTTTACTTGTTAAAGCTTTTATTCTTAAGGAGTTGCTTCCACAGGCAGTAGCGGTCGGCTCTGTGTCAAAAAAGCTAAAACTTTCTTTTTGTCGTAAAACTTTTGGGACAATAATGGCATCAACTTTCAGAGAGGTGTTGACATCTTGACGAAAACGAGGAAGTAGAGCAAACTCACAAAGAGCTGGAGGAAAAGAGGAACTAAGATAAACACAGAAGCAACAAGTTAGGTAGTAAAATGCATGTTTGCAAATGATAGAAGGAAACATGTACTTAGATCCAACCACAATATATTGAGTTAGAAATTAGAAATACAGTTAGAAATATATATATATATATATATATAGTTAAAGTTAGAAATATATATTTAGTTAGTTACAATTTATTTAGTTAGAAAAAATCACAATGTATGTTCTTTACAATATCTTGCAGTCTTAGTTGAAGTTTAACTGAGAATTAACTGCACAAAATGAGCTATGATGTCACCACCTCTCAACATCTCCATGCGTAAAGTCACCAATTTCATAATCTTCCACTTTGGGGATCCAAAATTGTTGTTTGCATGCAAAGTAAAGGCTACAAATGCAACAAAAAATGTCACTTTTAAAGATTTTTCATGTTACTAGAAATAGGTCTTATATAAAAATGAAGATATCTTGAGTAGAAATCTACCAACTGTAAAGTATCAAGAAATGTTGGATTGACCAGTACACTTACTTTTGTTTTTTATTATTAATGTACCAGTGTTAGGAGTGCATTTCATTTCATTTCTATCATCCTGAAGCAATCTAAACAAGATCTTCAAACTTTGCCATGTATACTACAGTTAGACACCAGTAAAAGTAATAGGGTTGCTAGTGCTGCCTTTTTTTATTTTAAGGAAGCATAAATAATCACTCAATGCTGTCCCCGCAGACTCCTCAGGCTTCATTCTGTAAATGTGATGCGGGGTTAAGATTGCAATGATGGGACTTGGCCGTGCTCAAGTGAGGAGCTGGAGAGAGGAAGATGAGACTGTGGATGTGACACTGGGGTATAATTTGAATACCTGCCTGCTCCAGCTGAGCAGTGATCAATCACTCCGGTGTCAACCGCCACTCCCTGCTGGCAACTTATCCGCGCATGTAACCTCCATCCCTCACTTCTTTTTTTCACCTCTATTTTTCCTCCATTTTCTATTAATTTCCTCTCTATCTCGTGGTCTCTTGCCAGCCTCGCATCTTTCTAGCCATTTCCTGGACTCCTGTGCAGCGTGGTATTCATTCACTCTGTCTTCGCAAGAGTTTTTTTTCTTTTCTTTCTTTCTTTTCTTATGTTCCCCCTAGTGCTTTCTCTCACATCATCTCACAAGGTTCTCTTGTTATTTCTATCTCCCTTGCTGTTGCTTTGCCTAAGGATATCACAAAGAGAAATAAGGGCTGAGGGGTACGAGGGGACAGATGGAAATGAATGAGAGACGCTCAGCGTGACTGCAGGCGCAGACGAAATACCAACCCTGACACACACAAAAAAAAGGCACAAGAATCTGAACCCTTTTTAGTCATGAATTGTTTTCACTCCTTTCTTTTTTAATTTTCAAAACAACAATGAGGAGTTCTTACTTGCATGCACCGCAACCTTGGTGGAAGACAGCATGGGGACATAGAATCATCAATAACGTGCTGATCGAAAACGTAAGTGCCTTCCGCTTGGTGATTTGTCACTACGCTGCTCTCCTTTGAGCAGCAATGGCCACGCAGTCCATACAAACGCACACACGCCAATGCGCGCTCATCCCTCCACCAACTTGAGGGAAATCAGACCTAAGACCAGTGCTGCTGCCGCGCCGCTCTTGAAATATGAATGGTTTTAATTAAACAAACTCGCTTTGCCATCTGGCCCCCACAATTGGGCTTGCTTAATGAACAGACCTACACACAAACACACACACATACACTCGCAGACGTGCATTATTAACCAGGCTAAACAGCCTTCCAACGAGGAAAGCTTTGGAAACAGAGAAACAAGTACAATGTTGTAATCTAGCGAGGAATTTGAAGGAGTTGGGAAATGATTGAGTGCCTCATTGTGCTGACTGAAGGGTGTGAAAGATGGCAAGAGCTCATTTGTTTTCCTGTGAGCATGTGTGTTCCTGCCTCACATGTATGTTTTTTTTTTTTTGTGTGTGTGCGCATTGAGAGCGCATTTTAGTTTGTGTTACCTTGCTATATTTTATGTGCTCAGTGAGGATCTGTCCTTGCCGACTACCTGACTGATAACCGCTGGGATGTGCCATGTGTCTGTCCTCTATCGAACCGGCTAGCCGGCGCTAAATGATGATGTTGGTAATCCGACTGCAGTACCCCAAGTTTTCTCAGCAGGAGCGACGGGAGCATGATAGAGTGTGGTCCAAGTGTGTGTGTGTGTGTGTGTGGGGTAGGGAGGATTGTCTGGCAACCAAAGCAGAAACGGAACGTGGGAGGCATGCTAACATTAGCAGCCAGTGGGAGAGGACCATTACTCTCGTAGAAGCTACAATAAATTTGGACGTTTCCTCTGTCTTGTGTGCTGATCAGGTTCTGGGATGTGCTCCTATAGATGTAGAAGCACCATTTTTTATTCATAAATGTCTTCATTTTCATCCCTTATTTCATATTTTGCTTTAAGGAACTAGACGTTGTTGGAAAACTCATTCAATTATTGTATTTTTCTTTTATAAAGTTAAAACTTTTGCACTGAACTGTAAAAAAACGGTGTTTAAACTAAGTCGTGTCTGCTGTAAATTATTAGTATTCCCAAAAGAACCCTAGAACTGTGATTTTAAGTAATATTTTTAAACTACAATTCAATAAGAAACCATTTTCACATGTAGAGTCTGAGGACAAGTATTTGAAGCCAGAGTCAAAGGTTACAGTTATAAATTTTCATTTTTCCATGTGGCAGTGGGGGAAAAAAAACACAATATAATGATGCATGCTATGGATCAAATTCAATAGATCCTTGGCAGCGTGACCTACAGCGAGAGCCACAGTGCAGCACATATCTGCGCTGATGTGCTGAAAAATTATATTACATCTTCAGTGCCCGGGAGCTGCTTGGATTCATGCACGCGTCTCGCATGGAAACGCTTCAGTCGAGCCTCAGACACCTCACTCATCACAAAAGAGCAATGCGGAAGCGTGTTATTTTGAGGTGTGCTTGAACTAACTCAGTCGAAATTGAAAAAAAAAAAAAAAAAAAAGATCCACCGCCCCTTTCTTCCTTGGCGATTTGGAGATCAATAATAGAGCTGAAGCCTTTGACCCACCGATAACACCGTACATCTGGAAAAGGCTCTTTGACTTCTGCAACAGCCTAATCCGGTGTTTGACTCCAAACACTCAGCATTTATGATTATCTGATGAACACCAGGGTGAGCGTATGAATAAGTGAGGGGACCAGCTGTGCATCAATAAAAGAAAAAAAAAATTGGGACTTAAATAAACTCTAGTGGAGCAACACAAGAACAATAGTGGAAATGTCTGCTCCTAACAAGTAAATAAATACATATTTTATTCAGCAGAATTTTTATACACTCCTGACATTAAGCCTTTGACTGGTTTATAAATATGCTCTAATAAAATGTTTTATTTATTCTAGCAGTGCAAAAAAAAAGGTCAAGTACAAAAACACAGATATGTAGAGTTTGCACATAAATTCTTACCCATTCACCCATTTTCTGCTACTTATCCGAAACTGGATCGAAACTGCTTTCAAATAAGCATGATATTACTGAAATTTGATTTGAGATCAAGTTTGTAATCTTTGTTTATTGACACCTCTTGCTGGAAGAAGTTGCCCAGCAGAAGGCGATAAAATTTCAGTGCTGACCTTGATGAAGGCGGCGAAGTAAAGAAAACACGGTCCCTCAGCACATCTGTGCAGAGGTAGAGAAGAAAAGAAAAGTGTGATGAGCAGGAGGCAGACAGAACAGAAAAATAGAATAAAACAACAACTATTTTAGCATGTTTTGTCTGCATGTGTTTGTTCCTGGGAGTAGGAAGGAAGGTGGGTGCTCGCAAGTGAGCAGCTGCAGCTAAGGACGATTGTTCAAACGTACTGTGCCAACGTCAAGTGGGCAAAAGGCAAGTCGCGGCTGACGCAGACAAAAAAAATTACATCTAAAAAAGGTCATTCGTCTTTGTGTTGTACCCTGACACTGAGCAACAAAAATCTGACATGATGATGCAAAAACTTAAGGAAAACAAACTGCTTGTTTTGAAGCTTTCAAACATATGCTCGAATTGTCTTTTTTGGCAAGATGTTACGAGTTTAAAAGCAACTCGTAACAACCCTCGTCTTACCCCACTTAGCAGACAGGTGTGGGACAGATCAAGCGTCAAGCTGGCACTGCTGGCCTGGCAAGTGGTTTGTTAACGTGGGGTATGTCTGGCTATCATGGCACTGTTTTTTTGATGGCATTCCACAAATGGCCCAGTTGGCAAACTGCATCTGGGCCACCAAAGGGCCATCATTCTTTGCTGTGCCTGGGTCAAGTGTTACTGCTCAGGTAAAGACATACCCGACCATACTACACGACCTGCTACAATAACCTGCTGCACGACTTGTGAAATACATACCATGTGCAATACATTCATCTTATAATCAATAGTACCACCTGTGAAATACTCTACTTATGCGTTATTCAGCCTGCCTGCATTGTCATCCTAAGAATTTCAAATCAAATCAAATCCCTTGACTTCCCAACATTCTGTCTTTGTAGACAGCTGAGAGCTAAATAAGGCACCCAATCCAAGTCATTCATGGATGAAAACCCAAAATGTCTACAGTTTCATGTCATTAACAACGACCACGTAAGTAGTGCAAATCGCAGTGAGCTATCTGCTTACTCTTGTTCTTTTTTTGTCAGTTCCCTAATTTTCAAATGCAACCCCATGCGGAGCAAATGTAGCAGCATGTGAACTCTTGGCTCTGGCACACGAAGGAACACTAAAGACTATAGTTTTGTGCAAGACTTAAGCAATTTGCCAATATTTGCTCTAATCTTTTATGATTGCATTGCGCCATAGGTATTAAACTAATTCCCTTATTCACAGCAACTTAGCATTCAGCAGGGGACAAAGTGTCTTCCTCAGGGATGGTTTCACTGCAAACATAAAGACACCTCTTTTTTTTTTACTTTTTTCTGCCATTGAATTGCAGGATCAAGACCATTTACAGCCAGACCACAGGGCCAACCTGCTGTCTACCCACGTCTAGATATGATCACCTCGTATAGCCACAGAGAACAAATCGTCAGAACGGCAAGATTCAGAGTTTGATTTAAAAACAATATGGTGAACCCAAAGAAAAAAAAAGGTCAATATTCACATACACTGCCTGACTTCCAATCACACCTGTGCTGCTGCCTTTCCATCTACAGTCACACACACACACACAGAGTGCAGTTCAGCTGATCTCACTAAAGATAGCGAGCAGCCGTGGAGCTTGTTGTTTCTCTTAGATGGAGTCTGATTCATGAATTGACCTTGGCTCTGTTTTCCAGCAAATCTGCTCTAAGTCTTCAGTACTTTTCACCAGTACCTCCCCCGGAGACTGTGGTATTAAATATACATAGTACGCTTATTTAGCTTAAACCAAAATGGGATAGGATTTATAACACGGGTCTCCTTTTCCTGGTGTAATAAGCCACAATCTGGTTGAGATGTAAGACACACAAGCTTTCTGAGTATACTATATTCTATTTTTAGACGATTTTTATACCCTTATTTATGCTATTTTCATTCTGAGTAGAATTGATTGACAGACTAATCATGTTTACAATCTTGAACAACTTCTGTGTGAAGTCACTTAAAAGAGGAGCCAGATTGAAATGAGCTCTTCATTATTTTAACATCTAATTTTCTCTGTAAATAGCAAGCAATGTGTGGCAAAAAAAAAGATTTTTATTGTTCAGAACTCTATTGGCTCATTTCAACATATTTAAAATACCTGTTAATCTACATTAGGGGCAAAATTAAGAATACTTTACTGCAGTCACCTGTATAAAAGCCTGCTTAATGCTTCAATCTGTGTGATTTACCTAATTTTCGGGGCAAACCAATAATAAGACACTGAGTCACTCAGGCATCCCCTGAAAGTCATTTTATTGTCCACGCTTCATCTTGGGAATATCATTGATTTGTGATATTCACTACACTGATCTGACATCACAGCTCTTTAATTTTATGGCTTGTATTTTATTAACTATGGTGTTTAAGTCACTGTTGAGGTCATCATTTTGTTTCTCCTTGCACTTTAAATTCAAATATGGTTTCATTGGTATAACACTGTTGTGTCCTATATTGTAAACTGTTTTGATTAGTTTTTCCTGACCTCTTGGCCAGGTCACATTTGGAAAAAAGATACTGATCTTAATGAGTTTTGATCCGGTTAAATAAAGGTGATATACAGTGGTAACACCTCAGCCTGAAGGCTCTGTCACAATGTTTTAGACAACTTATGCCAACTTATTAAATGTTTTTTTCCCACTAAATGACTAATAAAAGTTAGATATTTGATCAATTTGTTAGCATTACAGTATGTACATGCCTAAAGGAAGCTTCTAGTTGATTTTTTAAATTCCGTTATCAATGCAGACGTTTCCAAACGTTTCATAAGTTGGCATAATTTGTCTAAAATGACATAGTATGACAGGGCCTTCATAAGGTAGGATGTAGAGTCTGAAAACAGGCAATAGGCATCACCTCAGACACTTAATGTGTGGATGGGAAAATTAGTTTTGCCTCTTACTGCACACACACACACACACACACAAAAACAAAACACAAGGTGTAGTATAATACTGTAGAAACTGCAGTGAAAGTATTTTTAATATTGCAATACTGATAAATATCTCAAGGCCAGTATCAATTACAATAAACCTGCTTTTTTCCTCGCTCCACTTTTTGTCGTCTAATCTTTGTGCTCAGGTCTTTTGTGCATATTTGATCAGTGAAACTGGGTATGAATATCTAGGGCAAAGCGAGTTCATCTGATTGTTCAGATATTGTATTGGCATGCAAACACAAATGCACAATAAATAAAATATAATAGCCTTTGATTTGTTGCTGTCCAAGCCATCTCTTGTGCTACTGATATCTTGCACAATGATATTTTGATGAGGGTAAACGCTTAACACGTTATGCAGCCCATATAAGGTTCCGCATACATCTATGCAAGGTTTTATAAGAGTGCAAGAGACGTTCAGGACCTTTACTAGGACAATGCTTTTCCAATAATCTTTTTTTGGTTTTTCCCCTCAGTCTCTTTACAATGCAATCTTTTAATATTACCTACAGAACATTTTTTTTTCGCTCTTCAGAGTAAATTGAACTCCTTCAAAGGGACTGCAAGCCAAATACCCTTTGCAAATCAGTGTGGCAGCTCTCTGTATAGCTTCTAAACAATTCAAAATGAGTATTAACCCCCTGCTGCGCCCCATTCCCTTTCTCAAAGAGTGGTGTACAAAAAAATGGAGATATCTTATAGAAAATCTATCTTACATGACAAAAGGAAATTCAATGGGAAATGTAAAATCTCCAAAATGCACTGTTGAAGAAGTTACAATAGGATAAAAGGATAAAGATGATGTGAAAGATGTTCATTCCATTTAAAAAAATCCTGTACATAAATTCCCTCATATTGCTCCTTTGATCAAAAAAATGCTTGATGTTTCTCAACACAACCATACATGGCAAAATGAATCCCCTAACCACATCTTCACGTGATGTGTGAACAAGAGCTGCTCCTACATCACATAGGCCACAGCCTATTGTATCTGATACAAAGATATATCTAGCTCTAACAAAAGTAATAAAAAGAAGGAAAAATGTGTTTCTTTGTGAGGCTCTCTACCATCGAATGTCCTATAGGAAATCTCTAACCAGTATGTGCGCATGTTCTTCTTATGTCTTAACGATTTCTTAATCTCCTTTTAGTGTTTGCCCCTACCATTTTCCATGTGCTCTGCCTCACCGACACTGCCATCCGGCGTTGTCCTCTCGTAGCTGTCCTCAGGCAGGGGAAGGGCGCCCAGCCGGGGGCCCGAAGAACTCTTGCTGCTGGGGGTCTCCGACTCATCCAGGCCGCTGTCGTAGCAGCTCTGCAGCGATCCCTGCTGGTGAGGGTCCTGGGGCTGGCTCACCACCGAGAAGGTCACTCGGCGAAACGGCTACAAGAGAAACCAAACGTCTGGGGGTCACTATAAAAGGGACTGTTTTAGCTTAGGCTTTTTATATATTTATTTATTAGATGTAAGCTTGGGAGTTGGGTCCACTGGAAATCAGAGGTGAGATTCGGGTTATGATGTCTAGGGAAAGGGAGGTGTATAAACTAGATTCCATGGAAATCACGAAAAAAACTAACAGGTAACCTAAAGAATTAAGTTTGCTGACCCAGAAATAACACAAACATCCTTATCTTCATTTCACAGTGGTAGACCAAGACTTGTTCACAGTAACTCAGCCTTTTTCCTATTTTAAACTCTTTCAAAAAGTAGTCATTGTATCAAAACATGAAATAGGCAGCCCTAAGCTTTCTTGAACTTAGGAAGTTCCTAGGCTGGATAAACCTTTAAACCTGTAAAGCTGAAAGAACGTCAAAACCAACTAAACAGAATGCAACAATAAACTATTATAAGCTACAAAGAAAACTACTATAAGCTACAAAGAAGGCAACAACTAACTAAAGAACACAACCAAATAAACACAGAATTCAGAGAACATAACAAACAACTAAACAAAACTCAACAACCACGTAATCGAATGCAATAAATGGCTAAATAGCCTCAACAGCCAGCTACACAAAAAAAGGCACCAACCAACTAATTAAAGAATTCAACAACCAACTAAAGGGAGTGTACCAGACAACAAAATGGACAACCAAGTGGACAAGGTTTCAGCTCCAACGGCTGTCTGATATTATGGCAATGCACAAAGCCACAGAGGCAATGACGATTCAGCACAACTACTTAACACATGACCAAGTGCGAACCCAAAAGTTTTAGCTAGATCAGTTGTGGGTTCAATTCGTCAATACGTGTATTCTATTTGAACACATTAGTGAACAGTGTCCTGTTTTGGGACATACTGGAGCAAGTAATTAAGGCCCAGGCCTGTTTCTCACTGTCATAACCGTTTTTCCTCCTCCCTTCTTCTGTTTATCCCTCAGTTCCTGTCAAAATGTTGTACAAAGGTAATGGCAGAGAGGAATGATAGAGGGAGAATGAGAATGAGGCGAGGAATGCAAGACCACGCTCGGTCGTTATAGGAATAATTGGCATAACAAATTGTTATTGCCATTCATTAATTAGACACAAACACAGTCAGATCTTGCTTCTGTTGCAGCAAATATTTGTGCATTTGGCTGGAATCGTGCTCCTTCTCTTCTGCTTTCATACCCCCTACTCTTTCTTTTGACATTTGTTTCCTTGTTTCATCATTTGTGTATTACACGAGGAAGATGCTCATAACTCAAAAACATTAATTTCAACCCTCAATATCCTTAATTTGTTCACCAGTTCTCCTACCTAAAGAAGTCAATTGGTTAGACTAAGTGATTACTAACTACAGTTTAAATTGGTACATGATGAGTAACTTTTCCTTTCCTCTTACTGGATCTCAGAGATGAATAAAAAAAATCAAGCTTTTTGGTGAACATAAAATTATGTCTTGAAAACAAAACAAAAGAAGCCGAACAACAAACATACACATTGTGCTAAGTGTACCCAGGTAACCCTGGCAATTGTTTCGTCACCATTTTGAGACAGAGAATCTCAATTTACCTCTCCTCATTCTTTTTAGCCATACCCCTACATTTTACACGTTGGTAGAGATTTTACCTCTTGGCAAGAAGTTTGCCAGATTGAAGCTGGGGAACCATTCTGGGTGGACTTTCCGTGTTCTGTCATGGGTTTTCTCTGGTTTCCTCCCAAAGACCAAAAAATCACATAGCAAAATTTGTAACTCTATGTTGCCACTATGCGAGTATGAATGGTTGTTTGTCTAGTCTGTTGCTATGTAGCCTCACAGGGACTGTTAGACATGGGCAACAGTGACCCGAAACAGAAGAAATATGTAAAGATAATAGAGGGATGAACTGAGATGAGTACATGTATTAGGTTTAGTATCATTTATCCGTTGTAGTGGTGTTCCATACTGATACTGGTATTTGGCGAATGTACTAGCATTTTTACAAGTACTTGTGTAAAATGCCCCGATACCAAGACCTGATACCAATACTAGTATAAATACTAGTATCGATACACCATTAAGTGTGTTACAGTTTACATTTCAATTGAAATGTTTGTCAGTTCTGTGTTAAGGATACCTTATTCTAAAAAAAAATAAATGTTTTTAAGGTCATTGTATGATGTTGAAGTTCTACCTCGGCTAGTACTTATTTCTCCAACTGAAATACTTGTACTTGTATTGGTTTGAGAAAAACTATCGGGACATTCCTAGTCTTTTGGCCTCAGCAAGCACATACTAAATAAATAAATTGCAAAAAATATTTTTGTGATTCATTAAAAATATTTTGTGTCACAAAGGTCCTAATTTGTAATTTGGTGTATTCTAGTGTTTTACACTTTGTTGATTGTTAAAAAAAAAATTCTGATGTATTATATCATGTTGTCTTCAGGACACAGATAGGCACAAGTAAAAGGTTTTCTTTTCGATAATTAGCTTTCTCTCAAGCCACTGGGAAAATAGGCTTCATTTTGCTCTGTGTGTGTGTGTGCAAATAAATTTTGTATTTATTTAAATATTTCTACCCAGTTCTGTTTCCTTGGCTGGTTGGCTAACAGCAATCTTGGCAATAAATCATGTTTCCATGTAATTACAATCAACACTCAGCAAATGAATTGGTATAAATATTCATGCAAATTTCACTTGGCTAGTCAGACATTAGTTGTATAACAGAAACTGGGACCAAGAGGAAAACTGCTCTCTATAGGTGTAATAACACTTAAAGAGTTGCAAAGACATTAAATTGTTTTGTTTGTTTGTCTCATTTTACTCTATTTCTTCACAGCAATCCATAAGTGTTAGTTATGCTAACAAGCCCCACAGCTTGTGTAAAGTATAAAATAGGGGCTTTCTTCAGATCAGGTTTAGCCAAGTGCCCTTGTTCTTGGGAAACATGGTTTTCTAATGATACAAATGAAAAAAAAAACTGTCGCCTAATGAATTGCAAAGAAAAGAAACACTCAAGCTACAGCACACTGCGAGAAAATTGAGTTTGGGAGAGAAAAAAAAGAAGCTGACGGGAAGAAAAAAAGTTAACTGAACAAATAGATTTTAGTCACCTGAATTCCCCAACTCCCTTTTTTTCACTGGAGGGAGAACACAATAGAAGAGAAGAAGAGGAAGGGGAAAAAAAAGCTAATTTGTTTGCAGACCTGAAATAGAGTATATGAAGAGATTGCTGAAGGCTTTGGATTAGAATCTGCAGCCAGTGTTGTCTGCGCTGCAACCATTTTAAGCAAATCTTCCTCCACCAACCACTTATATATACAGCAAATACTACATTGGGTATGTCTGGGTAATGGGTGTATCTGGGTTGGTGTTTTGGAAGTAAAAATATATATATGTTAACCAACATGCCATTTGAAAAAAGTGAAACAGGGGTGGCCAATTTGTTTTTAGGGGGGCACATACAAATAAATGAAAGCATTATAGATTTAAAAAATCAAGCTGGCCACCAAATCTAATACCCAATGGCTTTAATTCAGTTGTTTTAAGAAATACTGAGCTGAAATTGTGTGTGGTCATAGCTAAGAATGATAAAAAACAACATGCTGCATACAGCATACATTTCTGCATATCAGAAAACAATTTTTAACAACATCTAAAAACCCCACTCAGTTGTTAATTATTTGGGGGTGGCACCTGGGGTGGCCAATAAGGTACCAGGGGCACTTGCCACCACTTTGGTTCCACCCATAGCAATGTGAACTAACACATCACATTCATGTTGTCATTACCTAAATTAATTCTGTACTCTTATTTTTGAAAGCTACCACATATCCCAAACCCTGAAAAACGTTTAAATAGTCATTAAAAGTCAAGGTCAAACAACAGGAGTTTTATATTTTGTTAACAGACTGAATATCTGTTGTTCATTCTTGAGGTAATTTAGCACACCTGCTAACCTCTCAACATATATTCATTATTTACAGTTTTAAGACTAATTTAAATGTCCTTTGATGTCAATCCTTCATTTCATCCAATCTTGACCTCATCAACAACTCATCCACAGGGTAATTCATCAGTCAAATCATTTTTTACAATAAATAATTTCGAATCAGTTCTTTTTTTTAACTTTCAAATTCATTTTTTTTTTTTTTGGCCTTGGGTTTAGAAATTGCTGTACAACTCCAGCTCATCAAGCTCAAATATATAGCTTTCATTTCAAGTTAGTACCATTTTTCCTTTTTGCCAGATTAAAATGTATCCCCCTTATAAGGTCCTGCCAGTGAAGAGCCTCTTTATTGGGTGTGCCTTTGGATTGAAATCCAGCTGTGACGGCCACGGGTGACTGAGCAAATCCGTCATCCCAAAAAATGAACAATGAGAACTTGCCACAGGTTTTGCCATATTTCCTGGAATCTAAAGGGAAAACACATGGGCTGTCTGACTCAAGGGTACCTGGAGCCAATAAAAACATTACTGTGCCACTTATGACAATAATGACTGACCTCTTGGATTGGATTTTCATTTCCCTGCAGCCCTAACAAAACATTCAGCAACTCTCCGTTTGAGGCCTCATTTCATTCGCCAGAAAAAGGTTGAAACGGTTAAAACGGTTGCTTTATAACTCTATGACTTATCTCTTCATTTAGCCTGTCAGTCATCCCTCATTAGTGTGATACGTAGCACATGCACAAAACACACAATGGTAAGTGTGTTTATGTTTTAGCATGGCTTCTCATCTATTTTCAGTGGATGTATGAGTTTATAATTAGGCCCACCTTCAACGTAGCCTCTGAAGGAAATGAAGCATAATAGAAAGCTGGTTCAGAAAAGGCGATGTGTGTAATTTCAAATGTAAATACCTTTGGCAGATGGCAATGACCCACTACCGTGAACCACAGGAAGTAATTGTGGCTGGATTGGACTTGGGGCACGGGGAGCAAATATAAACTGCAGGACCAGTGTGTTATTGCAGTCAACCAACAGAAATGGAAGGGAAGCTTGAGCAAGCAAGATGGACTGGAAGATAGAAAGGCTGATTAAAAAAAAGTGAGACAGAGAGAGTGATGGCCACAATTGCCAAAAGTACCAGTCGGTAATTAAGAACCCATGTTTCATATTTAATGAGCAACAAGGCAGTGACCTGATACACCACCTGAGACACACACAAAATGCCAAAAAGCCACGGCATTCCAAAAAACATGCTTGATGGATCTTAAACTGGCTTAACCTAATTGTGTTTAGAAAAGCTTCAATGTAGCAGAAACTTACTGTGACTCCAGGGCTGTGAGATGCAAAAATCAGGACATACAATGAGATAAATCCCACTTTTAATCAACTCCAATCTGATCAAAATGAACACAGGTTTTATTTTGGTTCTGCTAGTAAGTGTAGTTATTTGGGTGATACAGAAGAGAATGATTCTGCTGTGCAGTTTCAGCAGCCTAAAACACATAGCAATGATCTTTTAGATGTGTTAGTGCTCCCATAAATGACCAAAGATGTTTTTTTTTTTCTTTAGATAAATATGGTTGAGTAAGTTGCAGGAATGTTGGCGAGAGAACTTGGCCACAGCCTTGTACAGCCAACCACCTGCTGAGTCGAATCGGGTTACGGATAGTTTTGGCCTCACCAAGCTTCGATGCACCTCTTCAAACCCCCCCCCCCAAACTTCTTGTTACACATTTCTCTGCGAGGTCACAAATATCAAGATTGAAAAGGAAAGACAGAACATAAAAGCGAAACAGGAGTAACACGTCCGAAAACTCCAGAAGCTAAGAAAGAAAAACAAAAAGAGGATAAAAGAGGCCTTAGCGAGTGGAAGAAAATCATTGAAAATGCATTTTTTCTTGTCTGCCAAGTGTAAAAAAGTTTTTACTTCTTTCAGACTATGAATGCAGCCTCACCTTAGCACAGTAATAGAGGTTGAGATCTAAGTATAATAGAAGTAGAGAAAAATCTGAATGCCATGCTCCTGTTTAAAATGATGTCTGCGAGGTGTTAGGTCACAATACACACACTGGCACAAACCTCGATAATGTAATCTTTAAATACTCTTTAAAAATACTTTTATTACAGGCAGAACAGTCAATATGGTTAACACAGCACACGGTACTGTTAGGACTTGATGACGCTATTAGCAGTCTCTTGTCAATCTTTGAAATTGTCAGAGTGGTTTTTACCCTTCAATCTCACCATGTGCGTGTTTTATGGTCTGACAGAATACTGATCTATTAAATGTCCTTCAGTGCTTCTTCACTGCCATTCTCTTGAGTTTTATTGACTCTTTCTTCTCCACTTCTGGCTCACAAAAAAATACAGTTTCATGACTTCATGTGTTTCAGTGAGACTGAGATAGACGGTAGGAAACCCAAAACACAAACTCCCTGATGCTTTCAGTGTTGTATGGTTGGGATTGTGCCATTAAAAAAAGAAAAAGAAGAAAAAAAAAAGAAGTTGTTGCTAGGCACAAAATGTTCTCCGAAGGAACTCCGTAGGGAGAAGTTCTTTCAGCTTGTGCCTTGAGAATCACTTTGGATTGAAAAGAAGGAAGTGGAAGTTGAAGTGGATCCAAAAAAACTCAAGTGTACGAAAGGAAATATTCCTTAAAAAGGAATTAAAGTAATTTAAATTTTTTTTTTTTCATTTCTCTTCGTCATTCACTTCCTACTTTTTGAAATGTATTAATTTATTACATTTTTTATTTTGGGAATACCTTTGGAAGAGTGCTACTGCCAACGTTTTCCCATTAGCATGCAACTGATGAATGCAGTTGGAGAGACAAGCCCGCAGGAACAAAAAAAGACCAAAAAAAAAAAAGATCACGCATTACTTTTCTAAAGTCTAAACTAAACTTTTAATTGCTCTTCAAGTGGGATATTAGGCCACTGCTGGAACATTTTATACTATTCTGCAAGGATTCAATTGAACATCTTCAGAAACTTAAACCAACCTATGACCTGCTCTGAATGCCCAAATTAAGATCTTTTGTTGTCTTTTATTTTCTGTACAGTTGTTCAGAGGATATTTTGCTAACAAACAGATTGAAAATATAAAACTGTCTAGTCAGCAGGAGTAGCATAGTAAGTCATTGCCCCCATTGGCCCCTGTCTCGTTAGTTCCCTTGCCTGAACACTTTTTGTACTGTAATGTACTTTTTTTCTTCTGGGGTTAAAAAGGACTAACATAGCAAGTGTAAGGTAACTGATAGCATGAAGCTATCAAGGACATAAAAAGACTAAGTGAAGGCTTCATATTTCATGAAAGAAGGCTTGTCATTGTTAACCAAATATGTGATGCTAGATCACTTGTGCTGTGGTATTATTTTTTCAGTGAACGTCCACAGCGACACTCACCAGCGGTCAATCACGAATTATGTTACATCCTCTGATGGGGAACGGATAGGACCATCTCCTGTGTCACCACGTTAGAGCCATCACTGCTGCTGATACAAGCGCTCTCGCTCTCTCACGCACACACACAGGGAATGAGTGTCAACCAAATCCAGACCGTGGTGTTGCTTACATGGAGCCGGCCTGCAAAATCCTGCGATCACATTTCTTGACTTGAGTTCTTGGTCTGAGGGATAAATGGCATCACATTTACTGACCACATCCATGTGAGCACACGTGTTCTGAGTGCCTCCTGTCTACCTGCGAGCATAAATCACCACTCTTGTGTCATGTCATTTCCAGTGTCACCAGCTTTGGTTTTGCACTTCTGGCATTAGGTGGGTGTAACTCAGATGTGGCATGTGTGAATCCGTCACCGCACTGGCAGGGCTCCGTCCGACCAATGGCCTACTACTGTCAACGTTAGCTTGTCATGACACGGGTCTGCATGTCAGCAGAAAAACATGACAACGAAGTGGCCAAATGCCAGCGCTGAAGGTTTTTCCATTGAAGATTCAAGATAGCAGTTTATCTTCCTTCGATACCTGTCCCACGCAAGCCCAGATGGTCGACTTAAAAGCCTCCAAATGCTTTAAGCAAAGAAATGTATGTCACCATAACGAGGAAGAAAAAAGAAGCGATATGATCAAAAGGCATAGACAGACTGTAGAGTGAAGGATAAAGAGGGAAAAAAATGATCCACAGATAAGGAAACGAGACGGAAACAGTGTAGAAACTTTAATAGGGTTGATGAATGATTCTTTATTTACCGTCCTGAATCACTGATGACAGATAACCTGTATTTAGGGGATCAGGGCTGCCATCCAAACAGGCAAAAGAGAGCTGAGAGAGATAGATTGGAGGAGGTTAGAGAGCATATCTAGCTCATCCGCTAATGAGGCGTTCTATTTGAGTATGATCATACAGGCATGTATCATTCATGTGGGATAAGCTGTGTGTGATGTGTCCTTGTGCATCTGCCGTTCTTTGTAGCAACACTTGCCTCATTTCTTGAGGAGAGAACCGCCAGGTGGCGTGTCTTTGTCTGGATCAAATGAGCACCAACTGCATGTCCTTATCACATCTCTCACACACACACACAAAACACACTTCCCTTACAGGTCCCATCCACCACCTGTTCCTGACAACAGCAGCATAGAACAATTATGATTCAAACAATTAGGGAAACAATTACTACAAATGAGTAATTAAACCCTAATGCCAGGATAAATAACATGGCATTGAGAAAGGAGAGGAAGGTAAAAAAAAGCCCAAGGCAAGGCAACGGGGGGAGGGATGGATAAAAAAGGGTGGGATCGCAAAGGAATTCAATGAGATATGCAGTAAACTCTGGTGGTGCAACATAAGGATTATCAAAAATGAAATAGCTTCACACATACACATACCCTTCCTGTCATGTCCCCCCCTTCCTTCATCCTCGTTCATCATCTCAATTGAGCCCCCTTATCTTTCAGCTCCTTTCTCTCTCTCCTTCTCTCCCCTTTGCTCCCCTATCTCAGTCTCCACTGCTCGCTCTCGCCCACTCTCTTCTCAACTCGCTATCTCCGTTAAGATCACACAAGGTCAAACCTCCCCGACGTTTGATGGATGAAAATGGAATTAAGATGAAAGCACACTTTCAGATAATGAAGATATGCTGTGGGAGATTAGGAAGGTTGGGGGAGGGGATGGGGGGGGGGGGGGGGTGCACAGGTGCCGACCAAATAAATATAAAAATTTATGTGTGTTTGGCTCGTGCCCAGACAATCCCCGAGTGTTCTCTTGGCCGGGGTTGAGTTGGGGTAGGGGGCAAAGTGGAAATCATAACAAAGAAATTTTAATAGGGAAAGTGGAAAGGCAGCACCTTCTTTTTGTTCAGCTGACAGCGTTCATTTGGTTTAACACGAGAATGCAGAAAGAATCACCGTGCCGTGGAGAGAGGTGCTGGAAACCATGAGCGTCTATGTTCGAGAGGGTTGTGTTTAAGGATCGTCTTTAACTTTTACACAATATCTGAAAGTAGACGGCTGTCGTGCCCTCTTAGGTGTAGTGTGTTTACATAACGACAAAGGCCTCCTTGGGTATTTGCATGTACTTTGGAAGGCATATGATCTACTTTACAAAAAGTGACACAGGCAAGCGCGTACATCTTACAATCCAATCTTCCCCGTCTTTGCCGTTCTCAAGGGCTGGATCAGCATATGTGTGTTTGAGAAGTGTGTTTCAAAAGATGGGAGAAAAGGATAAAGATCCTGAGCCTCAGAAAGGCATAAAAGACAGACTATCAGTCTATCAAGGCCTCGTATCACTGTCTGATGACTGCGATATGCACACTAATCCGCATGTAAAATAGTCTTCTCCTCCAAGGCACTTCTTTAAGTGCACTTAGTTAGCAGTCTCAATGCTCTTTCCACATTCTTGCCTTCTATGGTGCTATTCTCAGAGACTAAAAAAAAGATCTTTGGTATGCTTTTAATGTCTTATTTTCATTCCAAGTGCCATTAGATCTCATTACCCGGTTGTTGACTGGGCAGCAATTTTTGAGAAGAAGTTGGGAAATTTGATAATGGTGTCAGGTTGCTTTGGTCCTCGTTGCAAGGGCTCGAGGTTGTTTTGTGCTATGAAATGCTGAAAAAAAAACACACTATTTAATGCAGTAGAAGAACATTAAAGACAAGAGTGTGGAAGAAACTCTGGCTTAGTTCAGCTGAGAGCTATTCCTTTTTTTTTTGTTGGATCAAACTGAGGGAAAAGAATGCGGTTGAGTTACATAGGAGACTGCCAACAATGGAGCTCTTTGTTAAGACATCAGGTAAACACAGGAGAAACGCAGAAAATATCTTCTTTTTTACAACGCCAAGGGTACAGAGGGGTCAAACAGGCATGATTACTGAACACCTGTGTCTGCTCTCTGGCGGGCTCGGCACCAATGTACCAATGGCCCATAGTGCAATCAATCCCCGCCAACTGCTGTGTGTACATGGGTGTGTGTGCGTGTGTGCGCTTCACCTATCACCTTACTGGCAGCTGGTATCCAAGGCATAAAAGAATCGTCAGGGAGATAGCAAGCAGAGGCAGTAGATGAAGGAGTGTGGTGGGTGGGAGAGTCGCGGCAGCGTGCGGGGAGCGAGCAGATGGAAGAGATCCTGCATTGAGTTGAAATTACACCCCCCCCCCCCCTCCCTTCCCCGCTTCTTCGTGCTGCAGGTGAAAGCACCTAACTGTAAGCGCTACCCCAACTCACTCTTCATCCCCCTTTCAACTTCTAATCAAGAGAGGGACAGAAATGAGAAGACGGTAAGCTTTGAGGTGGAACAGAGAATGAATGGTGGCTATTGAAGAAACCTATAAGCTTTGGGGGGGGGGAGTATTAGCCGCGGACATGCAAGACTGAGCTCACACAGACATACACACTCTCTGCACAAGCTTTTTTCTCACTGAGCTCCATGAAGAGGGTGGTGCATAAGTTTGGGAGGGGAGGCCTTTGCTGTAGAAGGTTATTGATTTAAAGCGACATCAGCATGATGGATGATGGCATTGTGGATCACGTGCCGCATCATCGTCAATATTTTGCGGATGCGTGATGTCGGATCAATGGTCAGGCATGGAGCTGTATTAGCAATATATCTGTTTGTGGAAGCATTGAAATGTTTTTATTTTACAGCTTCCTTGTTGATTTTTCAACGAGAACAGAAGGGAGCCTCGTTCTGTCGTCTCCTCTACTCTTATTCTTTCCTTCCTTTTCCTGTTCTCCTCCCTGTGTGCCATTCAACCACAGCAGAGCAGCTTAAAAAACCTGACATCAGAACTCAAGGCCAGAGCTGAGGCTGTCACATAAAGAGACAAAACATCCATTTAATTTCAGCTTGTATTACACTGCTGTTTTTCCTCTCGCTTTTGATCTAAGAACAATGGCCAGGATTTGCCTCAAACTGGGCTGCTTCCAAACCCATCCGCTCTGCAGTTTCTGCAGAACTGGTTTTCTCCCTATTCACTCTTTCTTAAAAAAAACGGAAGAAAAAGAAGAGGCTGCTGAGCACAGCACCACGCTGAACTAATGATGGCCCTCATCAGGCTGGTTAATTTAACCCCTGGTGTAAATTAAGAGGTAGAGGTCATAGAGGGAGGTGGAGAGTGGGGCTGCTTTTCTGCTCTAACTTAAAACAATAATCACTTCTCTATAGACAGCCGCCTAGCCCACATTACTATGCTAACAAGAAAATGTGGTGGTTTTCATTCATCTGCTGTGCAGACTGCATTATTATGAATTTGGGGCATTGAAAGAGTAGTTATTTAGAAGGCTACAGTGTGTGCTATTCCCATGTGTGTTCACTCTGCCCCCTATACCCCATTCCTCCTCCCTTTGCAGCTCCACTGGTCCTCTTTGGCCAAACCAAAAGCAGGTCAGGTGTAAATTACAACTCAATAAGCTAAGCAATATTACCCAACCCCTCTGTGGTGGCCACAGTTGTTAACATTTAAAACAAAAAGTCTCTTTTTTTAGCTGCTGTACATCTTCTCATAGCAAAAAACGTGACACAAAAGGTTGAAATTATGGATTTTATCATCATTTTCTAAAATAGAGGCCACTGTTACAGTGAGATAATTGATGGTAATCAGCACAAATCCAGTTATCAACAGAAGGCAAAGCATGTGTTGCTTTTAAAAGGTCTGCACCTCTTTTTAATGCCTATTTAGCACTAGGCATCAGAAACATCAGCTGGTTTTGTCGATATATCAAGTCAAATTTGTGTTTGTTGTTCAAAATGGAAAATAACATAAGGTGAAACCATGAGTCATGCTTATAGAAAACAGCAGATCATCTGTCTCCATTTTACTGTATCCCTGATGTCTTATGTCTTCAGTCAACAAAAGTGTTTTCCACCAACAAACTGTTGGTCAATACCCACACAGCAGTCTGGTGTGGACCAGATCTGGTGTCAGTCTGGTACTGCTGGCTGACAGCTGACATGGCAAGTTGTTTGTCAACCAGATGTGGGCCAAGTCTGGCAATGATGGCACTGTTTTTAGGATGACATGGAAGAACTGGTTGGACTGTGGTTTGGTAAATGTGGTCTAGATCACTACCACAGCTGTTGTTGTTTTGTGTATGTGGGTGCATCTCATGCAAGGATCACCTCTACCAAAATTGCATCTGGGCCACTGAAGGGCAGTCATTCTTTGAGGTTTCTTGGTCGGCGTTACTGCTCAGGTCTGGACTTGTGGCCCAGACCAGTTTTCCTATGTGGGTAGTATCAAACATCATTGTTGTTAACCCATGCCATGGCCAATATGGTAGAGGAATCATTTTCTTCATGATTCTTGTGGCTGATTTGACAAAGGTTTTAAACTGGATGCACTTCCTGACTCCTCACTTATCTGGGTTTGGAATAACACGGAAAGGTAAGTGCCTTTGACATAAACATTTGGTTGCTCTTACAGTGCACACTAGAAGGATACTATGGGTATATACATTTACAAAAATAACCAAAAATACCTGCAAAAAGGACAAATTGAGGAACTAATAATAGAAATCTGATTTCTAATGTGTGGTAACAGTTCCAGTGGGACTATTTGTCTTCCATTGAAGTACACATACATAACTTGACAGGCCTAGTTTATTTATTGTCTTTGCGGTTATTCTAATCATTGAGATGAGCTCAAGATACATTTAAGGACAGTTAGGTATTTGGTGACTGCTTTTTTTTGTCCTAAAGATGTATTTCCTGGCTGCTCTTGCACTTTCATGGCTTCATTATTATGTTATAACAGCTGAAGACAGTTGTCATAACTGAAAGATAAGCTTGTAAAAACCAAACGTTCATGATCCTGCATAACAATGATGGTAATGTTTTTCTTTCTCCCTCTCTCAGAAGTTGTCAAGCTGTTGTCAAGGAGTTGTCACATTTTTTTTTTACACAGCCAGGTATCAGCCCATTCAGATGTGATCATCACCATTTTTGAGTTTGTTTTTTTTTTCAGCACCAACAACTTCTCATTTCCCATCCATCTGTCAGGAATATTACCCATCAAGTCATCCATCACACTCAATCCACTCCCTAATTCTTGTGTCTCTCGCTCTGCTTATCGCAATACTTTTTGAGCTGAGGTGTAATACTAACAAGCTAGAGAAAGATGAATGGGGTTTTCTTAAGGCTTGTAAATCCACAGATAGGGTTGAGCGTTGTGTTACCCTTTTCCTTCCGTGTAAGACTCTGAGTAACTTTCTGGTTACTTTGCACTCACTTTAAAAGGTCCCTGACATGCCTCCTACCCTCCACTAATGAGTTCCATTTCATTGCCACATTCCTTTACATGACCCTGCCGACCTCAGGCGCATTTGGTTCCACTGCCTTTCAATACCTCTGTCTCTCTGTACAGTTCTTCACAGGGTACATGATCTCTGTTGACACAACTACTAGATTGTAGACTCAGTGATTTAGCTTCTGTTTGTTTTTTTATCACCTAACACCTAAAGGCAAAAGGTATATGATTGTTTCTTTTTGCCTATGTCTGTCAGTGTGTGAGTAAAGGTGTGTTTTCGTGCCTGTTGTGTTAGTGAAATATGTCATTAAACAATAAGTATTTTATTAAAATATTTAGAAATCAATCATCGATTGCGCATCTACAACTGGCATTTTGTGGTTGAGGAGAAGGTGGGTGATAAGGAAAAGAGAAAAAAAAGCAAAGAAAGGACCATTAAAATTTACATGAAATGAATTTGTGGTTTCATAAACTGCTGCAGCAAAAAGAGACGCAACACTGATTATTGGTCTGGGACATACTCCATGTTTAGGACACAATATAATCATGTTTGCCGGAGACAAATTGAAACAGAAAGCATTCCAAGTGACGGCAGCATTTACAGCATTCTGTCTGATTTGGACGGTGGAATTTTTCATCTTTTATGCAGGGTATTTCGGAATTAGATTTGCTGGTCTTTGTTTGTCTGTCACTGCCTGGGCACTGATTGAAGGACATCTGTCTGGTTGCATTAAGTGCGTGTCATGCCGGTCTTAGGTTCATGCTGGATTCTGTTGGTTTGCCCTAGATACAGTATCAGAACTGGATTAACAATGCAAGATCTTTGTTTGACCCTGTTTATACCTTAGTACCAGGGGGCTTAAGTAAAAGAATTCTGACTAAAAGACCAAAAGAAGATTGTGTAATTAGTGATCGACTTTAAAAAATACCCTTATTGCTTTGTACTTTTGTACAGTTCAGATGCAGGATGCCAAGAGATGCGATCAATCAGTCATTTGATTGTTAGTCCCATAAGAGAGTAGATAGAGTGGTTTTGGAATGGATTTAAAAAAGATCACCAAGCCTTTATCTGCTTAAAGCTACCAAGATGAGTTTAAATATAGGGAGAGGACCTCACTGTGCTTTTAAAGACCACCAAACAAGCACCATTCTAATTTAAAACGCTTTCAATGTAGGTCAAGAGAACTCTTTATTCTGAGCATTAGCAAGGACTACCGAGAATCTTACCTGCACTTCACTTTAATACAGCTGATGTCGTGACATTTCCTGTCTTCCAGTCTGCTTAGAGTTAATATGTATTGATCAGTTGCAGGGGAAGAGTATGAGGAATGGAATGATAACTGAATTTAATGTTAAAATTTGACCAAAGGATGGAAAAAAGAAATTCTGGCAACTAAAGGTCTCTACTGGGCTAATTTAAGAGAGGCAGCCCAGCAATCTGGCAAAATAAAAACCAAATGCATCCCGCTGAAGCTGTCCAAGCAAGGGTGTCACAAAGAAATGGCTTAAATCCACTCCTTCTCCCTCAGAGGTGCACACTAGTCGAAGCGAGCCAGGGAAGAACAAGTGTTGAAATGGAAGAATGGAGCAAGCACCTTTTTTTTTTTTTTCTGTGAAGCATGGCCAATGCAAGGCGAAACTTTGATCCGAGAGCGTTAGAAGAGGGAATGCCCATCCTACACAGAGCCCAGATCTGTCCATCACCCGTGTGTTTAGCCAACCTGCAAAACTGCCCCAATCAACGGAGAAGCCGAGGCTTGTCAGTCACACATTAGCAGCCAAGTCACCACGAGGCAGAGGAGGAGATGAGGCTGAATGCTTATTAGCGGCTGTGAAATCTTAGCCCCAAAGCTCTGCTTGCATTCACTGGCTTCAGTCAGAAAGCGCTATTGCTTTTCTTTAAGATGATTTTCTTTTTCATTTTTTTTTCTTCCCCCAGTTATAGAAGCAATGATGGACAAGGAATGGAAGCACTAATATGTCCGCATGTACATGGTGTGAACACCCAGACATCTCCCACTAGCAGTTTCTTTGAGCAAAATGGGAAAGAAGTATTTTCCAGAGTATGCTTCCAGGGGTTGTGAAGCCTCTTTTCAACCTACGCAGGTTCTCACAGTGCACACGAGTAATGCTGATGGCCAAGCTAGACTTTTCCCATCAGCTTGGAACATTTGCTGCACATTTAAACTCATTAAAGTTGGTAAATAGAAACAGTTCAATCTTACAAAGAGGCCTGTTCCTCAGCTGTGCTATTCATCTCAGTCGGAATTTTCATTACCTATAACTTAAATAACCAATATAATGCCTCATATTTCAGGCAGGTAAAGAATTCAAATAAAAATTTTGATTGTTGAAGAGCCCCAATGTTACTGGAAAACGAGAGTCTGCCATCCTTTAATAACATAATAAAACATATGGTTTTACCAGGTTCTAAAATGATTTAAATCTAACCTCAAGGGTACAAAACCCACAACAGATTCTACCATATCATCATCAGTAAGTGTGACCACCTTTATACGTTTGCTATTCTAACAGGTGTGTTAACACAATGCTAGGAAATAAAAGCATTGGCAATAGACATAAAGAAGCAATTTTGCTGCCAATCAATTTGGCAAGGGTTAAAGATCATTTCCTAACAACTTGGAGTTCATCATTTTAAAGAGAGAAATTATTTTCACAAGTGAAAAACATTCAAAATGGTTGCCAATTTTCACAAGTGGACACTCTAGAAAAAATGTGCCAATGTTTGACCATGAAATGCTCAGGAAAACTGCAGAAACCCCAAGAGATTTTAATAAGTTTAGAATCTTTGAAAACCAGTCTTTATTATGTTCTAATACATTAGGAACTACAATCAAAGGAGAATGGACTTTCTCTGAGACACATAATACTTCCACATACAAAAAACATAAGCTTAAATCTTAGTCTGCACAACAGATGGATGGGGCATTTAAACGGATGTGACATTAAAGCAGGAAGCAAAGTTCGGATTGCTTCTGGTTAGTAAAAAAAACCTTGCTTTGTGCCTTTTGCTCTTCACATTAGTGTTGCAATTCTTGATGTCGTAACATATTTGCTAAGCATATGCAGCTACTTCACACTTGCAGGAGAATGATGCAACATTCAAAGCTTTCAATATTTTTTTCTATAACAGCTGTCAGTCAAAGCTTGATAGAGTTTCTAAACGTCTTCTGGGTACACTCAATAGCAGTCATGTTATGAGAAAGAAAAGGCAAGGAAAAATCTACAAATCAGAAAGAATGAAGACATTTATTTATACCAACCTAAAGCAGAATGTTTAGAATCATCTGACTGCACAGTGAGGACAACAGGAAATGGAAAGCATATTTGTTGATTTGCTTTTAAAATCTCGAGCATATGTGCCTTGGATTGGATTGGTTTTACCGGTTTTATCCTTCCCCTCGGCGCGTATAAACCCAAGAATTGACCATCAGTCGCACACACAGTTCCCGTTCAATCTGCTCATTGTTTGATCTCCGCAATGCCGAACCAGAGAGTAAACAGGCCTATCACAGAAGGATTTTGCAAACAAGAGGCAGGCAAAGAGATACAAAGCAAACAAATAAATGTGCCAGCCCGTGTGAGGAATTTCTGGGCTGTGCAATTAGGTAATATTCATAATACATGAGCTAAAGTGGGGGGTGGGGGCATGAGTGGAGAGACAGAGAGATAGAGAGAAGAAAGGTGCAGGGGAGCATTTGAGCATGGAGGTAAGAGTGGTAATGCTTGATTCATTGTCATTGATCAGCTGTGTGTTTGTGAGTGTTTATTTCCATCGTGTGGCTATTCATGTGCTTGTGTGTGCCCTGGTTTGTCTTTTTTGTTGCCAAGTGTGTGCGTTTGTGTGTGCGCTTTGGCTTGATGGAAGCAGAAGGCCTGTGGCAGGTAGAAAATGACCCGGGCCTTTTCATTTGACACCGCTGCACCTTCAAACAAACTACCTAAGGCCTCTACGCACACCCATAATCCATTCAAGGTAGCAAGCAATTTTCATTATTGACTGGTGAGAAACACAGGCAGAGAAGGGAGACAGAGGGAGAAGGGGGGGGTGGCGACGAGATGGAAAACAAAAAGAGAATAGCATGGTTGAGCGGGGAGAGATTAAAAGTAGTGAAGAAGGGAGAAGTGGAAGAGATAGCAGGGTATTGGCAAGAAAAAGAGGCCGAGTGAAAGGGAGAGAAAATAGATTACGAGTAAAAAACAGACTCAAGAAAGTGGAAGATGTGGGGGTGGGGGTGTCCAAGAGATGGAAGTGATTGAAAGCAATGCGGCTGGGAAGGGGTGGGGGCGGGGCAAGATGGAGAGTGCGGTTGAAGCGAATGGAATCACAGTACCGCTAATGTATGGGCGCAAACGTAGGAAGTTCACGTTTGCCAGTGAGAGGTGGCGTAAAAGCAAGAAATAACCTGTCACCTTTTATACATACGTGCCCAAATTCAGAGCTACCTTAAACACACACACACACAATCTCACTCCCAGATTCAATCTCAATCCCACTACAGATATTGCTTTAGCGCAGGGTGTCTATTTTCTTTTCGGAGTCAAAGTCCAGAATGTAGCAAATGTTGGAAACACAAAAACAAAACCCAAAGACGAAAAGAAAGAAAAACAACTTTTTTTTTACACCGACAATAGATTACGCCTAACAGAAGCACAATAAACTTTCACGACACACAAAAGCAAAAACAGGAAACAATCGCAAAGTTTTACAAACCCAACAGAACAAAAAAGCACTTCAAAGCTTCAGGAACCAAAACAAAATCAAAAACTTTTTTGAAGACAACCAAAACAAACAATTTAAAAATAGTAAACAAAAAATGCAACTAAATGTAATGACATACGAAAGTTAAACAATCAACAATCCCACTATAAGCCCCTGTTTGTCCTGCCTCTAGGTTTGACAAGATCCAAGTCCTGCAATGGAGTTAACATGCAAAAGCTGTGTTTATGCCTGTAAATTATTTCAAATGTAATCATTACATCACACACTAAAGCTCTGAAGCCCCCGCAACCTTAAACAAGTAGTTTCAATTCTAGGACCATTGTTGTCAGAGGCATATCGAAGGGGGAACGATCCCACGACGTCTCAGTTGTTTTACACATTACACCAATGGTGGGAAAAGGGTGTCTCAGGTCAGCCTTAAAATGAGTTAAGATTCCAAACTATATGGAATCACCACTATTGGGGGATGTTTAATTTTGGGGTTTTAAAACCCTCCCAATGAACAAATGGCCAGTTACAGCACTTAACTTGGTTCTAGTTAGGCTGTACACAGCAGTTATCGGTGCATACACTATTGTTGCCCATTTGTACCTACATTTTAGGGGTGCAACAATACATGTACCCGTATCGAACCGTTCAATACAGTGCTTTAGGTTCAATAAACTCTTGTATCGAACAATACAGATTTTAAAATTTATTTTATCAACTTGTCTTCTGAAGATGCTCTGTGTTGAAGGAT
>JARVJO010000001.1:12888599-12945619 GCA_031762555.1 Cynodonichthys magdalenae
TTATTTTAAAAAAAAAAAAAAAAAAAAAAAAAAAAAAAAAAAAGGATGCAAGCAGAGGTTTCCCTTATTTGTTACGTAATAAGCAAACATCACAGAAGTAGACATGCCAGAAAAAAGTTTGCCCCAGTCTCTAACTGATACAGAACTTATGTAACCAGGTCTTTACTATTAATATAGAATGAATCAAAGCGTCGTTAGACTTTTTACTGACAACTGGCCATTACAGAAGGGAAGTATCAGTCTCCAGATTTGCAAATCTGCTCTCGTCGATCTTGTGGATTTTTGTTATTACATGTAATAACAATTATAATAAATATAATATTAATTCTTCTCAAAAGGTTGTCTCCAGTGATCCTTCCAATCTAATGAACTCGGTAACGAGGAAAAAATTATTTTTGTTTCTTAACGGCACACAAACACACATATAATACATTACACTTACAGGAAGTGTGTTTAAAGATTAAGAACCTCTCACTTTCCCTTTCTTGCCCCCTTTTTTTTTCCTTTATGACCAGGACTAGCTTCTGAAGTTGCCTCTGTCAGCACAATGAGGCTCTATAATGGATGGTAATCATTCAGCGAGCGTGGCGTCTATGGCTAGCCTAAAAGAAAAAAAAAGAAAGAAAGTGAGAGAAGGAGAAGAAGAGGGCAGAGGGAGAAGCCTGGCTCCTCTGCTGCTAATCTCAGCTAATGGCTTCTGCAGAGCCAGGAGAGAGCCATATGCACTAACAATGGAACAGAGGAAGAAACAGAGGGATTGAAGGGTGGAGAGGTGAGGTTGGTGTTGTGTATGTGTGTGTTCAAAAACCATGGGCTGTAAAAATTAGGATAGATAGGAGGTGGGAACAGTGTAAAGAACAAGCAAAAAAAAGCTAAGTCAGCTTAAGCACATGGTTTAACAGCATCATTATTATGGGAAGGAACCCGATTTGGGATTTAGAGCAAAACACACACTCTCTTTCACACACTAACGTCACTTTAAAAACCTACATACACTGCTTTTCTTTAAAGTTGAACATTTTGGGAAATACCCTTATTGGCCAGTGACGGAAAAAGTGTCCACTGCAGTAAAAATGATCCAAGTACAATTCTGAGGTGTGCTCATGCAACAAAACACGTCTACTATATTACATATCAGACAAGTGGCTTAATCTTAACCACAACAAACTGACAACTTTACTTTAAGTTATTTTATATTTTTTGTCAGGTACACTTTTTTTCCTTAAATAATTCTTATTTATCTTCATAAATGTTTACATAACCCAATTTCTTTCTAAAAACAAATAATATAGAGGAAAGTCAAACTGAAAACAGAATGGACTATGCTCTTCTCTTCAAATGCATCTTTTTTTTTTTTTTCCCAAAACTTGAAAAAGCTTCACTTCTGGAAGGGTAAAACTTTTGCATGATTCTCAAAAACTCCTTAAAGTTATTTTGTAATATTTTAAGAAAAAGAAAATAATCATCCTACTACTAAAAATGACCATATTAGTGTAGCGATTAGATAAGCAAGAAATTTTGGGCTGAACAGATTCCAAAACCTAACAGCTCTGTCAAGTTGTTTTGGCCTTAAAAACTTTATTCATCTTACAAAATGTTCACATGACCCAATTTCTCACTAAAAGCAAACGAAAATGGCAAAAATGGCAAAAAACTGCAAACAAATTTCTTTGGCTTACAAAACTTTGCTCTTTCCACTTTTCAAATGTATCCTTTATGTCATGCTTTTACTTCAGAAACATAAAACACAGGAGTGTTTAGGCTACCATCAAAAGTTAGCATAGTAGTGTAGTAATTAGCTTAAAAAAGATCCACTTACAGATTAGCAAAGGAATGTTAAAACAACATACTAAACTAACTTAATCCACACATATTCGCTAATGTCTACAGAATTTTGACTATGTACAACTAAAACAAGACATGAGGTAATATTTATGGTGGAAAAATGAAACAACAGTACTGGTTGTGTTTACTTTGCAGAGTGTTGCCTCAATGTGGGAGGAATATTCTATCTAAACACATAAATCTTATGTCATTTTATATGGAATACAATAATGAATGGCATCATGCTCAAAGGAAATGTACTGAATACTGCACTGAACCATGACATTGAAAAGGGCAAGTTGACCAAGGATGGTACACTAATGATAGCTAATGTTAGCTTGTTGTTGCTTGGTAGCTCACTACAGTTGTATAGCTGAACTTGTGAAAAAATGTTACAGTTGTTGCAAATGATTCAAGTAAAGTTATATGTGTGACATGACCCCCACAATCAGTGAACCCACCAACAATGGGCAACAGTAGATTTTGGGTTCATGAAATTGGGCTGGAATTGGACCATAACAGCTAATGCTAATACATAGAACCTTGGTTTGAACCCACGCCAGACCAGCCCTACAGTAAACAAAAAAAGGCCATAAGAATAAACAACCATCTGCTTGCTACAGTCTTGATCTAACCAAACAACCATCAGTGTGGTGCTATTTTTTTCCACCCAATCTTGACAAAAACCTAAATATGACCAAATATGCCATTATTTTTTATCTAAAGAGACACATTATTGTTTATCTTCTCAATATAGCAGAATATAGGCAAAATAATTGTGCTAATCTCAAAACAACCAGGGTTGCTCACAGTTTGTAAAAATGCAATTATTTTTAGCGTTTGGTGAAAACTGGATGTATGAAAAATGCTTTCTATCTGAACAAGCTGTGACCTTTTGTATCAATCAAGCGTCTGACATTTCCTTTTTCTCAAAAGAAGTTCAAAGCAAAGACACAGTTGTATAAAGAAAAAAAACAATGAACCAAAAAACAGTATAGGAAATGGTTTTATCAAAACAAACTTCTACTACAGGTCTTGTAAACAGTCATTATTTGACAAAGCGGTACGCTGGTCAGAGTTGCAATGAGTACCATCCTTTTGAGGGATTGGACGTTTGTCTAAAGGGATTAGCTGAGGGGATAAGCAGAATGTTTTCCCTATCTCTTGAGCTTAACTGAGCAGGAGAGAGCAAAATAATACTTGTTTGGGCCTGGCTCATTTTCCATTTCAAAATAGATATTTATCCTTTTATCCGGTTTTCATCATCCACAAGGTTATGCAGGCACGAGCAGAGACATGGCTCCGTACGAAAGGCTGATGTCAAATTACTGCTGTCCAGCGCTCATGCACAGGCACAAGGACTGAGGCTGAGGACTGGAGGAAAGGCCAGCAGGCGGTTTGCTCTCATTACAACGCCAACAGACACAGATGGCCATGGTCAGAGCAGGAGATCAAATCCGTTGGACGGCACCCAGTGGGTGAGCTATGAGCCTTCCCATGGTCACATAGGACAGTAACGGGGAGATTTAGGCTTTGGAGAGGAGCGAAGTCGCCGTCTGTGACGAGAAATAATGAAAAACTCTCAAAAAAAACATGAGAAGCACTTTAAATTTCATTTGAGGAATGGATGTTCGTTGGTCTCAAATAGGAGACAAGCAGTGGGTTTCACTTAGCGATGATGGGAACATTTATCCACATCAGCCTAGTAGGGGGAACCCTAAATGATTCTCTCAGAGGGATTCACAAAAGATGATGTAGTAAGGATTTCATGCAATTAGTTTTGCTAGACTGACCTCAGTCAAAAAATAATAGTAGTAGTACTAAGAAAAAAAGATCAGACTGTGAGTCTTTCGGGAAAAATAGGTCAGATCTTTGCTTCTAGTGCAGACATCTTCCTTATTTTGCGAATAAAAAGCTACTAAGAAAACGAAATAAGTAGAGAACAAAAAAGCAAGAAAAAAATAAGCTGTGTCTTTCAGTAGAGGAGGTTGGTGAGTTAATATAAAGTGAGCACATGAAAGTAGGTGAAACTAATAAAATAGAAGAGAATGACAGCAGTTGAATAGAAAGTAGTGGGGGTTTGAAAGACGAAGAGCACAAAGAAGCTTTATTGCTTAGAGACTTATCTGTGATTTATGAGCGTGCGCGTGTTGAGTGGGACGTGTCACTCAACAAACTTTTTAATTAATTTCGATGTAAAGGTTAAAGCCATGTTACAGTAATAACTAATCACACACAGAAGCTTGGTCAGAAAACCTTGGTATAAAATTGCAATATTCAGTGTAGTGTTAGTATTTTTTAACATATGGCTGTAAAGACAGTAATGTCAATTTGACTGTCAACTTTCTTCCAGAACCAAGCCCAGATGATGCGTTACCTTCACTAATGATTACCTTGCTTAATTGTAAATCTTATTTTTTTTTTTAGATAAACCAATAGAAAACCTTCACTTTTAACCTAAATCTTGAGAGCATGTCATGGACCCTTTTTAGCCTTATTTGAGTTTTCTGGTACACAAACATAACCTGGAAGAATTTGAAACAAAGTTTAGCTTAACGATTAAGTTTTTTCTATCTTATCAATTATTTAAAATAAGTAATAAAGTTACCACTCTGCAAATTGCAAATACAGAGGACCTGAAAAAGCACCAGTATCACTGATCCTGATGCTTTTTCATATTTTACTTTTTTTTTTTTACATTTTTCTTTTACCCGTGAACATTTAAACTCAGTCTTATGTTGACTTGACCACCTATTGTTCTTTTTTTTCCCATCAGCATTTATGTAACCAATTTGTCATCTTCCTCGTTTCATTGCTGCAGTTTTCTCCCCAGCCCTGTTTGACATGCTTCCTCTTTTTTTTCCTCCCTCTCAGCTTTTGCGACTCTCTGAAGACTGATGTATGCCTGTTTAACACATGGAGACCGAACATTCATCAACAAAAGAGTTGCCTCGTGTGCAAGACTGCATGTGTAAATAAAGCTAATATTATCAGAGGCATTCCACATCTGTGCCTAAGCATGAGTGTGTGTGTTAGGGGTTACAAACATGCCTCCTTGAACCTTCTTCCACCTGCCGTGACTGACTGGAGGCAAGTGCACTGAATGCACCGTGCTTCTTTCATTTTGCTGACTTTCAAATGTTGTAGTGGGTTTGTTGCCAGTAGAGTGCCAGAGGTGAGATCCATCTGGCATTATGAAGAAATGTGTTGACAAAAAGAGTTCATTTCTGGAAATACAAGTGCGGTTTGAGTGTCTGTGAACACACGTGTAAATGTGTGGCACCAGTAACCACAAAGGAGCCATGAATTATGTTTACACCCTTGGTATAAGACCTTTCATCCATCAATGTAGTGTGTGCATGTGCACTCCTAATTTCAGACAAGAATGAGTGACTGTTATCATTTTCCGCCCTTGACCTGTTCCCACAATGCTGACAGAAACCCCAGATTGAGAAAAGATTGAATGAGCGGAATGGAGAGAAAATTAAATAAACAACAAACAGAGAGAAACGATTGAAGGAAGCCAGGGAGTAATGATTCTTAAAAATGTATAGGACAACCATAGGGGAGGTGGATAGTCTAAATTGTTCCAAATTAGTTTTGTCTGCTTTTTAGTCCAACACACTATGGAAAATCTAATTTTCAGTAACACAGCCTGTTGCAAATAGTAAACCTCAAAATCCAAAAAATGTTGCTACAATTGTCACAAAGTGCTGTCATACGGGAATTATCCTCAGAGGATGGATTAGCTTCTATTTTCCTCTCACAGACTTTGACCTTTAAGCCAAAAATTGCAGATAGTTATCAGGAGACAAACTAAAACAGAATGACAGCAAAGGAGAGTTTAACCCCTGTTCCCCCTGGAATGAAACTTTGGCTCTTTTGGAGAAGTTTGAGTCCTAAAAGTTTGTTAAAACATGCCTGCGTTACACCTCTCTGCCTATCAGCTTTTTGACATTATCCGGGACTCTAATGGGTTTTTCAGCTGTTGCACACTGATGTGTGCACAAGCACTTTTTACAGTGTTTGAGCTGGCTCATGTTGAGGTGACATCCCCCTGCCAGTAACGAGGCCCGCTCTCGGGGAAGGAGAACCTGAGGTCGACGAGGCGACTGTTATTCCGCAGGCTTTCATTTAGCGCAGGGCTAAAACCATCCCCACCCGTCTTTGAGCCAAGATTAAAGACCTTCAAAACCTGACGGAGAGAGAGCGAAAAAAAGGGGTACAAAAAAGTTCAATGACAACAAAAAAAGAAAAAAAAAACTCAGCTGTCAAAACTCAATGTCATTGTCTCTCAAAAGGGAATTGGTAATTGGCCAAAAGAGAATGGGGGGAAAAGGAGAATGGGAACGAGAACAGGCCAAAGGTTTCTTCAGCTGACCAAAACTTTTTTTTTCGTACGTATGCCGGACACGTCGGCTGTAGCCTCAGGCAGAAAAAGGCCAACTCATTTGCAAAGTAGCCTCACCTCAACAGGATAGTTCTAAAACGGCATTGATGTCAAAAGGGAAATAAAGCTCAACAGCACTGCCGATTGTAGTCGGATATATGAAAGACAAAGCGTGAGCACAACTTCCCTCACCATCACCACCCTACTGCGTTGAGGGGAAAAAAAGACGTTGCCATGAGTCATAAAGGATCATCACTAGCTTCTCAGTGGTTGCCGGAACCACTTGCTGGGAGAAGCAAAGGATATTTTATGAACAGAAAGACAAATATCTTGACATTTTTATGTGGTCTGAAATAAAACATACCGATAGGAAACAGACATAACAGTAAACTCAATTGAAATTGCAAAATATTTGCTAAATAAACTAATTTATACCCATGTTTTCCTTGTTTTTGCATGTTGTGCATTTAGTATGAATGGATTGCCAAGATAAACAGTGGGTTTTCTTGCATAAGAAGATGGTGCAATGGGATATTGTAATCATTACCAAAAATGCAGTCATGCCAAAAAAGCGAGAAAGAAAGCAGCAATGTTTTGGAGTTTTGGCAATCATTTAAAAAAAAGAAAAGAAAAACAAATATGTTCTCATGGTAAAGTTTTGGTAGCCAGTAACTTCATGTTATTTCTGAATGCCATTATTTAATAGCTATACCTGCTTTATTTCCGTATTTCATTCAGCTTGCCTTTTCTCAAACTATCACATTTTTCAACCTCTTCCGAGCACAAAAACCTTTAATTTTCAAAGAATTTGTTTCAGCTTTCCTGTCTTTCAATCCAGTCTTTTTTTGTACACAAATTGAAAAACAGCTGAAGTGAAATACTCTTTATTGTCCTTTTATTTGTTTGCAAGGGCACCTGTTCTACTAAATCCCTCTAAAACCTCTGCAGGAGGCTCTTGTGCAGCACAAAAATCTGCCATCAAAAGATGAGGCTCTCTCCGGGGCTCCTCACAAATCTTCAAGAATGCTTCACTGCCCGCTGGAGCAACAATGATAGTGATGGCCTCTATTTATTCTCGTTCATTCAGCACATCCTTTTTAATTCCCTTGATTTGTGCAGGAATTCACCTACTTGAGGGTTTAAGGGAGGCTGAGGCAAGCAGATCAAAGGGCAGACCGAGGGCAAGCACCACTTCAAAGGGGCAACGGAGTTGTTCAGTTGGTCTGACAAGACCTTAGAATGCTTAACCAGACTCATGAAACACCATGAAGCCAACAGATAGCTCTGTGACATTCAGTTTGGTTGTATAAAGCAAAAAAAAAAAAATCTAATAAAAAAATTGACCACAATCAAAATCAACCCAGGTTTGTAGTAACAACAAAAAATCAAGAGAATACTCAAAAACTATTGTTCAAACACTCAATGAGTCTTCATTGGCAGTTTACGTCTTCATATTCACATTGTCGAGATCATTCTGACATCCCCAGTCCAAACAAAGCAATCCGCTATATCCAGAACAAGGTCCCTTATTAACTATTAAAACAAACATGTTTGAGGCGGTGTTGACATAAAACCCACTGCCATCTTGGCAAGGCCTTCGCTCTCACTCAATGAAAACAAAGCAGCTTGTCATCTGCAACATTACGCCATTAATATTTCAGCGTTGCACGCAGACGGTGTCTTTGGTCTTAGAAGGGCAGATTGCTTAAGCTCATTTGACATCCCCACCTTGTACTTCACAGAAAGATTTAGTCTCTTCAAGCCCTTTGGATATATTACTAAAGCTTGGAAGGCTTATACCGATGGTCATTCTCCTGAGTGTGTGTGACAGTCAGAAAATGGGATGAAAAGAAAAGAGAGGATGCTCTTAGATATATTCGCAGCCCTCTGCTTTTAATATTTGAAGGTAGTGAGCATAATACTTGCATGCTCTGGGATAGCAGGATTCACTTCAAAGGGAAATTGTGTTTAACCTAGAAAATGTGGCAATTCAGTAAAGCGGGTGGGATCAAAATGAGTGTATCTGATTCCGTCTGCACAGCCTCAGGTGTGGCTATGAACGTGCAATCAGTTAAAAGAAAAGGTGATGTGACAGCACAGCTTTCAGGAAGATGTGTGGGCTTTTTTCTTATACACATATGTAGGGTAAGGTGGCATTTTTAGCACACGTTAAGATTTCTGTGTCAAGTTAAAGACAGCAACAAATAAGCTCCTCTATTGGTTTTTTCAGCGCTGTTGATAAAATGATGTGGTCTGTGTGTGTTCCCTCTTTTTCCAACTCTGCAGCCACTGCCTTGTCTTTTGTGCTTCCGACACGCTTGTACGTTTGGAGTTCTTTTTTTTTCTTCTTTTTTTTGCGTTGTGCTATGTCATGATCAATTTACCGCTCGGCACATGACGGCCCCTAGCGCCTCAGAGGATTTGAAGGACTTTGTGTGCAATCCCAGCCTGTCTTGATTTTCTCTCCCACATACAAAATGGGCATTTGTATTCTTATCCCATTTTGGCCACCGAGCTAGACTGTGTCCCAGCTTTTTTTTTTCTCACTTCCAGGTTATTATTTGGAAGAGGGATTGCACCAAATCTCACCAAACAGAAACCAAATGGCTGCTGCAAACGAACCCAAAACCACTTTCTTTTATTGTCTCTTTCCAAATACACAAAGTCGGGTTCAATCTTACTGGACGTTATGGTGAATTCTGTATTCTGTGTGAGCAGGGGTGTTTGTCTGTAAATACAGAAAGAAAGATGGTGCTTAACCATTTTGCAGACATCAGTCAGAGCTCAGGGTCAGGGACTAAGGAAAAACAGAGAACAGTGACCAACTACAGCCAGTGGAATACTCCCTTTTTGGAACAGATGTTCAGGTTATAGCCAATTGATGCAGGAAATGGATCAATGAACCATGATTTTTTTCTACAATAATTAGGGCATTGCTACAGTCTGTAGTGGTAAGGAAGGAGCTGAAACAAAATGCAAATATCTCGATATATTGGTCTATCCATGTTCCAACACTCAAGTAATGTAAAAAAGAAATGCATCAAGACCTTAAGAATGAAACATCCTGGACTCAAGCAATATGTATTTTCTCCATAAGGTGGCTGGGATCAAGCTTAGAGATATGGTGAGGTGCTCCATCATCAGGCAGTGTTGTATTACTCGAGTCCAGTTTTTGTCTCAAGACCAGTTTTTAATGGCTTTGGTCTCGTCTCTAGCATTTGTACTTGGACTTGGACATTGAGAACTCTGGATTTTATTTTAAGACCAGTCAAGACCACAACTGTGTAAATATCATTCAATTGCCAGAATATTGTCCAAATCATTTTTTAACATCTTTGCTTTCATTGGATGTAAACGGTACTGATTCAAATCTAAACATGAATCATTGCATATTATGTATTTTTGTTACCACTGTCCTCCATCCCCACCCATTTTCACTCGCACTCCAAGAAAGTGAGCAGTGGTTGTCTTGGAGCAGGAGATGATGTCTGCAAAATCTTCAATAATACAGTTGGGCTAAACAAATCATAAATAATATTTTTGTGAACCAACATCCAGAAAAAAGCATACAATGACTTGAACATTCCGCAGTGCTTCACTTTAATAGATGGTGGGGACTACGTCAAATTTTCACTGTCACTTAGAAAGGAAACACAAAGAAAAGTAGGCTATGCGTGATATTAGCAAAGCTATCTAGCTAATGTTAGCAATCTGCCTCTGTACTAAAATTATTTACTAGCCCTCACACAAACATATTTAGTTATTATCAGCTATACATATTAATTTAGCTACCTGTGTACAGTATACTGTATGTTTTAGGGCTCTAGTTTCCTTTTTTTTTCTTGGTCTCGACTTGGTCCAGCCTCTAAAAGTCTTGATCTCAGGTTAGGTGGTCTTGACTATAACACTATCATCAGGTCAGCTGAGAATGTTCAAGCATAGGTTAGGATGCCTTGCTTTTACAGGTTTTCTGTGTAATAGAAGGAGACCCCTAAGAAAACCCCAACACGTTCTAATCATATATGTGCTCTTTATGGGTAAGTTTTAGTATTACCCAAGAAAAGCTAGTGGTTGTCACTAAGTGCTGATTAAATTTCCCTTCTTTACCTATTTTCTCTTCAACCTGACTATAGATATAGGCAGAAGAAACAGAATGGATGAATTAAGGTTACTACCCTCTTCCAGCACAGAACCAAGTCTTGTCTGGCAAACAAAAGAGCATAAAAAGCCACTGTGTTCCATTTTCCAATTATACCTCATAACTCAAGCTCAAACAGAAGCTATAATAGTTTTTAAGCTTTTAGTAAGAAACACAACAAAACCCAGAGACTTGTTTTTTTTCTCCATTATTTCACATTTTATACCGGGAACAAGAGCTGAAATGCTAAATAGCTTAGCTAATAAGCCACCAAAACAAGAACATGTCTTCAAGGATATTTGCAATTCAACAACTGTCATTAGAGTTATGCATGGCACCCCGATCGAGCCAAAATACTATATTATCATTCCGCTTTCATATTCCGGTTGGCGCTTCTACTGCTGGCAAGGCTGTAGCTGCGGGTGTTTAGTTACTCTCATGTTATTAATCTGGCTGGGAGCAGAATGTATTCACGCAACCCACATTTTGTGTTGCGTTGCTTATCCACTTTCTCTTTTCGTCTCTGCTTCTTCTCTCTTCCGTCACTCTACGTTGCCGTCACTTCTCCACCTCCCTCTCCTTTTGCATGAACTGCATGCAATGTTACGGCAGCCTGCTGATGAGAGTCCAACACCGGGGACTTTTATAGCAGAACCTCCTTTAACTCATTTTCTAATTGAATAATGCACCATAGATTAAAAAAACTCCCCTCATTTAAAAAAGAGAGACCCCTTTGGATTAAAATGCTGAGGCAAACACATTTTCTGCATGCAGAGGTAGCTTGATGTAATCAGTTACCTCCAGTAATGATGTGAAAACGAGATTTGACCAATGGGATCAGATTTTTTTTTAAGGCTGCGTGGCTCGTTTCCTCTCAGCGACAGCATTTATGACTCCTCAACCAACAACCTTTCAATTAAACTCCAATCAGAATCAATATTTAGCTTTAATGACTTATTAAACACATCTAAGCATCTAGTTCTTGCTCTCAGTATCTTGACGATACCCAATCCAGAACCCCCCGCCCCGATTAATGTACGACAGCATAATTTATATACATTTTACAGCCAGTCGTTTTCTTTCTTTATCTTCATTTAAACTGGTGAAAAATGAGCGTTGGTAGAAGTGCAATCTACAGCAAAGCACAGTATGTTCTGGTGGTAGCGTAGCAATAATTAATGAGTCAAGTTGGTAAGAAGTGTCAGTAACATCTAAGCACAACATATTTCACGTATCTAATGGGTTAAGAAGGACTCCAAAAGCATTCCGAAAAGAAACGTCTGCATAATTCTGTTTTTGTTTGTTTGTTCACTTGCTCATATTTAATTCCGGATTTTCTTTATCTTTTTCCATGAGCAAAATATTAACCCCATTATGTGGAATTCAAACTCAAGTTAGACCTACACTTGCATTACATCACGTTACAACATAATACTAAAATAGAATACTTATTGCTTTTTATGCCAGAGTTTTGAATGAAGACCATCTTGTGATAAGAGGGGACAAAGTTGTATTTGGTTTGGTCAAACTTTGCAAATGATTCAAAGAGACCTTGCAGGACACTACTATTAGCATAAAACATTTTAGCTCATCATCAGTACAGTTAATTGAGTTACAGCCATTTATCTACTAGCTCAGATCATTTAGCTGTGGCAGACTTTCTGAAAAATGTTTTTGAAGGATTCATTACAATCCATCCAGTGGTTCATGAAATATTTAAATAAAGACAGGCATAGTTGACTCCAGTAACTGAAGGCAAAATTTAAAAATCTTAATCATGATCAGTTAGAGCTTAGAGTATATGTTTGGTTTGACTCTCACACATTAACATACCAAATTTTAGCCAACTATCAGTAAATTGCTGGAGTTATAGTGGTTATTGTTTACTAAGGTTGTTTTGCTGTTACAACAAACTTGAATGGTGTTTATGCCAGAAGTTATTAAGTTATTAAAGTACATAAAATGATTACCTTTTGAAGACCATATCCGGCTTGTGCGTGACTTCTGTCCGACCACCAAAATATATTTTTTACCAAATTACAAAAAATACATTTTAATTTTTTAAATAAACTTTAAATTATAAATTTAGGACACACATGCACACACACAAATGATTTCTGGCCACTGAGCTGTTAACTTTGTGTAACTGTGGCCCCCTGAGCAATTTAGTTAAATAGTCCTGATAAAGAAGACCAGTGGATTCCAAAAAGTTTGGGGTTGGGACCCACTGTTGGTTCTGAAAGGTGGAGTCTTAAAAAGATTTTTAGAATGTATTACATTTAAAAATGACTGACATTTTTTTTTATTTTTGGTCTTGAACACAAGAGCATCACAATAAAGTGATGCTCTTGTGTTCAAAAATGGATAAAAGTAGCATAATCGATATTGTTGCTATTACTATGTTTTTTTCACTCAATATCAAGAATTATCCCCTGTACCCCCAAAACTAGTTGGGGGTACAGGTCTCTGCTACTGTTATTTTGTGGGTCAAAAGCTGAAAAGTTTGGAAACAACTGGTATAGACAACTAAACATGCACACAGGCAAAAACATTATCTCCTTTGTTGGTAAAAATATTCCTCTACTAAGTACTGCTTTTTGACAGAGAAAAAATATGTCTCTTTCCTTCACTTATAGTTCCACACCTTTTTACTCTAAATATAACAATAAATAATGTGTTCACGAAGTCTAAATGGACTGATAGAAGGCGAAAAGCTATAAAACTGTGTCAACGATAGACCCCATTTACAAAAATGTTAACCAAAGACTTGCCTTTCCTCATCTTTATCTCTTTGACTGCCTTTTCAGACAACGCAGAATGCCTCTATGGTAAAAATTCAAATTAACCAACCTCATCCATGTATGAATATGAGATTTCTTTGGCTAATATTGATATGCAGAATTTTCTCATTATCCCAGGCGAATGAAACTGCTGCAAACAACGCCTGGGCAACCGTGTCTCATGTGATTCGCTGAGAAGAAGAGAGAAAAAAAAGAGAGAACAGAAGAAGAAGAAAAGTTAATGTTTAATTTGCAAAAACAACACCCTGACTAATGAATTTCCTAAGTTTGTTACATTGCTCGCAGCTTCCTTTTTTTTAGGGTTTGGTTTTAATGGAGCATGCTGATTTAGAAAAATGAGGGGCAGCAAGTTCAGAAAAAAAAAGTAGGAAAAATGGGAATAGTGGGGGAGGTGTTTGTGCAAAAAACACCTAATTTGGAATTTTCCAAGGCAATCCGAGTGTGCTCTACCAAAATAAGACGTTGGGGTGTAAGTGGGAGAGAAGAAACAGCTTTCTTGAGGAATGCTGGAGAAGTTTAATGATGGGGGTTAGGGGGGTGGGCTGAGTTATTACTGTAAACAGAATCTTCTTTCTGTAACACTGCATGAATATTGTGGGGTAAAAAAAAAGGAAAAAGTGAAAGACACACAAGCTCAAAAATGGAGTGGAAGATCAAAGTCATGCTATTTGAGTCTTAAGAATTGGTAGTAATCTCATTTTGGTGGAAGAATTTGTTCTTTCACACAAAACTGAGTCTCCTTCAGTTGAAAAATGCAGCTTCAAATAGTATTAGTTATTCATAAGTTCGGCTCTGCTTTTGAAGCAACCTTTACAAACAGCTAAGGAAATGTTTGGAATTTAGAAAAAAAAAACTACTGTGATATTAAAAGCCTCCCCTGTTCCGCCTCTTCAGACTTTCAACTCTAGGCTGATCGCTGGAAACAGCGTCACTCTGAAGTGGAACGACTACGCAGAGCCGTGACCTTCTTGAACTCATTGGATTGCACGTGATACGACACGCAAACATACTTTGCATAAAGGCACTCTAGATGATTGTGTAAAGGAAGGAATATTGTGTGTGGAGGGGGGTATTCATAACTAGTTTCATGAACACAAACAGCAGCTTTTCTACATTCCACAATGACAGAACGGGATGGACACACCCTCGCAAACAAAATCAAAAACAGGTCCCTCCACCTCTTTTCTTCTTTAAAAGAAAACCGCAGAGAGTGTTCGCAAGCCAACCTTGGCACCCATCCACTTTTCCATCTGTTCCGCTTTGTTGTCCTCTCACCTGAGAATCCAGTTTGATAATGTATCACTAACCTAAATTTGACCACAACTGTTGCAATGCAACAACAACCTGTCTTGAGACGCTAAGCAAAAGGTGCATAGAGACACGAATCATGCTCTTACTTTCCCTCTAACATGCTGAGGTGTGTATTCTGGAAGCTAAGCTCATGATTGTGGTAAAATAAAATGCATGTCCTCTTCTAACCCTCTCAGCCTATAGGGTACATTGTTGGTAGGGTTGGACAGTACTGATTCTTTACATACCGACATATACTCTTTAGATAATACCGCCTATTTGACATGGTTCCCAACCTGGGGCGCCAGCGAGCACGGGGGGGGGGAGATAACCTTGTCTGCTCAGAGGTTGTGAAAATATCAATCTATTGTTTGTACACGTCTTTGGGAAAGGTTGGGAGTAGCGAAGGATTAGGGAATGGGGCTCAGCTTGGCTTGGATGCAAAAAAAGGGGAAAGTAAATAGTTTGGGAACCACTGGTATAGGGTATTACCGGGTCAGGGTGGAAAAGGGCGAAGTGTGGGGGGGTGTATGGTATGTGGCATGTTGAGCTACTTTCTCCCGCTTTTGCCATATCTCCGTCACTGAACCTCACTCAACTTTTTGTGCCTTTTTATTTTCTTCTTCCTATCAAATAACTTTGGGTCTTTGTAGTTGTTATAGAGGTCTATGATTTTTTCTGCTCAAGAGGATGAGCCTGATATCAGATTGAGCTGTTCTTTTTCCACGAGACTTCCATGTTTCCTTCTGCCTGCTGCATCAAACAGGAAGGTCATGTTTGTAAACCAAAATTAGAGAATAATATTTATCATAACTCTTTATTTATTTATTTGGCCTATAAACAATTTAAAAGCTGGTATATAGTTTGAAAATTCTGCTTTTCACAAAAATTAAAATAGTGTCAGAGAAGGTGTATCTTTCCATCTAACTAGGTCATGTGACTTGGCTCCAGAGAATTAATACTGTCACCAATACCAAGAGATACCACAATACCATCATATCGCCCAAGCCTACTTGTCGGCCCCTTCTGTCAACATGCAAGCACTTGTTTATTCCCATCTTCAGCGGTGTGACACTCCCCAAACTGCACACCAATCCGTTCTCAAGTGGTGTGTAGAAATAACTGAAAACTCCTCCACAACTTTAGCATAATTCATTACTTCAAAGACCTATAGCTTATTACTCAGATATCACAGTTTGTCTAGCAAACTAAAAAGGATTCATTTCCATCCATATACACCCACAGAAGTCCCTGGAGGCTGGGAAGATTGTGTTTGTTCCAACTTATCACAATAAATATAATTACACTGGGTATTTAATAGTTTTTTTTCCCTTTTTGTACTTTTTTTTAAACAGGCGCCTTGTCAGTCTGTAATTAGTGATCACTGAGTAGAATCAAAAAAAACAAGAAAGGCTTGTTTTCGTTGAGCTCTTTGCTTCTTGTAGTTTTTCTTTTTTTTTTTTTCCCTTGAGGGGAAGATGCCTCGCACATGATTTTCACCAAACTTGACTTCAGACAGTGTTAACCATATCCATCACAACCTACAAGATTTGCTATTAATAAATGTAGACGTGGCCGTGAAGAGGAAGAGACGGTAAATCCTGTGGGTGTTAGGATGTCTTTTGTTTTGTTCATCCTGAACAGAGCAGAGACTCAGGAGGCATCCCTAAGTGTTCAAAGGTCTTTGTCTCTGTGCTTTGATACGTATTACCCTCAGCAGAGGTGAAACCGACCGAGAGGGCTGGAATTTTGAAGATGCAGAAAATGTGCCTTAAGGTTGACTCAATTTTTTGTTCTTCACCTATATTTTAACCACACAAAAGAAACAAATGAGTTTAATATAATGTTTCCATGTGAACAAACTGTGTGTGGACATGTGCCAAATAGGTCACATGTGAAAACAACTACAGCCAAATGCCCAGTATGGTGTTAAAAGTTGTAACACTTGCAATTTCACGAGTGATATAACAGGTTTCACATGAATTTTTTATATGGTATTATTACAATGTTTCTAAGTTTCCCATTTTCATATTTGAATGATGTGTTTTACATGGTATTTCATGTTTTTTCACACATTTTACCATAAAAATGTTCCTAAACAGCATTTTTCCCATGTGCAAACACTATGGAGTCCAACTGGTGACGTAATAAGCAATGCTTGTCCATGAGATAATAACCTGTGGCCACAAGATCATTTTGAACAGCCATCTTTCAATGTATTATGAGATGACAATAAACACCCTGTGTATTGGAAAATGTTTTTTTTATGTGTTCCTGAATGTAACATAACTCCCTCTCTTTACGCCAATTTAATGCTAAGAGTTAATTCACGCCTAACCTCAAGTAACTGAAGTACGTCATTCTTTCCTGCATTTGTCCCCCGGTCAACATAACATCCTTTTGAATTTTGATTTCATATGTAAAACCAGAGAAGCATACAGTGCATGGGTTAACTGGAGCAACAACACAATAAAAAGTAATCTGAAGCTTGTATTTTGCAAGTGTTCTATATTAATACCCATAACGGACATAATGGTTTACATCCCGGAGCCTGGAGCTGAGGGGTTCCAGAAACAGCCGTCTAGACAGGGTGATGGAGCACGAGCAGGTGCTCTTCATAAACACACCCATTAGAGATTGGAACTGGTGCTTGTTTGAAGAACGTTCGAACTGGAAGGCCAGGTGTTTATCCGTCATTGATTTCCTCTCTGTCCATTACACCCCAACGGCAGGACCAACAGTTGTCAGTAACCACCATTACAGGAAATCTATACCTAATATCTTTCTTGTCCGGTGCTCATTTTAAAATCTTCATGGGTTGGTGAAGAGAGGAGATTTCATGGAGGCTGTTCTTTTGCTTTTGCTCAAATTACGTTTTTATCCCTGGAAAGTTAGTCCTTTGATACCAGAATTTTTGGATGCAAGCGAGATATCAGCAAACTGTTTGCACCCACTGAAACTGAAGCTGAAAAATTGTAGATTCCAACCTTATTACTGTAATGTTGCAAAGACCACATCTTGTATAGAAGCTGTACAGGGCCTGACAGCAGCAGTGTACTCAGCATTAGCAACATTAAAGTGAAATGTACTGTATATTAAAGATGTAGAGATAGCCATAGTCTAAGCAGGCCCTGAAGTCATTCTGGGCTGTGATGAAACAATGACCCAGGAGCAGCCAAATATAGTTGAGCTGCGTCTCCCAGGAAGCATCTCCATTTGGGCCGCAACAGCAAGTGTGACCCTCATCTTGGAGCTCCTCACCTCCGTCTAATTATATCAGCCTGCTGCCCAAGATAATGCAGAGTGGGTGTGTATGCATGTGAGAAAAAGAGACAGAATCTGTAGTGAGTTATGATCATTCAAATGTGTCTTTTTAAAAGTGACAATCACTCAATTTAATTAAAATTATGCATTTATACCAAAGATTTAAACTACAATCATCTTATCTTGAGAAACTAAGGAGTTAGAGCTGTTTTGCACTTAGAGTATGTGTCGGGGACCATGCTCGGCTACTACCACAACTAATTTTATCTCAGTACCTGTTAAAGTGACTGAATGAGAGCCATTTCTGTGTTGGCTAAAGTCGATTGGCTGTGGAATTGGTTTATCTCCAAAAGACAGATTCCAGCTATAAATAGTTTCAATACAATTCATTCAGTGGTTCATGTGATATTTTGCTGAAAAACAAACAGCATTGACTAAGGCCAATGTTTTAAGAACAGATCCAGAAAAAGTGTATCTCCTAAAGGTAATTGATTGTAAAAGCGTTAGCGACTCACAAAAACTTGTGCTAACAGACTCACAAATTTGACTAATAATAAACTTATATGCTTTGGCAAGGAGGGGGATTAAAATCTTTGTGTAATTTCTGGTCAAAGCTCAAAGGCTAAAGGTCAAAGAAGGAAAACAGATAAAAGTTTTCTTTAAAAAGAATCAATGAACAAATGTGCAGACTTTAATTCACCCTCCATTCCCTACCTGACAGAAGGCTTTGCACTAGATTCTGATGCATGGATTTAATTAAGAAGCAGCGCAATAAACGTTAAAAATGTATGACTAGAATTTGCCATGAGCTCCATTTTTTTCTTCTTCTTCTTTTGTACCTTAGCTCCTCCCCAATAAATCGACCAAAACAATGTTTAGGCGCTGTTCAAAGCAGTAATTAGAAATTTTTTTATATCCTTCATATAATGGAGAAACAGCTTTATGATGATTGGACGTGGATGCAAAAAGGGGAGGCACCAGGGGAATGGCTCCTGTAGGCAAGCCTGTGAAATCCTTCAATTTTGCTTTGGCACCAGCGTTCTCATCATCAGACTTGCAACATTTAAACAGGGCTTTGAGGAGCTTGATCCAAATAACTAGTCGGTAGTCTGCTTAAAGAATGTTGAGGTAAACAGGGTTTAATTAGGAAGGCTGGAGCAATCTGGAACAGATGTTGAGCAGGAGGAATCATGCTGCGATTCTCTTTGGTTTGAGTCGCAGTCAGGCTGAAAAAGAAGGATATTCCAGAGAGGAAGAAACAACTAATTGGTTGAAACAACTCCATCGTCCGCACACACATACACACACTGTGTCTAGCATTGTGAATGCTGAAGTAGTTGTTTCTTTCTTGCTAATTTTGTTTAGATTTCTCAGTATGTAAAATATTCACTTCTTATATGACCAAAACAAAGCCACCTCACTTTAAAAGAAAGGAAAACAAAGGAAAGAAGGAAAGCAAACATAAATTTATTTCATAAAGTGAAGCTAAAAACTTCATTGTTTCCATGTGTTGAACTACTAGACAATCTGGAATTGGTAAAAAACTAACATCTGAATCCATGTTTTCTAAAAAAACTGACATTATTTGTCTTCATGTTTTAAAACTTGTGCAGCATTTTTTTTACGTCCTCCAGTAATTGTTTTGTTTTCTCCTTATTATAATTTGTTTTACGTTAAATAAAAACAGATCAAACTTACTGAACAAATATGTAAATATATATTTTGCTAAGAGTTGACTCCAAACGTTAAATTTAAGTAAAATGTTCTGCAATGTGTTGCATTCAGACTTTACATTCTGAATGACTCTCAGCTACTACCTCACAATTATTTTATTCTCAGTATATGTAAACTGACTGAGTTAAACCTATTCGTAGGTCGACTAATATTGATTAGCAGTGGTAGCTATATTTCATCATGCTAACTCTAAACGTTAATCAGTTACATTGTTCCTTTGAAAGTTGCTAACAGACACAATACCGCCATATTTGCTTTCTGTGACAGGTAATACAAAGTATGGGACGTCAAGTGTAAGATAAATGTTCATTATTTAGCTCACTTTCTGATTGCAAAATCCTAGTTAAAACATTTCCACTAAAATATTATTTAGGTCATTGTGGTTCCATTTTGCTGATTTTTACTAAATATTAAATTTAAATGTTACATGTTAAGTCTAAATGTTTAATCCTAAATCTAAATGTAAAAGTTTAATGTAAATGTTGTGGCTAAATGTTATAGTTTACATTTAAGTACAGTATTTCATAATGGAACGCAAACTTTGCTGTTGGTGTGCGGCTTTTGTTTTGATGTCATCATCCTGCAACAAAAGCAAACGCTAACGCTGCTAACGCTGCTAACTCTGTTAGTGTTGCTAACACTGCTAACACTTCCCTACAAGACATTAAACTTGCAGTTGTGGCTGGTGTCAGAGTTGCACACCAAACTGTTGGACCACAGGTTCCATCTTTATTGTTTTCAAAGAACACATTCTGAATTTCAATTTTAAATGCCATCTTTAGCAGCATTAGCGTTTGGTTTTGTCAAAAGCCGTGCACCAATTGCCGCAACATTTAGGATTTAAAATTAGCAAAACACAAGAATAGTGAGCTAAGTAGCATGAAAATGTTAATGGAATTTTTTTTTGTTATTTGTTTAACCAGGATTTTACACTCAGAAAGTAAGCCAAATAATAAAACTGTTAGTGACATTAAAAAAAATATATATTTTACACTTGGCCATAAAAAAGAACTAATTATTTGATAAATAAAAGCAAGTTTTAAATATAAAGGAATTCTAAGGTGCACATTAAAACTCTACCAAAAAGACAGAAGATGCAAGACTTTAGGACTAACACGACACAAAAACTATATGATGAAACAGCAGATGGAACTCGACCAGCTAACAAACATAAATTAAGACTATTGCATTTAAGGGTTAAAGGAGTGGTGTTCCTGTTGAGCTCAGCACGTCCATCAAAAAGCACTGTGGTGAAAATGCTCGTGTCAACAGTTTTAAAAAGCTGGGGAAGGAATCCCCAACTATGTCCTCCCCAACTAAGTGGCAGCTCAACTACTTAAAACCCGCTGATTAGATCTCAGAGCCCCTCGCACCTCGGTGTCAACTTGCCACTAAAACCACATGAAACTGTCCTCTGACGAGCAGTGGCTGAACGCAGATCAGCAGCTAACAATGTGGCAGTCAATGCAGCATTTTGGGAATGTAACAAAAGCAAACAAACCTAAGGCGGGTTTTATGGATCCTAAGCCTTAAATAACCACGTGCACTGCGCTTAGAGAAACAGAGGATGGGGGGGTGAGAGGACGGGTGATGAAGGGTGGGTGGGGGGGGGGGGTAAAAGTGTGAGAAAAAAGGAGAGAAAGAGAAACACATAAAACGAGGTGGAGGAGGGTATGTTGTTGAGAGAATGGAGTGTTAAAACAAAGATGATGAGAAGCTGAGAGAGACAGAGGAAAAAAGCGAGCTTTGAGGGGCAGATGAGGATGACAGCAATCTGTGGGAGGGAGAAAGAGAGAAGAAGAAGAAGAAAAAAATCAGGCATTCTTGACAGAAGCAACATGGCAGGATCACACAGCTATTTTTCATTCACAGTCCTCTGCATTCGCACATGATTTCAAAAAGGTACCTAGGCCCCGAGGAAACCTTCCAGCAAATGTTGTTTGCCAATTTTTCAAGCCTGTCACTCCCGCTTCCCGTATCAGCTCGTGTCGCACGAAACGGGCCTCCTCCTGATGCAATTGTTGTCATCGCGCCCATGCAAGGTAAACACGTGAGGCGGCAATGTCCATTACCCCCATGATGCATCGCTCTCGGATCACACTGTAAGGTGACAAACATAAATTGCGGGAAGGGAACGCGTGCGTTTTGACACCATATCTACAAAAAAATCACATGAATGCTGGGGAAATATAAGTTGTACAAATAATACTACCCGTCACCTTCACTGTGACAGTTTGAAGTTGAACTGGTTTCTTGGCAATCTATGGCAATTTTCTCCTCTGTCCTTCTCAGTCAGGAGCTCCTTTCTGTCTCTTTTGGATGTTGATAAAAACATCTCTGACTCTGACAGGGTCTCACCTTCGGAGACGTACATGAAAAATCAGACCCGACCACCGCAGGCAGGCAGGGAAAATAATAACAACTAATACCTGAACGCAGGGACGGAACTAGACTTTTGCAGACTAAGCTGTTTTTATGGGGCACGTACAAATTTAAAAAAGCACTGAAATTTTGTCTGATTAAAGCTAAGAATGATCTTAAAAATATGTTGAATGCTGGTGAAATTGTATTAATCAGACATTTTTAGACATCCAAAGCTGAAAATTAGTGTGAAAGTTGACAATCTTAATTCTAAATTATAAAAATTCAAAATGGCCACCACAGCTAACTTTCAAAGGCTATAATTTAGCCATTTTAAGACTTACTGAGATACATTTTTTGTGCACTATGAATGATTGCATGCTGATTACTGATGCTAATCCCTAATTAAGCTAACCACTAATGCTAATGCTGATTTTAAAAAAAGATTTTTTTGAACACAGTTGAGAATTTAAATTGTAAAGTAGTATCAGAGAACCAACCTCACAAAACCTGAATGGTACCTGTGGTGGCTATTCAGGTACCATCCACTTGGTTATTATTTGGGGGTGGTACCTGGGGTGGCCAATCAGATACCACCCACTTGTCAATTATTTTGGGGTGGTACCTGACCCTGGCCACCCCTCTGGCTCCGCCCCTGACTGAAAGATAGTAAGACCCACCTGCATACAAGCCTATTTTTCACCCTTTGGTTTCAGAGGCACATCCCATTCACTGCCCACAGTGCTCATTATGAGGTCTGACACAAAGTCTGCAGAGACACTGAGGCTAGTAATCAAACAGAAACCCCAGTGTGTTTCTAAAGGCAGCCTGTGCTTTCTTTTTAAGACTGAGAGTTGGGGTGAGTATTGTATTTAAAGAATCTTCGTCAGACTTCAAATGCATTCACGAGTACTTTTTATAGCATTTCAATATGCAAATTTGCATGTGTGCAAGCAATTCAGCCACAACTTCCAATCAAACACATTCATGTCACCACACAGGCGAAGTCCCACTTTATTTGGCTGCATGTGTACTGAGAGTCATTAATGTGAAGAGTTGCTGCTAGACGCTGTTTGTGTTGGTTCTGCACACACGCCTGGGCTCAAGCACACAAACATGGCACCTCTTGCAATTCTCTCCAATCGTTCCAGCTTCTGGTTTCAGAGCTGTGGGCTAATGAGTTTCCTGCAAACCTCAAAACCTAAACCTTTTTTTTTATTTTTTTACCTTCCAGGCACACACGTTAGGTCATTCCGTTAGTATAGGTATTCAACATTCTTCCCTTTTTTGATCCTTGACACAGGTTCTTTTAATCTACCTCAATAAATTCATTGCTATTCAGTCGTCATTCTCCCAAGATATGAGATGAAATACACACTTGTTTCATCTGTCTTTAAGATTCATGGCTGTTTTATACTCTGGGGATGATTGAAAACACTATATTTGAATGTGGCGCATCCATGACAGTCTTGACCTTCCAAGGAAAAAAGGGTGATGGAAATGTGATTGAAACATTTTAACGGCTTTTGTTTAGACGCATAAAGCTCATGCTCACTTCTTTGTTCAAAAAGGATGGTGCAAAATTGGGTTTTTAGACCAGATCCATTTCACGCTTTGCACAGCTTCCAAACAGTGAATAAGATGTCAAAAAAAGGTTAACCAGCAAGAAGACTGCTTTTAAGTATTTCCAAAATACTAGCCTTCAGTTAAATAGAAAACAACATTGTGCAACCACTGATCATTTTTTGCTTTTTATTATGATTATTCAAATCAAAGACTGAAAGAGGAAAAGAGCAAAGTTGAATCTGAACATATTACAAAACTTTTGGAATAATGTTTTTGGTGAGTTAGGTCTATAGTAGAAATGTTTGGCCATAAAACATAAGGCCATGTTTGCCAATAAATAAAGAAATAAAAACAGAATATCATTATGAACACACCTTACTATCTGTCAGGAAAAGTGGTGGTGGGCTGATAATATGGGCTTTTTTGCAGTCGCAGAACCTGGGCAAAACAAGAATGGGCAACTGGCGGCCTGTGTGTGACTTCCGTTTGGCCCGCCAATGAAGCACACAAAAGCAGCTCTTAGAATTGAAGAGCTTCTTTGGGACCAGTTCACAGCTCTCTTAAGGTCCTGCCACAGCATTTAAGAGAGCTCTGAGTAAACAAATATCTGCAAACCTTCCCAACTGAATAAACGTTGGAAAGAACAGTGGGACTAATAGGGTCAAACAGACCATAAAATTACCCAAAGAATTTTGCTACAAGGGTAAGATGAACCCATTGTGGTAAATCAAGGTTCTGCCAATTAAGTGTTAAAGAGCATTTATCTTTTAAATACTCCCAAATGGCCAGATGGCTTTATCAAAACAGTTCCTGTCCTTCATTCAATTTTGTGCCAATGCTGATATGTTAGGGACAATGTCACTCCTGAACTCAGCACTGGCTCTAAAGTCTCCCAAGCACTGGGTAAAAGCAAAATAGGAGAAAGCCTTTAAAGAAAACTTCAGCCATAAAGTCATGGGAGATGTTGCAGTCAAGCTGTGGGTGAATGTGTTGGAGGTATATTGCCATAGTAACAATGGATAGCCCACCAAGGATCCCTGAGCAAACACAAGCATACGCTTTTAAAGAGCAGCTGAGGACCTTAGCTGATATGTCTCCGTGTTCAAACAAAACCACTCTGGCGTGGATAACGGTGGCATTTTAAACATAAATTACAAGGTCTCCGATTGTCATGTCATGTTCCTGATTCACTGGGAGAAGAGGCTGCCACGGCAAAAGAATAGCTTTATTCAAAGAGAATCAAAAGAGTACACACACACATTGACGTGCTCACACACACACAGGAACGTAAATCTTTCAAATGTGCCGAGGAAGGCAAAGGAGGCAAGAGCGGTTATGCATGTTAAACACATTTGCTTAGACATCAAACGATAGCCCGCAATTGGCTTCACAGGGGAAACTCATCTGTGCTACTCAAACATTTTCAGCAGCCGGCGCCGGATTCTGATGGCGATTAAGCAAAGTAACCGGCAGTCCAGCTGGGAATCCCCTCCCCTCCCAACACCACCCTACAAAAACACTCGTAAAAGTGTCACCCATATGTGGAACACTTTGCCGCCTGTCACAGTCCCACTGAGCTCTCCTCACGTCACCAGTTCATAAGAGCTTTTCACTGGGTTATAGGCTTCCTTTATGCGCTCATGTTGTCAGCACTTTGCCGCCTTCCGCTGAAGACTGTTATTAATATATCATTACAGGCAGATTAAAAGTGATGAAACTGACGTTAATTGAAGCTTATTAAGCCAAGCCTGGCGTTTGGAATAAAGTTGAGGTAAAAAAGAAACCGAGTCATGTTTAAGCGGTTTTGTTTACCATTATTCTAATCATTTTACCACCCCCAGACATGTCAATTTGATTGATACCCTTGCCTCTCCCCCAATCCCAGACCTCATCAAGCTGGCAGCAAGCAACAACAAACATAACAACATTCCCTATTTTCCTTCTCGCCTCTGTGGCCTCATCTTCCTCACCACACCTAAGGCACTTCTCACCACTGAATCCACTCTCTAATTTACAGTTGACTATTTTGTCCCAAGCATTGGAGCACCTCAGAGTAAATGAACCGTGTCAAAAACCTGTTCTTTTTTATTCTTCAGTCTAGATTACAAACTCTTGGCAAAAATTACAAAACCCACAGTTCAGAAATGGTTATTATTCAAGAGTTCAAAATCAAACTGGCCACCAGTTCTTCGCGGATGTCCAATGGTTTGATTGACTGTTTGTAGTTATTACGGAGAACACTGTTGCCGTTAGGCGAGATGGGAGAAATAAGTAGGAGGACTCCATTTCCCAAGCTTGTATGAGAAAGGAGCAAAAGGTGAAACTTAAGCTAGATAATAAACAGGCTATAGGGCAAGGTGCCGCGGATCAATACACGAGACCATATTAAATGTCTGAAGCTCCTCAATCCACAGAAGAATTTGTCTGGCTAAAGCAAGCATTTTTAGCTGTGGACAGTTTATATAGCAGTTTCCAACAGTGCTGGGTGATGGGAATATGCAACATATAATCTGCTGCCAGACTATACATACATACAACACTATTTACACTGGCATCATAATGTACACTCAGCTACAAATTTAATCTTGCATGTTGTAATTTCTGTTTAGTCTGGGAAAAATGCCTGGGCTACAGTTACTTGATTTGCAGACCAGGCTTTTTCTTTATATCTACATCTTTTTGTAATACATTTTCACAACACTTTACAGTGGGTAATTTAGTAATCCTTAAACATTGGTTCTGCAACCCTATTTAGAGTATTTAGATATTTAGAAATAGGTAACGATTTATGAAGTGGGGTTCTGTAGAAGGCCTGTTTAAAGTGACTCAGTTTGGAGAAACAAAGTTTTAACTGACCAGATTAACAAGCTAACAGCTAATAGGAGTGTGACAAAGATTAACGGAGATTGCTGCCATCATAAAAAAAAACAACTTTTGATCCCAAAAATTGCAAAACAGTTTGCGTTAACATTGTTTTATTGACCTGTACATTGCCTTGAGTTGTCCTTTACACCAGTGGTTCCCAACCTATTTTCCTCAACCCCACTGCCCTCTTACTTCCAAACCAAGCTTGAGCGCCGATTAATCCACTACTCCCCACCTCTCCCAAAGACACATTCAACCTTCATCTCTTTATCAAAATAAAATAATAAAATTAATATTTACAAATTGTATTTGTAAAAGGAAACAAATAGCACAAAAACCTATTAAAATAATTTTTTTCACAAACTCTGAACAGATAAGGTTAGATAAGGTTTTGCCCCCCACCCCTAAAGGTTGGGATTTATCATTTTACACAACACAACATCCCAACAAATAGGAGTCAATAAATGTCCTCGATTATAGGTTCAGTCTTTGCCAAATCATGAAGAAAAATATAAAAATCCACAAAAATAGTTGATAATATTCAGATTTTTTTTCCCACATTTACATTTTTATGCAGTGTTGCCGGATGCAACAAACTAAAACAGTGCAGGAGATAGGAGTAAACCAAATTGCAAAAATTGAATTGGGGAAAAAAAGGAAAAAAAAAACAGCTGGACTTCATATTTCATTTGATTTGATAGCAGCCACCTTGCGAGGGCCGTCGTAACTCCAGCTGCCCTGTGACCTTCATTCTTCAGCAGGCAGGCAGATTCTTCCCGGCTCTGACAAGATTTATCGTGGCTGGCTAATAGCCTGCCCTCTGCCAGGTAAGGCTGCATCGATACGGAGGCCTTCTGCTACCCCTCTGCCAGTGGTTTGCTAATGAATATTTCTGCTTTTTTTTTTTTTGCTCACATCCACAGTTTAATACAGGCCGTGTACGAACACAATAGTGTCTGAGTCACTCAGTGATGGGCAAAGATGCTCAAAATTGGGAGTCAAGCGAAGGCATGTCATCTTGAGCTTGTCGTGTGTGTGATTTTTTTTTTTTTTTTTTAACAAAATAAAGTCTCGCTCGAGCCTCTGAGCTCTATCTGCCTCAGTACGCATGTGTGGGGAGTGGATCTGTAATAAACCAGACACACAGACAAATATAATGAACTGCATTCCTTGGGTAAACACAAACACACACACACGATCGCACACACACAGGATATTGAAACCCTCTCAGGCATGTCGCCGCTCGTGTGCCTGGCGCGCTGCATGATGGAGAGGCTGAACTGCGTACCCCCCCACCCCCCACCCCCAACCCCCAACCCCGACTGTTTGCTCTCGTCTCCAGCCCTCACAGGATACACAAACACACACACACACTCGTACCGTACGCCCACACATTTCATCACACCCAGCCACATGTGCATCGACACGGCGAAGGCGCCCACTGAGAACACAAACTTTTGCACACACACACGTCCCCCCAGGCTTTGATGGATCGTCGGTGAGTGCTCTACCTCCTGTTTCGTACACATATAATCTCATTTGGGGGGGTGGGTGATCGCATGGTAGGAGCCGCACCAAAACGGGACTAATAGAAGCAGTCAAGCTGTCCTTTTTCCTCCACTTCCCAAGTCAAGTCATATCCATTATTGTCTGCTGTTTAGAAAATATGTCTGACTGTAGCCTGTTCATAAAAAGCCATAATATTTGGGCAGATTTGATACAAAAGAGCCCAGAAGAATATGAAAGTAGCGGTAGAACAGGTGCTTAAAAGAGACATATCATGGCTAGTCCATTTATCGAGTCATTTTCTTGATGACATACCACTTCTGACATTTACCTTGTCTTAACCCTCAAAAATTCCTAATCTTCAGAAAAAACTCAAATTACTATTACACAACACAAGGGGGGGGGGACAGTCGGATGCAGAGAGAAGATGTGAGGTCACACATAACTGCGTCAAATCAACACAATAAATTTGAAGCAAATTTTTTGAAAAATAAATCCATAAGTTTGCAAAATACATGCAAAATGGAGGAAAATTTGTATAATTTACAGACAATCTGTACAACTTGACATGTATGAAAACGCCTTGGTTTAAAAAAAAATTCACTCTTTTTTTCAACAGCTGATAGAAATTTAAAACTGGCACTTTGGGGGAAAACTAATGCACCTGGCTTTTATTGCTTCACAAGGCCACATTTGACAACAGGGCTGATGCTGGGAGAGAAAAAAGAAAAAGGGGGTTAAATCATCGATTCATAACTGGGGGGGCAGACCCCGCTGGCAGCTCCCTTGACACCTGGGACCTGTCCGAGTGACGCTGACAGTAAGTGATACATCTGATACATCACTGCCGTGCTTCGACTTGTCAGAGGGGTAGGGAGGACAAAAAGCACACAGATCCAGATTCCCTTGCCACCTGCTTGGATTAACATCAAGAAAACAAATGGCCTGTGACCTTTACAGCCAAACAGGACCAAAAAAGTGGGGGAAAAAAATCAGTCAATTTATTTGACTTTACCAGACACGATTGCTATTTTGATGAGCTACAATGTCAGTAAAAACAACACTATTATTTTTCCCATTAGTGTCGCAGACAACAAATTTTACGTTTGATCCGTGTGGTGATCCAGCTCCTACACAGAGAACTATTCCCCAGGGTTGAGCAGCAGTGGAGCTAAGTGATGTTCTCATTTAGTGGATTCTGGCTCCGAGAGTCGATACAAGAGGACAGCTATGGAGAAAACAACCCCGGCTAGCATGGCGTATCATAAACCTTGGGAGCCCTGTAAAAGTCAATTTACTGTTCAAACTCCTTCTAACAATTGCCGTGAAAAACAAGTCCGCAGTTTCAGGCGAGTGCGAGGCGATTGATAGAGCCTCAGGAAAAGGCAAATCTGCAAATATGAATCGGCTTTATCCTGGTGAGCCCAATCTAATGTGATCGCTGCCGAGTATGAAATGAAATTCCATTTTCGATGACACCAAATTGCAAAAAAGCGCAGAGAAGAAGGTGGCATCCTCAACACTGCCACTTACAATCAGCGGCGTGGAGAGCAATCAAGGTGGCGTGCGGCTTAAATTTCTTGTCTTGTTCCTTCCTCACTTCCCCTCTGTCTCTCTGCCCCCCCATCTTATCATGACAAGTGTTGAAGCTTTTTCAGCTTCTTCAGTCATGAGTGTTTATTTGCATGTGACTGAACTCAACTGGCGTGTGTTAGTGGAAAGACGGGGAAAAACAAAAAAAATAAAAAGTGCCATACTGTTCTTGCTTTTTTGCCTTTAGGTAAAATATGAAAAAAAAAGCCTCAGTATTAAAACATTATGCAGAGTAATATTGCAGACACTAAGGCAAGCAGCTATGGCAATCTCTTTGCAGTTTTCCCCCACCATTTCTGCCTGCGTATCAGGTATGTCTAATCCTTAGATTAGTAATTGCCTCGGAGCAAATGCATTCAAATCACCCAAACAAAATTATACCAGAAAATGCTGCCCGCTGCAATTTCATGAGTATTACTGTGCTCTCTTACTCTTTCCATTTTCCTTTTTCGGAACGTAAACAACAAAAAAGCCTCAGCAGCCACAGATTGAATTAAGCCGTAATAGATCCAAAACAATTTTGATAACATTAGCCACAGTCAGCAGGACCAAGGACAAGCGCTAATATTAATGTGGCAATAAACAAACCAGCTCACTGCATATTGTTTTATTTCTCGCTAAAGGCTTTACAGATGTTTTTTCTTGATTTTTTTCTTGTTTTGACCCTATTCTGGGTTTTAAGGGATGATTTTCTCTGATGACAAAAAGAAAGGCCTGTGTCATTGACCGATGCTTCTCTTGGGTCTATTATGACCTTACTAAGCTAAAAGTGTGACTTACTTTCAAACTGGTTTCACGGCTTAAACCCCTCAGAGAGCCCTTAAAGGGAATTTGGTACTGTTACATTTGTGTTTTGTCAATTTAATTATGCACAAATAGCTTTTGTTTAAAACAGAGTGTCCCATAAGGGCCGATTTCGGCTGGGCCACTTGTGGCTTTTTTTCATAGGTGTTTAGGCAGCTACATTTATTAGTTTGAAGCAAATGAGCCCATAGGCAAAGCGCTACATTTCCATATTGGTTTCCTGATCTGCCTGGAACCTCAAGGGCAGTCGCATCCGATGTTTTGGCTACAAACACCACCCTGGTGACCTCCATTTGCATGATGATATTGTTTGTCCTGTATGAGTGTGGAGGGGGGAGGAGGGGGGCTTTGCCCTTTGCAAATTAGATGCTTCGCAGCCATTTTTGGCTCGAGCAGGAGAGCTACAACGTGGGACTCAAGAAACAGCTGGTCAAAGCAATAGGGGTGGTGGTAGGGGGAGCACTGGGAGCTGAGTTAAGGGCAAAGTCCTGTTCTTCTTGCTGCATCAGCCCAGAGGCAAGAAAACCTGGTTTAAGTGGGTGGATCAGGCCTTCCGTCTGCCCTGAGGGGCTACGCTGCAAGAGTACAGAACCCAAGCCTCTGTGGCTCACCGCTGATTAAGAGTGATCCACCTGGGCACAAGTAGTACTTTGAAGTGCATTGATAGAACAAAAAGCTGATGGGTTCTGCTAATTCGATGGCTAAGTGATTTCATTTCTCCCCACATTACAGTTGGACTGTGTGTTATTTTCTGGCTCTAGCCTGAACAGGAGCTACTGCCAAAAGTAATAAAGTTAAGTGCTTTGTTAAGAGAAAACACTACTCATCATCCTTTGAATGGAACTGGCATGCAAGGAGAAAATAGATCAGAAAAAAAAACATCTTGGATAAACATGGTCAGAACAGGAAAAATTACCAAGAACACAAGCCGAAAAGGTGAAATGTGGCTCTCAGCAGCTGTTAGGTGACGCCCTGGCATCTTCCCCACACTTAGCTCAGCTTAATGACTGTTTAAATGTCTGATGGGTTAAAAAAGAAAGGTTCGCCTCACTGATAAACTCCCCCAGTTGCCTGGTTACCTGCCCGAGCAAGTTGCCTGTGCAGATATTGTAAGATTAGGTGGGCGAGGAGGGAGAAAGACAGAACCCGATACCTCAAGAGATTACTGTCAATGTTTGAGCCCTATTCTCCGTTTCCCTCCACAGCCACCCGGTCCTCGCTCTATCTCTTCACCAAAACCTCAACTTCTTTCTGAAACAGTAGGGGCCATTCTCTCCACCACTAACAGGGCCGTCTTTCTTGCGCCTGTCTCTATCTCCTCCCACACACCCACTGAAGAATGGTCTGTATCATTACTTTCCGTATATCGTGCACATCAAACAGGATGAGCCGCATTCTGGAACAAATGTTAGAAAATTGTATACATTAGGTTAAACAAACATGGTTAAATCAAATATGAATGCTAAAAAAAAAACAGTTTTCTGTTTTCTTCGTTTTGTCACCGACACCTATTTCCGATTTAAAAGAAAAAAAAGCCCAGAGGTATGCGTGCGCCCTTGACTGTTTTATGATGTATTTAGCTAAAGTGGCCCTTAGCAGACAACGGAATATTTTTAGATGCAGTGTTCCTAAAATCAAGAGCATGACCACTTCACTGCCTAATCTAATAAAGAGGTGGCTTTTTAATGCCATAATTGGAGCACATGAGCAAACACCTTCTCTTCAATTAGATCTCATTTGGAGACATTAAGCTCCACCCTTTCCACCCCTGTAGAATGTAGCGACAGCAATGTTCGCCCATGGGGTATAAAAAGGTAATCGGAATACCTGCTTGCTATTGTATTTTAAATGCCAAACCAGCTCTACCGCATAGTAAACACAGATGATGTTACCTTGTAGATGCTTTGACATTCTATTGATATTTAAGATTTCAAACTTCAATGGGAGGGGGGGATAAAAATATTCCTTTGATACATTTGCAAACTGACTTTAGTACAGCCCATAAGGGCTTCCGCAGCATCAATGTGGAGAATAAATAAATAAATTATATAAGCGGAGCATAGTGACACACAATACATGCTGCTGCTGCTGCCGCGGCAGCAAATAGAGTGCCCTTTTAATTATGCAGGAGACATCCGAAAGCAACAGCACTCCTCACACTCTGGGAAGCAGTTCAGTGAATACACAATATTAGAGGCTGTAACCGACAGAGCGGGGGGGAGCGAAGGGAGGGCAGTAAAAAAGAGGGGATGGAAAAGATTTGAGACAAGGAATAGCAAAGAAAGGGGAGAGGAGAGGGGTTAGATACAGATGAGAATGAAGATTAAAAAAAGAAACTACTGCCAGAATGAAAAAAAAAAAATGTAAGGAGAGTATTGTTGTAAAGGGTGTGATGCGGCAGAGGCTGAAAAAAATGGCAACACAGGCGATGAAGAGGCCTTACTGAATATGAATGCCCAAAGGAGGTTTTGAGCAGAAAAATCAACAATGAGCTTCTAATGTAAAAAAAAAAGAAAATGAACAAAGGAACAATATTCAAAGGAGTGAGAAAAAGAGAGAATGGCAAAAAGGGGGGCTAAGTGAGCGGGAAACACTCCTGAATTCTAAAAGAGTAGTGCTGGAACCAAGTAAAAGAAAGATCAATAATTCATTAGAGCGTAATGTACCTGGATATTGTTCTTTTGCCTGAGAAAGGAAAATTGGCTTGTTTCATCAAGTTTTAACTTTATTCCTCCGTGTTGTCGCGCCTAACATCGAAAAATACTGCCACGATAATATTTACAGACAGTGCTAAAAGGAGGTTGCATTTCTTGTATTTTTGATATCAAATCAAATGCCTTGCAAAAGGAAAAAAAATAGTTCCTGAGAAGAAAAGAAAAGGATGAAATAGAGAATAAAAATAAGGTGGAGGAAAAGCAGATGGCAAGCAGTTGTAGAAAAGCAAAAACGATAAAGGAGCAGAAGACACTGAGGTGCACTATGGGAGGTGATATAAAAAGCCCAGTTTACACTGATGGGTCAATGAGATGATGCAGAACTGTAAGCAAAGAAGAATGTTAATGTGACCTTCTGGGTGGATGGGTGGATATGTGTTCCTATGCACACAGACAGAAAAACTGACTCACAAATCAATGCCAAGTCATTGGAGAATGCAAACTTTTTTATGCATTTGTTCCCTTTTTTTCCATTCTACAATCTACAAGAAGAAAAGGCACAGACAGAGGGCAGGTCAGGGCTTGACACGATTATGGGGGGAGTGTTGCAGACCCCTGCCGCATGCCCTTTTGGGATAAAATAACTGCAAACCAAATCCTGATGTGAGCTGTCTACAACATCCTGACACGTACTCGCAAGGGTTAGCAGCTGTGACACCCTTGACAGAAAAGTAAGCTTCGACATGCTGTGATGAAAGTAAAAGAAAAGTTGGACATGTTTGGTCAAGTGGTAACAGTATCCCCCACAAAATCTGATCTAAACCTCTCCTTCTTTTCAATATTACATGTGAATGGCACTCCAAACCAAAACAGATCAATACCCACTAACTTGACACACATTAGCACCATAAAGGCAACACGACTACTGAGACTAGCACTGTCAGAAAGCATTATGGTGGAAAGAACACTAAGAGGAAGAAGCAGAAGACATTTAAGAGTGGTGGAGGGAAAAACAAAAAGACATTGAGATGCATTTTCTTACCTGTTTGTTGTACTTGTTGATGGTTTGAGTGCTGTACTCGGAGCAATGATCAGATCCAAGGGAAATGTTATCTCCGGTGCCAACAAATGTATTGGCAGGAGGCAGGTCCTGAACTGCCTGATGCTTTTTTCCAGCTGTTGGTGACTGTGGATGAAGCTGAACAGTGGGTAGCGGTGAACTGGACTTGTAGTGTCGTGCCAGGTCCGGGCTACCCGGCCCGCCATTGACCGAACGATAACGGCCAATGCCGGGACTGTCCGAAAGCTTCTCGTTGACGCCGTCATACCGCTGCCCGTTGGGTTTGGAGGCCTCCACTGTGACGATACTGCTGTAGAGAGGCTGTTTGGACTTTTGCTTCTTCTTATCTTTTTTGGGCTTCTTAGATTTGTCGTGCTGCTGTGGTGTAAAGAAATCTTCATGATCCTTCTTGCCAGCCTCATAGCCATTCTTATTTTTGGGACGGCAATAACGGGCCATGACAACAACAAGAATGATGAGAATGACAGTCATAATGCCTGAAACTACTCCAATCACAATGCTTAAGCGTTGTTTGCTTAGATCATAGTTGGGGTCACCTGCAATGTTGGTGTTAAGAGATGTGCTTAAGCTTTTAGCCACCTGGGCCTCCACAATGGATGAATTGAAGATAGTTTCATTAACATAGACATGAACCAGAGTGGTGGTGCTCTGTGAAGGCTGTCCACTGTCATTCACCTGGACCACAAGTCTGTGGAGGCCGTAGTGTTTCTGCTCCAGCTTTGCCATTAGTGAAATGACACCAGTGCCCCCATCAATTTCAAAAAGCTTAAAGGGGTTGCCCCCAATGATGCTGTAGTTCAGGTCTGCGTTAATGCCGGTGTCCGAATCAGAGGCAACAACAGCCCGAACAACTGTTCTAATGCCACTAGAAGGAGGAAGCAGCGTGAAAGAGTTGTTTATTGGGAAGGTGACCGTTGGTGCATTGTCATTTTCATCCATGACAAAGAGTGAAACTGTAGCTGTGGCAGATCTGGGCGGGTCACCACCATCCACGGCTTTAACACGAAACGTGTACGTGGTTTTCTGCTCTCGGTCAAATGACAAGGTGGAAAAAATAGTTCCAGTCTCATTCTCAATAGAAAAGATCTCCTCTTCTTCTTCAATGAAAAGACCCATCTCTGCGTTCTTGTCTTTATCTGCATCAATCACCGTAACCATGCCGACTGCGCTGTTTGGATCAAGATTTTCTTTGACATAGAAGGTGAACACATCCTGCATGAACTTTGGATCATTGTCATTCTTATCAGCCACGAGTACGACCACAGTCGCAGAACCCTGAAGGGTGTTTATGCCCTTATCTTTAGCTATCACTTTAAATTCATAGCGCTCTGTTTGCTCTCTATCCAGGATGGTGTTTACCCTGATGTCTCCACTGTCTGCATCAATAGAAAAAATTCCATTTACTGATGAATCTAGGGAATAAGCTATTTCTGCATTTTTCCCACTGTCTGCATCAGCAGCTGTCACTCTTGTCACCCTTTCACCAGGAGCATTGTTTTCAGAGAAGGACACCTCTACTACATTCTGACTGAAGATGGGAGGGTTGTCATTAGTGTCGCCCACTTTGACAATAAGAGAGTTATTACTTGCTAGACTGGGACTTCCAGAGTCCACAGCAACTATGACCACATTGTATTCCTGTGTGGCCTCGTAGTCCAGCGGTGCAGACGTGTGGAGGAAATACTTCTTTTTATTTTGTTCACCCTCCATCTCACTAGCCGGTTTGAGCTGAAAGGGCACGTCCCCTACCACTGTGCAGGTCACTATGCCGTTTTCCCCCTGGTCTCGGTCCGACACCTGAACTAAGGCAATGGGTGTGTCCACCACCACATCCTCAGCAACATTGGCCACCCCGTCTTTTAGAAAAATGCGTCCAATTTTTCGGATTTCAATGGCGGGGACATTGTCGTTCTCATCCTTGATGTTTAACACCACTGTGGCCTTGTCCATTTTGGGCGGCTGACCTCTGTCACGGGCCATTACTGTGAACCTCAGTTGGCTCACTTCTTCACGGTCAATGCGGTGCAACACACTCAGCCACCCGGTGCTCTCATCCAACCTCAGCAGCCTTCTTACAGACTCTGTGGCCGCCCCAAACACATATTCGATTTGACCATTAACCCCCACGTCTGCATCCGTCGCTTTCAGCTGCAGGATGGGGGCGCCGGGGGAGCTGTTTTCTGGCAGGTCAGCTTCATACACACTTTTCTCAAACCGAGGGCTGTTGTCATTCACATCGGTGATCATAACTCTCAAAATGGCCTGAGAAGAGCGAGGGGGATCTCCTCCATCTCTCACACGCAATGTGAGCTCATAGGAGTCTCTCTGCTCTCTGTCCAGGGCCCCCTTAATGATGAGTTGGGGCTGCTTCTCCCCGTCAGTTGTGTCAGCAACTTGCAGCTCAAACACACTGCTCCTGCTTGCCCCTTCCTCAAATCTCCTCTTCCCAGAGTACGAATCCCCAGAAGACCCCATGCGCCTTGAGTTCTCCCCATTATCCTGAATGAGCTCATATCTCTCTATTCCATTCCTGCCAAAATCTCTGTCTGTAGCTGTGGGCAGCAGATAAAGGGTTCCAATGGGTCTGTTCTCCTCCACAGACAGAGTCAGGACAGGAGAAGGGAAAGACGGAGTGTTGTCGTTTATGTCTAATATGATGACTTTCCCCTCAAAGAGGTCGACCCAGCTCTGAGCCGGTCCGATCACAGACACCTCAAAATCTATAAAGCACTCGTTTTCATCAAAGATCATTTGGCACTGTTGCAGTTTCTCACGGTCTATGCGCCTCTCGTTGGTGCTGAGCTCACCTGTGATGTTGTCTATCTTAAAGAATTCCGAGCCAGACTCAAGGGTGAACGTCACTTCCCCGGACCCGGCCACTATGCCCAGGTCGGCAGCGACGTTGCCCACCCTGACATCGGCGGGTCCCTCCTCAGCCAGGCGGTACAGCAGCACTTGCTTGGCAGCAGGCTGATGCACGAGCAGCTGCAAAATGAGCATGCAATAGTAAAAATAGTCCACTGCAGTAGTAGTAGTCCTCATTGTTCACCCTTTGGGGAGTGGGGTGGAAAAAAAGGCAAAAAGAAGTCCCAAAAAAATTAAATGGAAGTGTTGATTTGGGAGAACAATGTCATTAAGAGCCGTTGCTTCGGGATGTGTGAGACTTCATTCTCCGGATGACTTCCTCTGGTTTCTGCTGCAGTGAAAAGCAGCAAGTGCAGCGGGGCTTTCCTCTCTCCTCTCCTCTCCTCCTTCAGCACTGATTGTTAGTTTCTCAAAGCTTCATTTCAAAAATAATAATAAAATAAAAACATAAGGCAACACGCAGGGAGGTTCTGTGCGCTCCGGACCATCTCAACGCATGAGCGCGTTAAAAAGTCCTGTTATAGTCCGATCAGCAGCAGAAGAAGAAAAAAAAAGTGCGTTCAATTCATGCTTCCGGAATCATTTACTCACAGTTCGGAGAATTTTCTTTAAATGTGAAGGGCGAGGCTGCACACTAATCCTCAGTCCGGTGGAACGTCCACAGATGTGAGAGAACAACTCTTTTTTTTTTTTTCTTTTAAGCGGTGATGAGAGCCGGACTGCGCAGGAGAGCTCCTTCAGCAAACGACCAGTCCGCTTTTCCTCTTCTTCCCTTTTTTACAAGTCACTTGCAACAAGCAGAACAGTCTTGTTTTAAACGAGCTACAACTCCGTTTGCAACCCAGGAGGTTGAAAAACATAAGAGGGGCAAAGAAAATAAGGCTGTGTTAAAAGGAAAGAATAGAAACTAAATCCGAAGCTGTGTTTTTTTTTTCTTTTTAGGAGAGGTTGGATGTGTCCAACATGTTCAGCGCGCGCGCGTCTCTCTCTCACCTGCAGACGCACCGCATGGGTTGGCAGCCCCTATCTGCAGCACGGAGAGAGATTCACAATGATATTGCAGTCTCTCTCTCTCTCTCTCTCCCCTCCCTCCCCCCTTCCCATTGCTCTCGGGTGCGCACGTAAACAGGGTCGAAGTTGGTCTCGATGATCGCCTGGGTTCAGACATTATTATTAATATTATTATTTATTTATTTATATTTTTCTAATTTTTGGACCAAATAAAATATAAAGGGAGACAAAAAGGACGGATGATGTTTTTATGTGGTGCACTTTCACTTCATATCTTGAAAACATCATTTTTTTTTTTTTTTTTTTATTCCAACCATTTGGGATCTCTGTTTAATCAGTTTTATGCACTCAGGTGGGCTGTTTTTACCAGGACAAGGCGAGACGAGAAAGCTCATACACCCACCCCCCAAACAGACGCATATACACACACACATACGCAAACACACGATCAATAAATATAGCACTATATGTGTGGTCGCTGCATCATGTGAGCGCTCTCTCTCTCTCTCTCTCTCTCTCTCTCTCTCTCTCTCTCTCTCTCTTTCTCTCTCTCTTTCTCTCGCTCTCTCTTCGGGGGTCTTCTCCGCTCAGTCCACTTCTGGAATTTGGACACGTATGCGATCATTAACATAAAGAAAGGAGAAAATGAAGTTCAAACCCTTCCCTTCATACACATAAATATAGGCTACAGTCAGTCTGCATCTGCGCGAGTCATTCCGCCGGTGCGCGCGCGCACCCCCCATGTGTGTCTGCGCGCATGTGTGTGTGTGTGTGTCTCACTTTAGTGCATCATCGAATATTTTATTATTATTATTTTTATTATTATTATTATTATTATTACTTTTGCAGCAGAATGTTTGCGAAGCTGTGTTTAACTGAGGAGGTGGAGAAAGAAATGAAAGCAGAGTATCTCCTCAACTTTGGGTCGGGCATCTTATCTTTATATTTGTTTTTTTTTTCTCAATTATTTTATTATTTATTTATTAGTTTTGCAAAATTTGAAGAAACGGCGGCGTGTGTTTGTGGGTGAAACTATACAGCGACTGAGGAGGTGAGGTAGGTGGGTGAGTGGGGGAGGGTGTGAAGGGAAGGGGGCTCAGCAAACAGCTGCACCTTCCTGCAGACTGATTTTCAGCAGTGCTTTTTATCCTTTGCTTACGAGCGCCCTCTATCGGCGAATTGAAATGACAACCCTACTTTTTCAAATCATCTGGCACATTCAGGCACTTAAATGTTTTTTTTTTTTTTGTCAATATAATTAGTATTATTTATCTCTTTCTTTCTGACAAATAAATAAATATTACATACAATCTTGTGAATGCCAAATCAGGGTTTTGGCAGTGGGGGATTAAAAACTACTCAGACTTTTTTAAGGTAAAATAATCAAACATTTCACTTTAAAATACTTAAACAACTGTATGAGAGTGACTACAGACAGCCAGGTATTTCTGTGGGTGTGCAATCAGACATAAAAAGACAAAGAGCTTCTGAATCCATGCAATCCAACACTGTTTTTTTTTTTACAAGAAGAGTTATGTTTAGGAGGGACAAACAAACCATTTGCTGATTGACAGACGTTGGTGAAAACAATTAGCTTGTTCTTAGTCTAACAATGAACTCATACAAATAGCACACATTCCGTCAGGCTTGCTGGCAGTGGAATGTCCCCGGTGCTGCTGCAGTTAAAACATTCCCACCTGTAGTCGGCTTTGTTCTCGCAGCTCCTCCTCCCTGTCCACCTCCAGTGGGTCATCCCATTTCAAACAAATCAGGGTTAATCTGTCTTTTAATCTATGGAGACAAAAATGCAGGGAGTCACAAACTGCAAATCGACACGGCTGCAATAAAAGCCCCACAAAAACAACACAAAAAGAAACCAAAACAAGTCTTGAGGGATGTTCAGAGGTCTTCAGGCAGTCATTTTTTGGAAAGAAGGCTGTCTTTAAAAGGAAAAAAAAAATGATTTATGCTTATGATCATCCTAAACTTTAAATGAAATTGAAAAACAAATGTGCTACATATTACAGCCTCAACCTGTTTTCACCCAATTTAAATAGTGTTTAAGAGTATTATGTATGCAATACACACTGGTATACCACAGTGTCATTTGTTGGTTTAGATTTTGCCCTGCAGAGGCAGAGCGCTACGTTACAAAATGCTAGCTCGAAGCCACTTCTTTTGAAACTACAATCTCGGCTAGCTACCTGGATGTCACTGAACTTTTTTCACAGAATTTTCCAGGGAGGGTTTCTCTGGAAAATGAGGTGAAATCCAGGGATATGTATCCGGTCTCGTCTCACTAAAGAAAAAAAAGTTGAATTTGAATCAGATTTGTCACATTATTGTCTTAAAAAAATATCTGATTTGGGCCATATGTGCAAAAAAATCTGATTTGGGTCACTTTTGCCTGCAGTGTGAACTTGCGGTCTAACAATACATTGATCCACATAAATAAATCAATTAAATGCTTATTGATTAAATTAAATTGAGGCAAAATAAAGACAATGATCCACATCATTATCATATGCTCAATAAGGCAGGGTTATTCAACTAAATTGCTCCAGGGGCCACAGTTACTGCAGGCAAACAGCTGAGGGGCCGAACATCCAGCAATTAAAGTCAATATGTAATTAAACCAAGTATTACAAAGATCTGCTATCTTTGAAATAGCTTATTTTGCTGCAATTAATCATGAATACAACATAGAGAACCCTATGTAATAAAAATAGTGATAATAAAACAACTAAAACAAAAATAACACATTATGCTTCTTGTTTACCACAAATAATATTTTGACATCTCTGACTTGCCAAATTTTTAAACCAATTTTATTTTCACTTTCATAGTTTTATCTACAACTGCTTATAGTTTTAACTGTCTTGGGTGTTCATTGAAATGTTTTTTACCAACTTGTAGCCACGATTCTGATGTTTCTGTAGATAACAAACATGTCTATGTCTAGCTACATTAACTTAGAGTAATTAAAGTAGAAAACTGGGGGTTTGGGCTTAAGAGATGAATGAACCAATTGGTGGGCCGAACTTTGGTCACTCGCGGGCCGGATGTGGCCCGCGGGCCGCCAGTTGAATAGCCCTGCTCTATATCATACGCAAAACTAATGCTATCATTTATGATACTGCATCATGTTGATCGCAGATTGGGGAACTGAACTGAATCAAAATTGTATCATGACAGACTTTGTGTTATCGAAAAACATCGAATCTTCATTCGAAAAAATTGATACATCGTGTTGTAATAAAGCTGGTGGTTTACAGCTCTAGTAAGAAGATTGCTTTCTTGTGGAAGCCATCTTGAATTGGGATGACTCTAAGGTTGTATTCACACCTGACACATTTGGTTCATACCAAAACTAGACTTTTGGTTTGGACCAAACAAGTGGACCGAAGGACTTTCCTGGTGTCAATACACCCTAAAATGTAATCGTTGTGGATGTTTATCCAGAAATCAGTTATATACTTTTTTCCCCCCTTACAAGTACTTTCCCAAGTAAATGTCTAACGTCTGATGCAGATCTCAGGACGTGGCCCTCACCTTTACTAAACTAATCCTAAAAAGTTCACGCATCTTTTCATTTAGTTTTTTTTTATTATTTACTTTTGCTTATGTTGCTAGTGGACACTGTGGAAGCATTAATGAAATCTGGGAAGAGAAAATGAAAAACAAAATGTGCGATGATTGCGGGGTGTGCTGAATTAATGCTTTCTGTGTCACAAACACAACCCGAGCCGGTAGGCCGGGATTGTCCTTATTTACATTTTTACACTGCCTAATGCTTATTGTGCCTCTGTGAGACTGCGTGCAATACGTTTGCAATTATGTTAACTGTCAACATGAAATTACACCTTTGTTGTCCACTGATGTGAAGACGGGCCAATTCCGATGATTGGCTGTGTCGCCAAAGCACAAAAAAAAACATCTTATTGTTGTCATTACTTGTTTAACCCATTAATATGACACATTCTAAGAGTCGTTTGAATCCTAAAAATGGTGGCACACATTTTATTGTCCCTCACCAGTGTTTTTTTCTGTCTGTGTTTTAGTTTGCCTGTACTGTCAGTAAAATACCACATGAACCACTAGCTGGACTTTCATGAAACAGAGGAAATAATCTTTGGATGTACATCTGCAACCCATAACCTTTTAAAATCAATTCAATCCAAGGGGTTCACCACAGCAAATCAAAACCAGAAAACTAAAAAAGGGCAATAACCCTAATAATTTCATGCTTACTGATAAAAAAGTTTGTATGCTAGTCGCTGAAAATAATCCCCATCTAAGGGGCCAAGAACTAACTGGCAAGTTACTGCCATCTTGATTTTTCGATTAGCATTCAGAATTTGGTAAAGCTTGTTCTTGGCTAATGCAATACCAGATTGTTGCTTTGTATGTCCTAAAATTTCTGCTTCATTGCCCTGTTAAAAATTAGCATTAGCTGTTAGCTTGACACTGAACTTTGACATATGTGTAAAAAGGTGTCTAACATGGACCCATTTTATGTAATGTGAGACCTCTGATCTTGACCCATGACCCCAAAGGTCACAGAGAATCATTGTTGACCCACAACAGCAGACTTGCTGTTAAAACTTTGCCATTACCTTTTTGAGTCAACTCTGTCTGTCTGTTATCTCAGGAACCACTAAATGAATTGTAATGGCACTTTCATAAGGTAAATTTTTGATAGACATTTACAACTGATCCCAATAAAAAATGGCCACCACTTTTTACACAATACACATTAATTTACACATTAACCATTTCAATTCAAGATGGTTGCTACAGTTAGTTAGCTATAGCTAACATGAAAATGGTTATATTGAGCTAACTTTGGTGCGTTAGTAGCAGATAATTGTCCCAATATATACTCTGAGAGGTATTGTTTACAAGGTTTGAATAAAGCAATTACAACTCTGTCCTTTTTCATCATATAATGAGTTTTATGTAAAACCTGCATCCAACAAGCTTTCAAAGAATGTTACGCCTTGAATTTATTCATTTTTTTCATTTCTGTCATGCACAAAAGTTGAGCATCTCCTTCCAAATCCTTTCTCCACATTGATCACAGGCTGTGTATAGATGAAAAAAAATGTTTTGACAAATGTTGCAGTTTAAAATGATTATCTTTGTTTGGAAAATAGCTAAATGCAAAGACAAAAAAAAAAAAAGAAGTCTGCTAATGATTACTTGGTGATTATTTAATCTGAACATTTGGAAACACATGACGAAGAAGTGGAAAAAAAAGCTGCAAAGTGAGTGGCGTTCTATATTTATCTGTTGGAGAACTCTATTTGCACCTACGCAGGAGACTTTTTGGCAACATCAGTAAATTCGCACCTAAAGAGAGAATACACTTGGTTTTGATTAGAAACACTTGCTGACTAAAACCTAACCAGACACTTCATCAGGGGTTCACATCAGTTGGAGAACTAAATGTGTTGGGTGGGGGGGGTCAGATTTAAAGGGATAGTCACACCAACTTTGAAGTGATGTCCTGATTAATATCAACAGCTAGAACCAGTGGTGATTTCAGCTTCTTTTTGGGGGTAAGCACCCCCAAAAACTTTTACTCAGCACTCCCTAACCAAAATAAGGCTGGCTTTGCTGGGGGCTAAACACTAACCAAAGGTCTGATCTTAGAATGTCCCCTGGAAAGGGTTTGAGATACTTACTGTAACAATTTTAAACAAACATTTTTTTTAGCACAAACAGGTGACTAACTCAAAAACCCTACAAAAAACACTTCAAAACATTTTGGCGTCCCCTTCGGTCTTAGCTTTCTGGACATTCTTCAATGTTTGTCTACCAGTAACTAGATTCAGGATGTTCACAAGTGCCTATTAGACTTTTTACATTTTAATATTGTTTTAATGCACTCATAGCTGTCTAGGTATATGTGGTGTGCCATGACAGCAAGATTATGCTCCAGTTTTTCAAAATAGTAGAAAATGAAAATGAAAATCAGCACTTTTTTTTCTTCCTTGAAGCAGTCCCTTGAACTGGTGGGAACGCAGCAAAAGTACCATCCTGAGCTAGAACACTGGGGTGAATTTTTTGCAATGTTTGCACTTTTTTTATTTTGAACTTTGCCAGATTAGCCAATCTACATTTTTAAAAAATATATATTCACTTAATATTTAATCATTACTCTGCCTTCCCATTTTTCAATAACAGAGCATGTATACAGAATCACTTTTTGAGTCTTTATTTTTCATCCTGCTTTTCTTGGCATATGCTCTTTCTTTGCAAGTGTAGGATTTTTTGTCGCCCATTATCGAAAACAAACCAATGATAATGTTTTTGCTTATTTCTGTGTGGGTTTGTTTGTGTTTAGAGTTGCTAAATTTTATTATTAACCACTAGAATGAGTTTAATGAAAATGTCTGAAAGTAATTACTGGATGTACATGTACAACTTATTCATTGGGAGTCAATGCCATTCAAGATACCTCTACAGCTAGGTGACTTTATGCATCCATCGATCCATTATCTTTTACTTGTTCCAGAGTCGAGTCATGGGGGCAGCAGCTTGATCAGGAAGGCTCAGACCTCTCTTACCCCAGTCCATCATTTTTGGGAAGACTCCATGGCATTCCCAGGCCAAATGAGAGACACAGTCTCTATCGTGTCCTGGGTTGTCTTCGGGGTCTCCTTCTAGTCTGAAATTCCTGAAGCACCTCTGTAAGGAGGCGTCCAGGAGACATCCTTACCAGGTGATCTCTGAGTCTCTCCCTGAAAACTGAACTTCTCACCTTATCTCTAAGGGCGAGTCCAGCTATCCTGAAGCGAAAACCCTTTTCAGCCATTTGTATCCACTGTTTTGTCCTTTTGATCACTACCAAAAGTTCATCGCTATAGGTGAGGGTAGGACCGTAGACTGATTGATAAACAGAGCTTTGCCTTACAGCTCAGCCCAGTCTTCACTACAACATACCAGCACAGATTCCACAATAGTGTAGAAGCAGCACCGATTCGTTTGTCAATCTCAAGCTCCATTCTTCCCTCACTCATGAACAAAACCCAAAGAGATTTAAACTCCACCACATGAGGCAGAACCACACCCCCAATCTGGAAAGAATAATTTACACTTTTTCAATTGAGGACCATGGACTCAGATTTAGAGGTGCTGATCCTCATCCAAACCGCTTCATACTCGGCTGTGAACCACTCCAGTGAGAGCTGAAGTTTACAGCACGATGACGTCAGCAGGACCACATCATCTGCAAATAGCCAAAATGGAATCCTGAAGCTACCAAACTGGACTCCCTCCATCCCCCTGGCTCCACTGAGAACTTCTGTCCATAAAAGTTATGAACAGAATCAATGACAATGGAATGCCCAGGAAGAGTACAACCCCCAACCCCCCACCCTGGGAAGTGCTCCAGTTTACTGCCGGCAATGTGAACAAACTCTTACATGACTTGGATAAGGACTGAATGGCCCAAAACGACAGACTCACCAACCCATACTCACGGATCACCCCCCCGAGACTTTATCAACAGTAATATATATATATATATATATATAACAGAAGTTTATAGCTTTTAACCTAAAATTTTGAGTGGTGGTAACTAAGCATCATCATCAACAGTTACTCAAGCCAAAACATACTGTGTGATACCTTTAAAAACTTTGGCAACAACTATTGGTGTCAACATTGTTAGGAATCTAGCAAATCTGTGGACAGATTTTAATGAAAGTTAATCAATGGATGTACATCTATAACTGATTCAGTTTTGGAGTCAACCCAATTCAAAATGGCCACCACAGCAAGCTGTTATTAGCAGTACTAGAAGTAGCTATTACTTTGTCAGTTTTACAAATATTGAGCTAAAATTCGGTGTAATAGTTGCTGGAGTTTGTCTCAACGTACTGTATATTCTGAGTGCTAAACGTTGTGCAAGATCTTTGCCAAAATATTGGTATTAACATTTAAACAGCACTGTCTGTTAGCAAAATAGTTTCTAAACCACTCTAACTCTCAGAAAATAATCAGCGAACTTTCATCAAAAACTCATTCACATTTGGAGTCAGCCCAGTTAATGGAAATTAGTCGACACAAAAGCTATGTGTCAATCAGTTTTTCAGATAATGAGCTAAAAGTTTGTCCGTTAGTAGGTGAGTCATCCTCAACACAATGTTTCATGAGATTGTGCGCAACTTTTTTTTCTTTAACAAAGGTTTGCCCAAAAACAACTATAATGCTGAGTCTTTCATTCTTTGTAACTCGGGACGTGACCCTGTTATTAGCTGAATACAGATGAAGTAATTTACTGCATTGCCTCTGGAGAGTAATACAGCCATCCGTCATGAAATTTCTGTTAAAAAGGCAGCAAGATGGTGGGGCAGGCAGCAAGCCAGGCCAGTCTTAGGCGAGTCTTTCTAGTCTTGCCCAGGAGGTAATATGTTACAGAATCCTTTTCTTTGAGCGGCAGAGAGAAACATCAACAGGGAGTGACTCGACAACACTAGGAAGCAAAGTCCAGCTTGACGGTGGTTGCAGCTCAGCAAGCCTTTTTCACTCCCAACTCCCTCTGGCAACTTGCTATTTTCAGACACTGAATGCCTTGTTCTGCCTTCTCCCTCTGGGTTTCGCAAGAAATGTTGAAGCCATCACAAAACAATGGGCTCGGTTCAGAACATCTCAATACCAATGATTCACACAGGCACCGGCAGGGTTAACGTGGATGATGCATTTAATATTTGTGAGCGACAGCTTGTCTTGATGTTGTTCACTTAAAAAAAGAAGAGGAAAAAGAAAAAGAAGAAGGTCAAAATTGAATTCACTGAGAATGTCAGAGTTATATTCGCAACAACTTTCACACTGTTAGCAATACAGCTTTTGCATCAGCAGATCTCCGGGTAAACTCAGAGTATAGAAGCATTTTTGGGTTTAAAAAAAAAAAAAAAAACCTGTAAAAATTCACACTTGTACAGAACACAAATTGAAGCCAGTGGCATGCTGAAATATTCACACACAAGTTAAAAAAGAAAAGATGGAGTTTTCAGAAAAGACAGAATGAAGGATTTTATTCTAGGATTTTTGCTACAAAGAGACGAGTTTAAAATCTATCATTTAGAATAAATATTACTGATAAAAATATGTTGAAACCGGCCCGATTGTGATTTGTTTAATATGGTCCAAAACTGTCAATGCAACAACTGGCCCAATTGTGATTTGATTTATGTGACCCAAATCTGTCAATGTCAAAATTGGTCTGATTGTGGTTTGGTTTATGTGGTCCAAACCTGTCAATGCCACAACTGGCCCAGCTGTTGTGTGGTTGATGTAGCACAAAAATGTCAAAGCCACAACTGTCCCAACTGTGGTTTGGTTGATGTGGTCCAAACCTGTCAATGCAACAACTGTCCCAGTTGTGGTTGGTGGACAGATGTTTCTGTCTTACCAATATTAAGCTGAAATTTGACTTAATAGTAGACAGTTATTCACAACACATCTTGTTATTGTTCCTGATTTTAAAGGTTTGCCAAAAATGTCATTTCTCAACAATCAAAAAATGATTTTAATTTAAACCTCTGGTAAGAAACGCAGCAGGTAATATGCAATATTTAAAGCTTTTAATTTTAGCCTTTTTTTCCCCATTATTTTTTTGTTTTTGCAAATTCTTCAAAGGACTGAGCCAGGACAAGCGCTGGCACCCTATCACTCCAGCTCGTACAAAGGGGGGTGTACACTTTGTGTGGACATTACTCACCCCCACCCAGACACTCAGTCCCAAGTTAATCACTGACACCACTGACACGAGGGACACGCTGCTTTTCCCCAAGCTTCTCCAACATCAAAAGGAGATGTCTCAAAGCGCTCATTCAGGGGCCTTCCGTCAATGGCTATGAGGGGTCGCCGTGACCGCCGCAAGCCAATTGATTTAGGGGGCAAATTTGTTTGCAGGCCACTCATATTGTCATAATTCCAGTGTCAAGCCCGGCTTTGAGCTTGCCGCAAGGCCTCGTAAATCTGACTCTTAAAAAGGAAAGTTTAGCACAATAAGCCCTACTAATTCCAAAACGCTCGAAACAGAAGGAGGAAACAGTAGCCGCACTATTAGGACGTGGCGAGGCAATGGCAAGGATAAATTACTGCTCCTTTTCCTGTGACCTAAAAATTGCGCGGAATACTAAATCTTGCCACCCCGTGTCAGCGGCTGCCTGTTATTTGCATCCATTACAGTGAAAATAGCAGCTCTGTTTAGTGACACTTATTGTGGTGTCAGGCTGGATAGTCATAGATTGTTGTCCTCTCCTCTCCCACCTCCCCCACTGACTTTCATGAGGGGAAAAAAAATTTATGTGCGAGGGGTTAGTCATTTCCAATGCAAAGTTACTTCTTGAGTGCCACAGCTCTGTTTATATGTATGTGTGTGTGTGTGTGTGAGTGTGTTTTCCTGTCTGTCTGGTGTGTTTATCTGTTTCTGAACAGCATCTGAGTGCTTGTGTGTGCACTGTCCCACTGTTTCGGCTGAAAAATGATAAGACACCTGCATGCCGTTTCCAAGTTGGCTGTCAAAAACAGGAATGAAACTGTGGTGGAAAGAAAAAAAATATATATATAAATATATATATATATTTATATATATATATTTAAAAAAAGCCTCAAGATATATCTATTCTGGCTCCCTGCTTCCCTCAAGCTGCTGGTAGGAGACTTCAAAATGGCTCCACTCCCTGCCACAGAGTGGGCTCTGCCCTGTCAAAATGTCTTTGAATGGAAAACACAGGCGGAAAAAGTTTCCTCCCTTCTCTTCTCCTCTCATCCCTTCCACCCTGTTGTTTTTTTTTCTTTCTTTCTTTCTTTTTCTTTCTTTCTTTCTTTCTTTCTTTCTTTCTCATTCGTTCCCTCTCGCTCGGCTTCCCCCTCCTCCCTTTCTGTCCATCCTTCATCGCTCTCTGAAAGGGCATCTCATCTTCACCAGTGCGGCTCTCAATGAATGCCGCCTTTACTCTGAGAAAAATAAAAAAATCCCCCTCTCTCTCTCTCTCTCTCTCTCTCTCTCTCTCTCTCTCTCTCTCTCTCTCTCTCTCTCTCTCTCTGTCTTTCTGTCTGTAGCTGGAGCCCTGCCAGAGCTTTCTGTCTCGGTGAGGTATCTGCCAGTCACTCGCAAGTCCATTCTTCACTAAAACATGATGTCTATCTCCTAGGTCTTCCTGTCAGAAGAACAATGCGGGTCTTAGTACCTTTGACAGAGGCGATTATGACTTGTGTAGCAACTAGATACACTAAAAGAGACTATCGCTAATCAACAAAGGTAATTAAAACAAGGATGTTCTGACGATTTAAAGCTATAAGTAACGGTCATCCAGCTTGTTTTACCGGTTTCCTCTTGGCACAGAGGACTTTCAACAAACCGTTGGACCTTGGCTGCAGGGGTTTGCTCCCATTTCAAAGAATCATTGGAGTGGCATATCAAAGATTTGAACACAGTCTTCAGGTGGTGTTGCTACAAAACCTGATCTTGTAGCTGGAGATGAAGTGAAGATTCTGTGCAGGTCAGCTGAGCTCAACATTAAACCAAAAGAAAAATCTTACATTTTTTGGTTTCTTTCTCAATTCTTTCATTTAGTTGCATTTCATGTTTGGTATATTTTCCCCGACCTGCAACTTTAGATATTTTTTATCTTTAATTTGTTGCTGCTACACTTTAGTGAAGATGATGCCTTAAGCCTGTGACCCTTGAATTCAATTCAGCTTATTCCTATAACACAATGCACAACAAAAGTCATCTCAGGGAACTGTACAGTAACACTCACATACATTACAAATGCCAATATTAGTAAACAATCTAAAGAATCTAGGAAATGATGTTGAATCATCTCTTTATTATTAATCTCCCATCCTGAGCAACACATTGATGACAATGGGAAGAGAAAAATCCTTTTAACAAGAAGGAACTTCCACAGGAATGTAAATTAGCATTTTGGTAAATCCAGTATATTTACAACAACATTGTATATTCATTAATATGTACTATCCCATTTAAATAAAGTAAATCAATCAATCAAAAACAAGATCAGGAAAGGCTACCATCCACTCCAACCAGCATATCTGGAAATGTCTGGTCCAGGTTTAATTTCTATGGGAAGAAAGACAAAGAAAAACACGTTATTCATAAAAAAATACTGCATGTACAAAGCTAAAAATGTAACGTCAAAAATAAGCCATAAAGTTGGTGGTCGTATTATTCAAATTAAATTTCAATATTTTCAGTGGGACCTTAGCTGCTCTTTGAAGCTGTCAACATCTTGCTAATTTAACAACCAGCTTCTGCTCTGAGAGCGGATCATTTTCAGCGACACGCAGAAGCTTTCCATTAGCAGGCTCACAAGCATGTGCTCGTATTTTAGCAGTCTTCTTCCACCCAACTCTTTTTCTTTGGAGATGTCCAACATTTATGGTACCGCTACATATTAAAACAACAACTGTAGATTTAATTTGGAAATAAATAGCTGAAACAACAATCAAACACTATGCACTTTTATTTAGTTCAGTTTTACTATTTTATATTTAGGTTTTGATAATGGAAAAATTGAAAAACAACACATTTGTTTTTGTTTTATGATTTTATTTTGAAACAAGAAAAAAAAGAACAAATTCTACATGGATTCTCATTATCATGAAACTGAGGATTAGGTCAAACTTTGTCAAGATGATCTCAGCACATTTTCAGATTCCTGACTTCTTAAGCTACATTTTGATATATAAATCCTCCTGATATCATGAGCAGCTCCAGAGATATGCATTGATTTGTCTTCCGAACCAGGATAAGTCAATGATATTTGGTTTGAATCGTATTTTTAGGTTATTCAAATAGGACATTTTTAACATCTTTATAAAGAGTAAATTGCGCAGGTAAAACTTAAAACTATAAAAAAAAAGTATAAAATATAAATATTAAAAAAAAATGTACACTTTTTTGTAGCTACTGCTTAAAAACAATCTACAAAATATTCTTTAAAATTACATTTCAGACAGTTCATTCAAGTGATCCATTGATAAATCAAAAATATTTTGACAAAATACAGAAGGTCGTGGGTTTGATCCCCAGTTTGGACCTGAGGTCTTTCTGTGTGGAGTTTGCATGCTCTCCTCATGCTTTTTTGGGTTTTCTCTGGGCGCTGTGCTTTCCCCAACACCCCAAAAACATGTACAATAGGTTGCCTTCAGGCCCAGGCCGCCCTTGAAAAAGAGTTCTGTGATCTCCATGGGATTTGCCTGGTTAAATAATGGTAAATATACTGTTGCAAAGGTTTTAACCCATGCACTGTAGATGTCTATTTGTGACTTTATCCTCAGTGAAACATTTTTATTTAAGTAAATCAACCATATGCCCTTGTTGGCAGTGATGTGCAGTCACTAAATTGTTATATTTATATAATGCTTTGTACTATAGACACATGTTCAATTAACATAAACACTTTTTAATATTTTTCATGTTCAAAATTGCTGAATTTCCTCATTTCCTGTTCAAATGCAGGACGAGACGGACGAGGAGGCGAAATCAAGCTCTGCCTCCGGATTGCGCAATTCTGTCAATGCTGTCCAAATTTGAAGGCTCCTCATCATGCGGCCGACAAACTCTCAAAATCCGAGGATGCATGCGAGTATCCTCACTGGCCGAGGATATCCCAGGATTCATTGTGTGGGCAGCAAAAAAAACAAAGAAACAAAGACAGTGGATTTTTAATTTTTTTAATCAGTCGGCGTAGTTTGGAAATTCATCAGGGACCGAGTAATTTGTTTTTAAAAGTAAGTTTAGCAACTTAGCTGTTGAAATTTCTGCTGATACTGTAGCTAAACCTGATTTACTGATGTTTTCTTAAATTTATTTACGTGTAACATTTTAACTGTGAAGTTATTCTTTCAGTAAAAAGACATGTAAATACACATCCCAACGCATTTTAAGTCTGATATGAAACTGATCACTATGGTACCGGGTAGCGCGTGGTTATGCAATCTCACGTAAAGCCGACATCAGGCGAAGGGTAGACCGTCTCATTTCACAGCAGATTTGAGCAGCCTACCCAGCCCAGCAAGGATGTGGCCCACGTGGCCCAGCTGGGCTATGTGCTCATGAGGACCCAGCCCATGAATTGAGACACATCTTTGTCTCCACTTCGACTGCACAATCCCTCCTGCAGGTTATGTGGTGAGAGCAGAAAATATCTCTATATGTCGCCAGTAAATGTTTCTGAATTTTTTAAATATACACCTGACATTCCACAGTTTATCTGATGTTTATTATATGAATATGTATTTGTGTAATGTGGTCAATGAGCTGAAACAGCTGAGAAAAAGCACAAGTGGAGGCAATTTTTGTTTCAGGATCAAGAAACGGTAGGGGGCGCTCACGAGCTCAGAGAACGCATGAGCTGCAGAAGAGGTTAGCTGCAGAATAAGAAACAAAAAGTTAGTTTGCAAGCCAAGTGCAGTGTTTTTGGTACCTGCTTTGTAAAGTATTAGTTTATAAAGTAAAATAAAGGAAAGTGCAGCAGAGATCCATTTGTTTTCACCCTTGCCAAACCTGACTTTTAGAATGGAGGATTATATATTTTAAAGCTCAAACTGTTTTCTAAACTGGACTTGGAAGCAGCAGGTAAATAAAAGCCCGACCACAGCTGAGACAAAACCTCTTTTGAAACAGTTGGACACTGTGTGGACGTCCTGAGAGAAACTTTTATTCACCCTGCCATTTTCAACTTGTGACAGTATCTGGACTCAGATGGGATTTTTTGAGCGGTGCATGGACTTAAGTTAAAAGTAAAGGTAGGACATCATTTTTTTTAAGTGAAATGTGCATCAAATGAGCTGCAGTTTGTGTAAAAAACCCTGAGATATGAAACGTAACTCATTAACTTCTGCCAGTCATATGGTGAATAAGTTGTTCTCTAGGGTTCATATTTTTGTAAATCTGATTCTGATGAGCTGAGTACCTCACTGCACGTCACTGCTTGTTGGGTTTTAGTGTACTGGGAGGGGGGAGTTGGGTTGTAGTAACCCATATGTCATGACAAAAATGAACAGCATGCTATGTCACTTCAAATGAAGCCCATCATTCAGTGGAACAATAATTATGATTCATTTCATCAGATGGACATAACATTTTCTGACTAAACATGGTCTCCAGGGCTCTATTTGAGATGGATGTAATAATTTTTCTTTGACGGTGGCTTCATCACCTGTGGCCAAAAATGAACTACCTAATGGCAATTTTTATTAGTTAATTGGTTATCTTGACATTTCAAACCGGCTTCATAATTTATTCGTCTCTATTGTGAATGGCTCTTTAATTAGAGCGAGCCTGTGCTTAGCTCATCATTTTCAGGAAAGAACTGGGGGTCGCTGGCAATTTACACAGACGGCAATTTTTTGTGCATGTTCATAAAAAACAATGACTGTTTCACCTAATTAATCTAAGGTAAAAACATTTAGAGCATCATACAACCTTAATTTTGATGATTAGATACAGAAAGCAACAGAACGACTTTAAATCATTAAATGTATCATTAAATATTTGAAATATAAGTTCAGTTCTGCAGACAATGCTATGAAAACTGCAAACTGTTTGCATTAATCACTATTTTTTATGATGGCAGCAATCCACTTTGGTCTCCCTGCACAGAGTAACTGTTGGTGTGGAGGTAAATATTGCAAATGAAAAAGTGAAGTGCCATGATTATTATGTTTTGGTTGGTCCAATACCACAGCGATCCAGAGAGACCATGCTTGGAGTCGCAATGTCTACCAATGTGATAAAAACATGCTTAATTATGAAGACAATGTCTATTTGTGACTGTTGTGCTGTCTTTTCACCACCACAGAAATAACTATGGAAATATAATTATTACTGGTGGTGCTATTTGGAGAGATGGATGTAGACTGTAAGCAGGGGTGGAGGCCACTGTTAATGCATAACAGCATTTCAGGAGTAACCTACTCAGCCCACTACACAATATGCAGTAGTTTTTGGTTAAAACATTGGCAATAATTGTTGGCAACAGCTTGATTCACTGAATAAATTTTACAGAAGCTCTAAAAAGTAACCATCGAGTGTACATTTATAACAGACTACAATTTGGTGATGATGATTGGCTAAAAACTCAAGGGTGTCAAAATCATTTTCACCGAGGGCCACATGAGCATTATGGCAGCCGTCAAAGGACCGGTAGTAAATAACTTCGACTAAACACAAAACATTACGTTCCATGTCTCATTGCAATTGCTGAGCACCACTAATAAACACTAACTGAGCTCTACGTGGTATTTCCTGCATAAAAACAGCGTTTAAACATGTCCTCTTATAAACACTGAAAAGTACCACATGTATGACTGAAAAAAATGTGGAATAAAAAATACAGAAATACTATTAAAAGCAAAAGTAAGAGAGTTTTAGTCATTGTTGAGTTGTGGTGGGCAGCTGCCATCTTGAATTCTGAACTCACCCATTTTCCGACAGAGAATTCCCACTGGCAGGGTTCCAGTTTAAATTTACAACTTTTAGGTGGGAAATCCCCACTTCCCAGTACAACTGGACCGCAGAAAATGTAGCCGGCAAAAAATGCAGCGAAATGTACATTTAACATGGCAAATTTCAATTGCTACCTTTGAACCCTGTGCACCTCCACCAAATGGTGGGATGCCGTAATTTAGTGGGTAAAATAATCAACATGGATTTAAAACTATGACATGGAAGTCAAAGCAATATGCAATCTTTCAAGGAATGCTAGGATTATGATGTTAAAAGTTCACATTAGCTTGTTAATCTGGTTAGAATTAAACTATTTATCTTCAAACTGAGGTTGTTAAAACACCTATCTACTACAGGTAAGAATATGTTCTTAACATTCAAATACACACACGCACACAAAAAACTGTTGTGGAGAAAACAGTAGATCTGAGCTCATGGAGTTAACTCCAAAACAAAAAGGAAGTAAGTGTCCTTGTGAAAGTCTTCAGATGAATGAGTCCTCAAACTAAGGCTTCCATCCCTCCACAACGCTCATCTCAGTAATAATTCATTCTTGCATCCTCAGAAATGGAAAATATTGATTTCTCTGAATAACACCCCAAACCATCACACAGCCCTGCCCTAACACTGCTCATACGTACAAAAATAAATAAATAAATAATAAAAAAGAGTTCTCCCCAAAGTATTTCATGCATCTGCTCCAGGCATGAGAAAACAGACACATGCGAGCTAACAACCACAGCAGCTATTGTTATCACAACTAATTAGGAGGTAAGTTCTTGCTGCGTTCAAGAATCGCAAATTGACAGATGATATTTGCTGCAGTGTTCATATTGCCGGTTATTACTGTTTGTATGGAGGCGTGTTTCACTGCAGACGCAGCTGTCAACAACAAAGTGGCAGGATCTGGTTCAAAATTAAACTCTGGAGAGGGTGTTTTTTTTGTTTTGTTTCGTCTATTTGTGTGGTCAATGTTTTTTTTGTACCAATACATAACCAAAGAAGTGTCTCCTATAGGTTTAAAAATGATGAATAGGTAAAAGGCATGCCTGTCAGCTTAGGACGAGTGGTGATTTATTTCCTGTTATTGCCACTTATCTTATTTTTATACTTGACAGGTTTTGTTAGACCGCTGTTTGCACTGAGGCAGTGCTGTGTACTGTCCAACAGCCTCGAGCCACCCCCTTTATTTCTTTATATTTTTGCTTCCAATTAACCAGACTTTCTTGAATTTTTTTTCTTCTTTTTAACTTGCCTTGAGCTATAGTTCTTCAAGCTTTTGAAGGTCTTCCAAAGATTTTCTTGGCTGCTTTTTTTTTTTTTTTTTTTTTTACTCATTTACTGCAGCTCAAGACCACTTTAGAAAATTACAAGAAAGTTTTGGCTCCTCTGAAGCTAAATAAAAAGAACCAAGCTTGAGAATTTTCTTTATGTACTGTACCGTTTAATCAACCGATATTTGCTGCAATAAAACTAATGCATTTGTATCAATGTCAGTAATAGGACTGGTTGAATCAATCAATATCAATCTGTGCTCAGCAGTTCAGTTACAAATTGGTTTTCTGTAATTGTTATTTCCATACTTGCTGACATACTACACATGTCTGTGATGCTACTTCTTCCTATGATAACCATTTTAAAAAATAGTTTGGTCATTTTTGAAGTTATGTTTTGTCAAATAATCAAAAGTAGTTAGAAATATTGGTCTTGCCTATTTCTGGCCCACACAATGCACTAGCATTAACACTGTCAGATACCACAGAATGACATGTCATGCCCAGATGAGGTTTGTCAGAGTTGGTCCATGCATTGGCTAACACCCAGTGGTGGGCACAGCTAAACAAAAAGTTAGGTTCACTATCCACTAATTTGCTAAACAAAAATCCTAGCTTCGCTAATGCTAAACAAAAAAATTAAATTAGTGTACGCTACCTCTAACCGCTAAGACTACTGTCACTGTGTCAAATGTTTTTGGCTCTTTCCAACCTGTTAGTATGTTATTGGTTTAATTTGAAGGTGTGGGATCATTTGTGGCAAATCATTCAACCCAAAACCAGAGCTCTGTCTAACCTGTGATACTACCAGTTGACCCCTTTCAGAATAAAAGCCTTTTTTTTACAAATATTATACAAATATAGTTAGAAGTCAAATAACAAACAACAAATACTTTCTCTGCCATATTTTATACATATTCAATTTTAGTATTCATTGTTAAATGTTATTTTACTTATTTTTGCCATTCTTAGTTGGAAGTTTAGCTGCTAAAGATACTGCATGCTACACACAGAATGTATGACACATCCAGCACTGTGAGTAAATGGGGATAGTTTGTATTTAATTCAGGGTAAATGGCATAAAACTAGTTTTATATGTGAATTTTTTAGTGAACCTAAAATTAAAGGGAACCTAATTTAGCAGAAGCTAATTTGTCCACTAATGGTTTCCAAAGCTGGCAATAAAGCTAATCTGCTAAATGAGAAGCTAGTTTGGCTATTAGTGGATTAGCGGTATGGAGTTCACCACTGCCAGCACAGCATAAACCAAACCATAAGTGAGCCAGTTGTGGCACTGACAGATTTGGGCCACTGTATAGGTCCGCATGCATGTTGTAGAGAAAAATGTAATGACTAAAATGTATTCTATATAATCAATAATCAAGAAAAACTTTGCATGACTATAAATGAGTGATTTTGAGTGATTTAGTAGAAAAAGCATATAATGTGATTACATAGAAAAATGTTTGTTTAAGTTGTCTAAATGTAATGTGAAGGCCTAAAA
>JARVJO010000001.1:12945719-12984345 GCA_031762555.1 Cynodonichthys magdalenae
TTGAAACATCATTTTTGGGTGATTTTTGCATTGAAATTAGGATTTTCTCTCTAACTTTTCAGAAAGGTAAATATTTATACTAAAACTAAATAATTAAAGGTCTAAGTACTGTATTTTAAAAAAATACACTACAATGTGTGCACCTTATCAGCCAAGACATCAATCATAAAGCACAGAATATGAAAAAAGAGGCAAAAAACTTCATCCAGGCTAGATTAATGGTTAAAAAAACATGGGCTGTTTGCTTTATTATTGTTTTTCAGTCTTCAAAAACAACTATTAAAAACAACATACTTTTCTTAAGAACACCACATTAATTAAAATACAACATGACAGCATCCATACAATGCAATATCATGGCTTCAAGAGAAAGAGTAGTGATATGGTCTACAAACCATGGCCAGGTTTTCAGGAAATTCAGCTGAGATTAGAAGCTTTGACCTTTAAGCTTTGAGGTGACAGCACCAACCACTGAGCTGTGTTAGTTGCCAAAGACCCAATAATAAGACATTAAAGGTACTTACATTAAGGGGGTAACAATACATTCATCCACATCCGTTCATCAATTAAACGATCAATGATTCAATTACATGAAGGCAAAACAAAATAAAATCTATGCATATTATCATCAAATGCTCGACATGGTTTGATATCATATGCCAATCAAACACTATCCTATACTGTCATGACAGACTTTAATGTATCAAGAAACATCGTACTGCCATCCAAACAAATTGATATAATATCGTATCTTGATAAAACTGGTGATTTGCACCCTTACTTGCTAAATGTGTTCTATTATTAGTAACAAAGCACACACAGCAAGTTTCTCAACCATTAGAATTTGATGTTGAGAAAAAGACAAAATAAAAAGTATTTTATAATTGATTTTTGTTCAAATCATGCTTCACATTTTCAAACAATTTGGGGACTTTGGAGATTGAACTTTGAACATTTTGCGGCCTCCTGTGAAATCCCAGCGGTAGAGTAAAACAGGGCAACTCCCACGATCAAATAAATGCAGCAATGTGAGCCCAAAGCAGAGTGGCAAAAAGAAAGAGCTCAGATGCCAGCAAAGCTTCCCAGGACGTGTGAAGGTTACATTAACCACCACTGCTGTCTGTCCAACTCCCCCACAGCAGTCTCTTCCCAGCATCGCCCAGTCGAGTTGCCGCTTTGGTGTGTCTGACTTGTGTTGTTGTTGTTGTTGTTTTCTCCTGTGGGCTGAGTTTTACACAGCCTGTCAATCTCCTGAGCGTCACACATTAGAAGGACCAGTGGAGTGAGACACCAAGAGTGATCCCTCTGGGGAATGACTCTTCTCCCACCTCCCAACCCCCTTTTTGTTTGGCTCGCTTCATGTGCCAGCCTTGCTCTCTCTTTCTTTCTGGCTCTAGAACACCTTTCCTATCTCTTTCCGGTTGCATCTCTGTCTCTCTCGTCTTCGTCCTTACATTTTCCTCCGACTCCATCTACATCTCCCCAGACTCCTGGCCGAGTCTGAGCGTGTCAGATCCCCTCTGTTTTGAAGAGGCTACGCTACATCTGTTGATGCGCTCGGTGCTTGAGTGGTCGGCCAAGCCAAGCCAACATCCATCCCAGCATGCATCACAGCGAGCGTGCAACTAATGAACACGACTGAAGGAATGAGCCCCCCCATCAGTCCCTCTGCCTTCCTTTTTTTTATGTTTGATAAGTTTCACTCACAATAGGGGCACTGTTTACGATGACTCAGACCGGAACACAGCAAGGAAGTATGGAGTCAGATGACTGTGAAATGTCTGTGTGGAAATATTTCAAATGCAACATGGAGCACAATAAAGAAACTCTCCTCAAACTTCTGTGGAAGAAAGTCAGTGAGTCACATGAAGAACTCGAGTGAAAGACTTCTCAAAGATGCAACAATTGGAAGAACTTTCAAAAAAAAAAAAAGGTAAGAGCATCCCGCCCTGACAGACGGAATTCAGAAAGGTCAAAATAAAAACAGCGGAAGTCATGTGTGAAAATCAACTTTCATTGCTCTTACAAATTACTTTATTCAAAGTATTGTATCTTTGTATGAGTATGCAGACGGGATATTTTGGAAGTCAGGGCAGCGAGTTAAGGAAATATAAAAATGTGGTGCTTTTAACTTCTTTGAGAATAGCCTCGGCATTCTTTGGATTTAATGAAAGCTCCCAAACCGAGTGAAAGCCTGAAATAGCATTAACTGGCACACAATGGTAGCCTTAACTGTAGGTATTAAACCTTGACAGCCGAGACTTAATTGGTTGGCTTTTGAATAGGCCGATGGGTGCCCTTACTCTCAGGCTGCGATGTCAGAACGACTGACCTGCCAACATCTTGCCCTTGTCTCTCCTCATTCTTCTGCAAATGAGAAAAGAAATAAAAAAAAGAGTTGGATGTTTGCTCATGATTGAACATCCGTTTCAACTTCAAATCTTGCCTCGTGCCTTTTGTTTAGAATCTTTTCTTCAGTTGAAGTGCCATCAAAATTCATTATTTAAGTTGAAAGGCTCTGACTCATTTTTGACAATCGTGGCTGCTATCACTTCTTTCATCTGTGTGAGTATATATATCTACTATAAGAGATTAGATAGATTCCTCGGCACACAATTCTTTGGTGGCACATACCTGCCTACATTCAGCTTGCTTTCATCTGACAAAACCAACAAAAAAAACACTCAGTCAAGCAAAGAAAATACCAGAATCTTGTATATTATTCCTGAGAGAGAGAGAGGGAGTGGATAGGTGGTTCATGGTACATCCAATCACTGACTCCAATGAAGTGAAGTACTCCCTTGCCAATAGAGGAACAAGTCATTGGAAGAGTTGGGGTACAATCATGCAGTGAAGCGCCAGTTATCCAGCCAAGTGTGCTAATCAAAAACTTGTGTGCCTGATCAATACCCGTGGACACCAGATTGCACTCCTGGGGAAGCGGTTGGAGGTTGAGGGGTGTCTCAAAGGCCGAGCAAAAGGGGACAGATAAGAGGGGAGGGGAGGACAAGGGGGTAGAAAGGTGAGGCAGAGTAACCACAAAAAAGTTGAGTAATTTGATCGGCTATAAAGTGAGACACTGGCTGGCTAAGTGAAGAAGGGAAAGATCACACAGACACAAACAGGAGGGAGTGCTTTAAAAAGAGACAATGCCTGTTTTCCCCCCCCCCTCCACACAAATATTTTGAAAAATAAAAAAATGTTTTCACCTTGTTATAGCCAATAAGTACTTATCACTCACCACTGTGAATGCAAAATTGTAATTGCCTGTTATGGGTAACCACTTTTCCTGGGTTTTTGACAGATTTAAAGTGTGGGCAATGCCACTTCTACAAGTTGTGGTGCACAAAACTTAAAATTACACTCATTTAACTCGTTTTTGTTGTATCTTTAGTCCATGGTATGTTTACTATTGGCTGCTTATTTACCTTTTTAGCTGTATTGGTATGTAACGTTTTTGAATGTATGCATGTAAATTATAGGCTTATGGGCCCCATGAAAAATTCTTGCACTTGAGCCTATCATAACCAGCAGCTGCCACTGTGTTTGAGCATTTGTGCATTTGTGTGTGCACTTATGAGCAACACCCTGATGGCTGCCATATGGGAACCATAACTCCATTAGCATTTTAACAGTCTGCTAGGCTTACTTGGGTGGGATACAGCCCCAGCTATACACACACACATACAAGCAGAGAGTGTGAAATAAACTAGCAGAGCATTAACAATGGTAATAATGGGCTGATCTAAACTAAAAAAGTTGATCTGTGCCCAAATTAGTGAACATTTTTAGCAAAACAAATCATTTTAATGGGCCATTTCAGCCAAATTAAAACAACACATTTTTCTGCTTAATGCTATCGAACCAAACAGATTTATGCTTTGCTCTGCTGAGGTTTGGAAATGTCATCCTGCCATATTTCAACCTTTTACACCCAGCAGAGTGGAGACAAATGGAATTTCCTTTGTGACACCCTAATGCATCAAAAAAAAAGACATACAAAAAGGTTTAGGGTGTTCGGGATAATCCACGGAACTTGTTGTGAAGTGTGAATGAGTGACTGCAGCGTTCCTAAATTGAATTTTCACTGCTTTGGGGAGCTAAATAAAATCGTTTGCCTGTATTGTGTCAGCTGAGCAGAGGCTCTTAGAACAGCGAGAAGATAAAACTGTCTCCCAGAAATTTGTGGAAACTTACCAGCTATTGCACACATGACTGTGTGAATGCATCGAGCTCTCATCTAGCATCTAAATAATTGATTTGGGCTCAGATCAATACTCCATGAGATACACAGGCGGGGAGGATGCTAGATGTGCAATGCATGCTGTCTGTCAGATAGAGATCATTGTCATGTAATGGTAGATGAATGGACACAAATGCTGGCAGGCAGGTGGGAGGCAGGGTCAGGAGGAAAGCCTGAACTTTAACAATCAAACTGGCAGGTGACAAGACCAGAACAGGAGCAAAAGGACCAGAAGAAGATACGTTTAACAACTAATAAATGAAGCTAACTAGGGAATATTTGTACCAGAGAGGGTGATTACTGTGTGATAACAGGTGTGCTGATTACTAATGAATGACAGAAGAGCATGAGGCTGGAAACAGAAACAAGTGAAGACATCCATAGACTAAAATAATACAAGAACTCCTCAAAACATAATCAAACTTAAAAAAGCCAATCAAGCATGAAAGAGATACTAACCCTAACCCTAACATTTTGTAGTGGGATTCTGTGGAGAGGTTATGAACCCTTGTGACTTCAATTGTTTGTCTCGGCTCATCAAAAGGAGACAGATCTGTCAGCTCCCAAAGGTCTTGTCCCAAGTAGCATTAAAGAAAACATCTCACTGGGCTGCAACTGTGGGAGAATACTTGGCAAATAGCATTGCAGATATGAGATAATAACTTGTGGCCTCCATGGTTCCATATAAACAATTAATTTTTCATACACGTATTTACGAAATTACATTGAATACCCTATAGGTGAATGTGACATAACTTCGACTCCTTCCAAAGCATGGGATGCGAGAGGAGTAATGATAAAAATTATTAAAACACTGGCCAATACCTATGCTCATTTTTAAAGTGTACTCCAGGTAATCAAACTATATAATGGGGACAACTGCCAAGGTGGGTACAAATGGGAGATAGGGGTACAGTGAGCAGCAGAATAATGAGAACAACCTAGAATGTAATTTTACAAACCGTTTACACAAAAATACATTTTTCAAAACCTACATAAAAAAAAGTACTACTGTTTTAAAACAGCTCCAAGCCTTTATAGCACTTAATGCAAAGGCTAATGTGTAAATCTGTCACTTTTGCAGTACATGGTTATTTCTGCAGAAATATTATGATATCAAGAAAGTGCCCCTGGATCTACATAACTGTGTAATGTGAAACAACAATGTAAAATATGATAAAATAGGGTTTATGTGAACTAGGTTAGATGTCAGTTTGTCAATTCAGTCAGAAGTAAACTATTTTTCAATCATTCAAAAAGAGATTTACAACAGCTAAAAGATCCTAACAATTATAATGTTTCTACAGAACTTGACTTCATTAAAAATGAACTCTCCTTTTAACTGAAAACACAAAAACTGAGACTCCAAAAACAAAAGGATTTTTTTAAGTTGTGTGTAAACACACACACCCATATTGTTGCAGAATTTTAATGCCTCATCACCAGTTTGTCCCAGAAAATGCCAGCTTACACGTGACGCCTGTGTGCCTATTCATGTAAGTGTGACAAATCCTCCATCAGAGGGGGCCGACAAGATGGAATAATGTCGCCTCGAGACCCCGCAAGAGTATGGCATGACTTACCACATGTGCCGCAAACACACACATACACAGAGAGTGACATAATTCAAACATGTCACAAAATCCTTGACTGTTTCAGGAGTCATGTGACAGGCGAACCGTGGCGGCTGTTGAACTGGACAGCAAACCAAAACCACGAGTTGTTTCGTCCCCACATCTATCTTTTGCGGAGCCAAGAGAGAAGGCAGTGGTAGCCACAGAGCTGAGTGTTTATTTCTGTCTGTTTTATCTTCATTTGTTGAAACATGACAGAACTGCCGGATTGCTAAATATATGTTTGTCTGAACACCGGAGAGCAGGCCAATTACACAGCCTCGATTAAATGGGCAAATCCCAGTTAAGATGAGATGATATAACAGTCGTGGGGTATCCTAGCAACCTGCAGCTCTCAGGTGTTTTTTTGTTTTTTTAAGTAGAGGATAGGGCGCTGTGGGGCGTTGTACGGAATATTATCGTTTTTTTTTTTTTTATTGGGATGGAAGTATGAATGGGAGGGAAGGGGAAAAAAAAAAAAGAGTAAACAAGAGAGAATGGAGGAGGCGTAAAAAATATGTGCTGAGGAGACAAAAGGAAGGCAAATAGAGTGAGGGCTGGAAACCAAGCACGGTATGGTGAAAGTGGGTGAACTAACAGGATGGAGACAAAAAAAAAAAGGAAAACATTAAGGAGAGGTTGTCTGTTCGAGTCAGAGAGGGGGAGCGGAAAAAGACAGAAATAAGAGGCAGAGAAAGAAAATATTGAGAGCTCGAGAAGGAATTAGACAGCTTAGGGGGCATTATGTCAGTGTACATAGGGTTTAGTGTATAAGTCTGGATTATGGCCTTTTGCTTTGATAGAAAATGCCACCTTATAGGCAACGGGGCTGTGTTTTGTTCTTCCGGCAGATATCAAAGAGGGCATCCTGCTGCTATTTGGAATGCGTGGTCAGAAGGTGGGCACTCAATCCCTTTCACTGAGGAATTCAGCAGGGATTTGTAACACCAACCACTCAGTCTTCTTACCGCGTGAGGCCAACTGGAGCAATGGAGGAGCGCCAAAAAGGCCAGGCAGGTTCACACAGAAAGGCAGACAAATAAATAACATACACATCCTATCATGGGGGGAGGAAGTACACGATTTATTAGTTACATGGAACTGAAATTTGTCAAAACTACTATATGAACACCCTTGCTGCTTCAACAGAGTTTAAGACAGAATGGAGTAGCCATGTGTGCTCAAATACATCTAATGTAGAGATGGGATAAACGGTTCTTTTTATCGAATAGTTGCTTTGTCAGCCCGCTTGGACACCATTTTTGCTCCTCCATGTTGTCACAGATGCTAGCAGTTGACAGGATAGTCAGGGCCGAAGCTAGTGTTATTTAACTCGATGATCAGCCCAAACACCTCATAACTGTGAAGCACAGTAATGGGGGGTGACAAATTGTGTGGCACTGGACACGCATACAAAAACAAAATAACAACTACTTTGAGCTCCTGTTGCTAAATGTGGTTCTACAAGTGTTTAGCTTCCCACATAGCAACATTTGTCTGGCCCACATAATGTAACTAAACACTTTAACACTTGGTGTACATGCCACAAAGAATGAAGGCTCTTTGATGGCCTAGATGTGGTTTGCCAGAGGTGGTCCATGCCAGCGTCATATAAACTAAACCACAAGCCAGTTGTGGCATGCCATCTTAAAAAACAATGCCATAATTGCTAAACCTGGCCCACATCCGGTTGACAAATCATTTGCCATGGCAGCAGTGCCAGCGTGACACCAGATCTGGTCCACACCTGTGGGTATATTTATTTATTTTTTTAAGCCATGGTAGGATTTGTTCAGTGTTTTGGTACACTTAGAGGTCGGTTTGAATAATTTTTGAACCTGGTAAAAAAAAAACAGATTATTTCTGTTATGTTCTACTACAGAAAACCCAAGGATTGAACAAGAGTGGGCAACTTTTTCCCATGACTGCAGCTACTTAAAATGCATTCCATCATTTTGTTTAATTTCTCTTCAATTTAGATTGCCAAACTTGGGAAAGTGCAGATAAGAAAACAGGTGCAATTAAAAAGTCAAGGAACAGTATTTCAGGTTTGCACTCATATTACCTTCAATCATGTTTCATTAAAAAGCATTTAAATAGACTTTTGATTGCCTCTCTTTTTTTTTTCATTAATCACTTCTCGAAAAACAAGACATTTGAACTGTGATTTTCACCACAACTACCTTTTATTGACATAGAGTTGTATCGGGTGAATAACATTGTGAAGCATTGCAGCAAATTTACAAACACATAGTATCACAGATGTATGCACACCTATACACTCAAACATAAACCTAAACACACAAACAATATGGATCTATAAGAGGGGGGTTCTTTCATCAACACACGCCTACACACACATACGCCGTAGACTCGCCACTATCCACTCTGCACTCGTTTATTGTCAGCGGCATGAAGGATACCGAGTGATTGGTTTTAAATCCCACACAGTCCTCCTACACAGTAATGTGCTGTTTTGCACCATGAAGCTCTCTTTCAGGTGCCTCAATAAATAGGGCCATTGTGAGGAGTGCATTACCCAAAGGTTTTACTCCCATTTCCAGTGCTATGTGGCACCAGTCTCCTATTGGCCTCACTTTTCACTCAATATGGGGTCGAAGAGCGAACAAAAGCTTTGGTACGTTAGAAACTTTTATGGAGCACAACGAAACCAGATTTGTGTCTTATTTCTCTTGTTTTTCAATGTGAATTTTTCTCCAAAATCAACACCAACATTAACCAAGTTATACGACTAAAAAAAAGCTAATTAAAAGACAATACTCAAGCTGCTGCATGTTTCAGCCCCATTACCAGATAATTAGGCAGGCCATGCTTTTACAGAGCATTTTTCAAAACCCACCTCTCTTTTAGAAGGATTGTACACCCTCCAGGCAACTGTTCGTTTCCATTACCTTCACCGCAGTGTGAAAATCACCCTGCAGATATTTTCTTGAGATACTAAATTGTAGCCTACTACCATCAATAATGCATTTGTGTGTAGGGCAATGTTCTAGGTCTTTTTTGTTGTTGTTTGTTTGTTTGGTTTGGTTTTTGTCAGTGTCACAATTATTTATGCACATATTTATGTTCTGATGCATTTTGAATTGACTTTCAACAGCCGAAAATGTGTTTTTATAAACACCTTTTGGAGCTGTTGGTGCATGGTGGTGAAGGGGTCAACTAAGACAATCAAACGACAAGTCATTTCCCTTGAACTTGGCTTTAAATAAAAGAAAAGTAGGAGAAATTAGTAACATGGCAACAAGAATGCTCCCCTTATAGATAGCTCTTAAAAAGTTTGTAAGTTACTAATAAGTGTTTATTATGCATTAATTAAGGATGAGAAAGACACAAAACTGTCTGGTTTCTTGCTAAATAGTGAGCCAAACCTGTTCATGTACATATTATATTTAAAGTGCTATATTAAACATTTCGGACTACTTTGTACGTTTTAAACACAATAATGTATTGGAAACACATATTTTACATATAATATTGTATTGTATTACTGCATCATACACATTAACAACTATCAAAGGAAGCCTTATTGTAAAGTGTAAAACTGTACACCATTTATAAGACTCCCTTAAGACATTTATAAATGTTTATTAGTCATTAATAAATAGTGTACTTACTGTACACTAAGTAAAACATTTCCACTTACAGTTTAGTTCACTGTTCTTACAATTTGCTACTTTTCACTCAATGTTAAATATAAACGTTATGTCTAAATTTTAAATCCTAATTTTAAATGTAAAAAATCATTCTTAAATGTTGCAGTTAAATGAGCTTACATTTAAAAATTTCTAAATGAAACACAGCCTTCACTGTTGGTGCGCAACTTTAGTTGTGACATCATTATTCTGCGACAAAGGCAACTGCTAATGCTGCTAACGCTGCTGAACAAGATATATATACAATATGAATGGTACCTGTGGTCTGGCACTTAGAAGTACAGTTTGGACACTGCAAGTTTGATTTCTTGTAGGGAAGCGTTAGCAGCATTAGCAGTGTTAGCGCTTGTCTCAAGATGATGACATCCTAACAAGATGTGCATAAACAACAAAGGCTGCCTTTATATGACAAAATACTTAAATGTAAACTTCATTTAGCCACAATATTAACATTGAACTTTTACATTTAGATTTACACATTTAGATTTAGGATTTAACATTTAGACATAACATTACAATTTTAACATTTAGTAAAAAGAAGGTAATAAGAACAGTTAGCTAAACAACATTAAAATGTTTATGGAAATTTTAACTACATTTTTACACACAAAGTGAGCTAAATAACGAAAATGTGTCAGCGACATTTTGCAGCATTTTATTTTACACTTGGCGCCTTATGCTAGGCTAACTATTATTAGCAATACAAGCTAACAATAGAATTTGTGTTTCTCTGTGTTCTATGCATTCAAACAGTTGTAAATTAGACATTCAGTACAATTTAAGATTATTAAGATTCAAACTGACAGAAGTGAAATAAGTTTTTTCACCCCAATGATCACTGCTTTTCTTCAGCGAGGTAGCCACAATGGATATTAAAGTCAGAATTGGTTTACACCTGAGGGTGGTATTCCAGTGGATTTACTGACTTGGAACTTGGAAATCCCAACTTTGAAGGGCAAACTGAACGCACCATTAACATGACTTGTTACTTAGGTATTTCTGGGTTGGCCTATTTAACTGTAAAACCTTTCTAGAACAGTACGGTGGCACAATTGGTAGAGCTGTCGCCTCAGAGCAGGAAGGTCACATGATCGCATCCCAGCTTGGGACCTTATCTAGGTGGAGTTTGCGTGTTTGTTCTCTCTGGGTAGCTTACTCCCACTGATCAAAAACATGCATGTTAGGTTAATGGTAACTCTAATTTGTCTCTACATGTGAATGTCCCTGTGACCGAGAAAGGACAAGTGGGTAAAGAAGCAGGATGGATGAAAACCTGTCTAGGCAAATTAAATAATCCAGATTGAGTTTTTTGTGTTTATTGTCAGCAGGTGTTCCAGCCTTCGTCCTGTTGGTGGCAGTAATTTTGCAATGCAAAATGGAAAAAGACAACTATAGATGTTATGTAAACAATAAAGCATTCAAAACACCTTCAACATTACCACCTCAGTTGTCTGCTAAACAAATGCTTTGTGTGCCTCATTAGAAAGCACTGCTTGTCTTTGAAGCAAATGTGTTTTAATGCCTGTCCTTCTAAACTAATATATTCAAAGCACACAACTTTTTAATTGGATGTGTTAAAGAAATCATTAGCTAGTTTAGCAGTAATGCAGAAACAATACCAATCATTTGATGCTTGTTTTTCCTTTTGCCTGACCTTTTATCTGCTAGTTTAGCCACCTTTTATAAAAAAAATAAAAAAAAAAGTCACGGTTTTAGCTGCTGAGTGTTTTTATTTACGCTGAGCAACAAGTTGCTAAATTGCACGTTTCTTTTCTTGGCTTCGATATTGTGTTAGACATTAACATTTATATTTCACACCAGAATGTGGGTTCTTATTGTGAAGGTTAGTGAGGAAATGCTTAGTGGTGGGAGGGAAAAAGAAGACTATAACGTTGTAACATTTTTCTTATGTTCTGGTGTTAGAAGTACATTAGTTAAAGAGAGACTTCAAATACCTTCAATTTTTTTCCAACTTCACAGAATCATGATGGAGGACACTAAATATTTTTATTGTATCTTACTGCGCTCTATGTGGTATTTCCTGCATAGAAACAGCATTTTTACACATCAAAAGTAGCCAGCCAAAAATACAGCTAAATCTAGATTTTACACAGGGAATATTGCTGGCTGTCGGCTGCTTTTAAATCCTGTGCACCTCCACCTAACAGTATGATGCCATCATTTCATGGGTAAACTCATCAACATGCATTATGGGAGATGTAGTTCATGGTCAAGGCTGGCTTTAAAGCAGCTTATTTTGAGACATGAACACAGGGCTAATCAATTAATTGCTCAGGTGGCCACAGTTACTCAAAGCGAACAGCTCAGAGACCAGAAAAGTTTTATCTTTTACTTTTTAAATGTTTGATTGGCTAGACAAGTCACCTACAGGCCACATTTGGCCTGCGGGCCTGGAGTTTGACACATACTATACTGTTGTAACATTTTGCCTGTGTTCTTTATTGGAAGTACATCTTAATTAAAGCAAGACTCAAGATACCTTCATTTGGTTTTGTTGACTTTTACAGTCATTTGAATTATTACCTGCCGCCAATGATTTAGGACATACCTTTAAGCTAAAGGAGGGAAACAAACCCTGCTTTTGAGCATTTCTTGTAAGCAGACAAAGCAAAACCATGAGAGAAATGTTTAACAGAAGTTTTACAGCCTTTTGATTGTAAAACCAGCACATTTTGCTCTGTAGACCAACAAAGCAATAACACATTTTGACAAGAGACTGAGTTGAACTCTTTTCTTTCTTTTTTGTCTTATATAAGTTCTGCTTTTTTGAGGCAGATGCAATTTACAGCCAGAAACAGCTAGACATCACCTTGTTCCCCCTAACATCTAATCTCAGTTTGCCAATTCTGTATTTTTATCTCAGTTCCTTCTTTTTCTTTCTTTTTTTTTTTTTTTGCCACTCAGAGAGGAGTAGGAGCGAGGAAGCTGTGTGAACTCCCTAAACGAAATGAAAGTTATAAGGGTGATGCTACCCTGAACAAGTCGCCCCATCATGGCATGACTCACATTTACACAACCCCTGCAGGCATGAGAGCTGTGATGTCTCCTTCCCTGTGTTTCTGTCTCTGCCTCACTCTGTCTCTCTCAGCGCTGAATCTCGATGTCAAATAGAGTCAGTGCCCACACCACGGGCCTGAGGGAACACAGAGACAAGTCTGCCTTTCCAGCGTGAGACTCCTCTCTTCATCTTCTCCTTTGCCCTTTTTTTTTTATTTTCTTTCCAAATGATACATGAAGAAAAAAAGAAAGCCTTGGTTGTAGAAAGTTCTTTTAAAAAATTTTTTTTCTTGAGAAACTGACAAAAATGGGTAGATCAAAAGGACTCCAGAATATAAACTTGGATTAAAAGCCTAGCATGTCTTGAGATAATGCATATCACCCAGTTTTAAACTAAAATCATATTTTAATGAGAAATGTTTAGAAGCTTTATATCAGTGTACATTCAGGAAGTTTGTTGTTCTGTTTGAAATCAAAAATGAAAAACAATCTGTTCACCATTTGTTCATTTTTTTTCACTTGTAACTAAAAAAAAAAAACATTTTGGTTTAAAAAAAAAATGTTTTAAAGATTTTTTTGTGAACCAAAATTAAAAGTGCACAAAATCGGAGATCGATTTGTTATACGTTTTCTGATTTTGCACACTGAACAAAAATAAAGAGAAGAGATCATGTTTTATTTATTTTATGTTAGAGACACTATCCTGCATGTTTGAATTTTCTCTCCTCCAACACACCTGATTTGAATCAATGGGTGATTACCAGGTTTTTGCAGAACATGAAGAGGTAATTCAGTCATCGAATCGGGTGTGTTGGAACAGGGAAACAAGTAACATGCAGGTAGAGGCCTTCCTGGACCGGGTCTGGACTCCCCAGATCTTAAATATAATGGGATTGACAATCAGCTACTACCACAACAACTTTTAGCTCAATATTTGTAAATTAGAGTAAATTAGTTCCATGTTTATGTTTCCTAATATCACTAAGCTGTAGCAGCCATCTTGAATTAGGATGACTCCAAAATTTAATGAGTTGTAGATACATGTCTGCTAATTACATTCTAAAAGTTTCATTGTGATCCATTGAGTATTTCATGAGAGATTTTTCTAACAGACAAACAGGGTTGATACCAAAGGTTTATGCCAAGGTTTAAAGCAAAATATTTTACTCAACTTCTAGTGCTCAGATTATGTGTTGGAGATCAGACTCAGCTACTACCACGCCAACTTTTAGCTCAATAACTGTAACACTGGCTGAGCTATGACTGATTTTGTGTTACCTAATTACCGTTGGCTTTAGCAGCCGTCTTGATTTTGGGGGACTCCAGAAGTTAATTATTTCTAGATGTACATCCAATTATTACTTTCTGAAAAGTTCATGAAAATCCTTCTAGTGGTTCATGAGATATTTTGCTAACAGACAAAGAAACAAACACATAGATACTCAGACCTGGGCTAAACCTTCAGCAGTGGGTGACGATGATGAACCTTTATACATGCTGTATTGCACTTTGATTTTCCATGGGACTTGTAGCAAACGGTGCTTGTTCAACTATTGTTAGCACTTGTTTGCTTGTTTAGTTATTACAGCCATCTGTTGGTGTTCATACTATAATGAACATCGTTGGCAGCATTACTTTTGGCTTTGATGGAAATGCACTTTTAATCAATAACACTGTTTATTTTCAGGGAGAGACTGACGGAGTGTTGAAGGGAAGTGTGCCAACGGAAAGGTTTGCTGGGAGGCGGTAAAAAAACAAACGGAGTGAGAGAAGGAGGAGAAGCTGATGGAGGGGGGGCAATTAAGAACAGCAGTCGAGACACAGATCCGAGGCGGTGAAGGAGTAAGAAAGACAGAGCATCGTGTGATTTATACCGTTATTATCTTTTCCACTCATGGGTGTGAACGGGGACTGTCACGCCGGCACCCCTGGTACGTTTTTTCTTTTTTTTTTTTACCACCCCTTGTGTTTGCTGAGCAGGTCCGATCCCCGGGGCCCGACGTTTTGGCATTAGCATTCCAGTCCGTAACAGGGCCCCCATTTGCCGCTTGTCACCATAAGATAGGTGGCTGCGTCTGCGCCAGAGCCCCTCCAGCTGAGCGGGGTCTCGTGTTCCTGTTGTGCTCAGTGACCCCACTCATTCTGTCTGTCGATTTCCCTGCTGCCTCTTTCCTTGCCGAGCGCTCTCCTCAAAGCCTGATTTTATTAGTTCTTTCGTCAAACTGAGGAGCATTAACAAAAAAAAGTACAAGCCTAACATTATGTGAAGAAAACACCTCAAACCACCTTGTACGCCAAAGATTAGGATCATCCAATGTTGAGAAAGGAGTTTGTGTTATGAATGACTAATTTCAGCTCAATGTCTGCCGACTTGATTGAGTTAAAGCCTTTTAGGGGTTGGCTAATGTCAATTAGCTTTAGTGGGCATTTTGAATTGGGTTGACAATCAATCATTTGGCTGTGTCTCAATTTGGGGGTTGTAGCCCGAGTAGACTGCGGCCCATATAGGCTACACCCTATGCAGCCTGGGTAGGTGGAATCTAACGACAATGAGACGGTCTAATCTTGATCATATGTTTGTGTGACCATGCACCACCTCGTTACCCTGGTGATACGTTTTGTATCTCATGCTTGGATGTGTTGGAACATGTTGGAACCTGACCTTTCAAGGGAGGTATACCTTCATAAAATGCAGTATTTTTAAAACTACATTGCATGTAAAAAAAAAAAACATTTAATAGTTTTGGTTTAGCGCCAGTATCAGTTCTTAATTGCACTTTAATTAACAAATCATTACAGCAAAAATTTCATCAGCTACTTTGCTAAACATACATTTAAAAATGAATTCTCTCTACAAAAATAATCTTGATAAATCAATCTATTGAGACTTAGTGCTTAAATCCCATTCATACACTGATGAGACACAGATCAGAGGCAATGAAGGGTTCAGTATCTTGACCAGGGACACTTCGACACGAGACTAAAAAGCAGTGGTATCGAACCCCCAACACTCTCTTTGGAAGACCACTCAGCCCCAACCACCCCCCAACAGTCTGCCTCATTAAATACAATTCCCAAAAAGTTGGGCAGTTTTTAAAATAGAAATAAAAACACCACAATAGTTTGTGAATCTCATAAACACGCCCCCCCCCCCCCTCAATGTAACGTAAATGTTTTAAACGAAGGAGCTGTACAACTTTCAGGAAAAGAAAATGGCAGCAACACATCTAATAGCTAAATAAAACATGGTCGTGTTTCCCCATGTGAAGCATCCCCGCTTCTTTTAACAACAGTCTATAAATGTTTTGGAATGATTGAGGGTTGGTTGAGTTTTTGGAGGGGAGTGTGGTCCATAATTGTCTGATGTGGGATTCTAGCAGCGTTCTGGGTCTTCTTTGCTGAGTTTTATGTTTAATGATGCATCAAATGTTTTTAGCTGGTGAGAGGTCTGGACTACAAACAAGTCCATTCGGAACCCTAAAGCCCTTACAAGCCCATGATGTTGTAATAGATACAGTATGTTGTTTAACATTGCCTTGCTGAAATATGCAAGGCCTTCCCTGAAGAAGAAATCTGGATGGAGGCTTATGTTCTGAAACCTGTATATACTGCTCTGCATTGATAGTGCCCTTCCAGATCTGTGAGCTGCCCATGGCATAGGTGCCAATGCATCCACATATCAAGGCTGGCTATTGAACTGTGAACAGGAGGTTCCTCTCTTCTTTAATACACAAAACATGGCATCTGTGGATTTCAAAAATAAATCACAAGTTTTGAGAAAAAGATTTCTATTTCTCCATTTTAAATGATCTTTGGCTCAGAACAGATGCCCGTGTTGCTGGATAGTGTTCAAGTGACTTCTTTTTTGTATGATAGTGCTTTACTAACTTTTGTAAATAGCACCCCCGCAATAGACTTGCAACATGTCTAAGGTGTAACTTGCTCCGTAAACAGTGACTGCTGGATATGGGCACCAGTGACCCCAATGACCCTGAAAGGAAGAAAGGGGTAAAGCTAGCTAGAGGACCCGCTTTTAATGCAGTGACACCCAGGGCGTCAAGGATTACATCTGAAAACCTTATTAAAATTGAAAGACTGAATTAAATGCCGTATCTGTAAAATTTAATCAATTAAAGACAATTTTGTGTTTTAAGGTCATTTGGCTGTGGCTGCTGTTTTTAAAGTATTTATTGAAAGTTCATCATTCTCTGAAAATATTGGGTGCCGAATGTAAAATAAATTTAAACATATTTTCATTACGTAGCTCGCTTTGAGTGTAAAGTCCTAGTTAAAATTACCTCACTGTTCTTACATTTGCTCATTTTTACTAAATGTGTAAATCTATATGTAAAAGTTTAATGTAAATGTTGTGGCTAAATTTTAAAGTTTGTTAAAGTTTATATTTAAACATTTAAGAATGGATCTCAGTCTTTACAGTTGGTTGGTTTTTGTTAGGATGTCTTCATCCTGCGACAAAAGCAGCCGCTAACACTGCTAATGCTGTTAATAATGCTAATTCTGCTAACGTTTCCCTAAAAGACATTAACCTTGTAGGTGGGGCCGGTGTCCAAGCTGCACTTCAAACTGCCAAACCACCACATTGTTTTTAATGAACACATTTTCAATTTAGAATAAAAATACCATCTACGCAAGCGTTAGCATTTGTCACAGGTTGATGACTTGACAACAAAAATTGTGCACTTATGGCTAAGGCTGCATTTCATTCCGAAGTTCTTAAATGTACACTGCAAGTTTTTTTTTGTTTAGTTTTTTTTACATTTAGATTTAGGATTTAACATGTCAATTTAATATTTAGTAAAAAAGTAGCTAAATGTAAGGACGGTGAGCTAAATAACAATAAAATTTTAATGGACATTTTTAACAAGGATTTTACGGAAAAGTCAGCTAATGAATGTTATCAAAATCTGTTCAAGAGTTCATGTGATATTTTGCTAACAGACAGCCACAAACACACACAGGATGTGGGAGATTTTAAAAAATCGTGATTCATTCACCCTTTATTTTGCTTTAGATAGCAACATCTCCTCCTAATGAATGAAAACTGAGAGGTGCCATGCGGGGGGGGAGATGTTTGGCCATGAATGGTCCGATCCCTCGTGATCCAACGAGTGGGTATTTTTTCGTCTTTCCTGCTTGAACAGATGCCGGCGTGTACGCAGGCTAATGAGGTGGCAGAATAAGGCCGCGAGTTCACCCCTCCTCTCCGCCGTGGAGACCCGTGTTTGTTTGGAGTCTAGCCATCAGCGGCATTTCGCCCCGAGCAAGAGAGTAAAAGGATCACTACGGGTCCTGACCAGTCTGCAACAGGGAATTACAATGAGAGATTGGTGGAGAAACATTTATTTTTATTTCATGCTTATTAAAAAGATTTCAGAGGTGAAATAGATTGGCCTCTTATAAAAAAGAAAAAAGCTTATTTAAATGTTACATAGATGGATGATCTCATATCTAAAATTTGTTCAGCAGATTCAGCCCGACACCAACTTTCTTGCTTGTCTGGCAAAAAAGAAAAAGCAGTGAATCATTTCATCATCCTCTGTAGCAGACTGTGAATATAAATCCCAATTTCAGATCCTAAAAAGCAACGAACATCAAAGATCAATGAGTCGTCAGTTTTGCGTGGCTGATCATTAGTGTGGGTTCTGTAATAACCCACCAGCTGTTCAGTGAAAGCCACATCCTTAATGGATAGTGAAGTCTTTGTATCTGCTGACATGCCAGGCTTGTTTTGTCCAAATAAAAGTCTCTTTGTTTAAACATCTCGCATTTTGACAAGTGCTCATTATTAATGTTTTCGCCTCGGTGTGTCTGTCTGCTAGCAAAATATCTTTCAAACCACTTGATACATTTTGAAGAGATTGATCAAGATGGCCGACACAGCCAGTTGACATTATGCCTTAGCCAAATTTGCAAATATTAAGGATACAATGTGATGTGGTAGTAGTTATGAGTCATTCCCAACACATTTTTTGAGCACTAGACACTGTGAAATATGTCAAGAACCACGGAGCAAATTTTGACATTTTTAACTACTGTATGTACATTTACAATTGATTACCAGCCAATTCAAGATGGCCTCTACAACCAACTACATTTAAAAAATACAAAAATGACTAACCCTCAGTCAGCATTTTAGATATTAGGCTACAGTTTAGTTGTCAGCCGGATGTGAGCCAGATCTGACAGTGGTGGCACTGTTTTTAAAAGGGCATGCCATAACTGGCCCAGTTGTGGTTAGGTTTATGTGGCTCAAATCTGTCAATGCCACAATTGGCCCGATTGTGGTTTAGTTTTTGTGGCCCAAATCTGTCAGTGCCCCAACTGGCCTGGTTGTGGTTTTGTGGCCCAAATCTGTCAGTGCCACAATTGGCCTGGTTGTAGTTTAGTTTTTGTGACCCAAATCTGTCAGTGCCACAAATGGCCTGGTTGTGGTTTTGTTTATGTGGCCCAAAACTGTCCATGCCACAACTGGCCCAGTTGTGGTTTGGTTTATGTGGCCCAAATCTGTCAATGCCTCAACTGGGCTGGTTGTGGTTTAGTTTTTGTGGCCCAAATCTCAGTGCCACATCTTGCCCAGTTGTGGTTTGGTTTATGTGGCCCAAAACTGTCCATGCCATAACTGGCCCAGTTGTGGTTTGGTTTAAGTGGCCCAAACCTATCAATGCCACAATTGGCCTTGTTGTGGTTTAGTATTTGTGACCAAAATCTGTCAGTGCCACAACTGGCCTGTATGTGGTTAGGTTTATGTGGCCCAAATCTGTCAGTGCCACAACTGGCCTGGTTGTGGTTTGGTTTATGTGGCCCAAATTTGTCAGTGCCACAACTGGCCTGTTTGTTGTTTATTTTGTTTTGGCCTAAATTTGTCATTGCCAGAACGGGCCTGGTTGGGGTTTGGTTTATGTGGCCCAAGTCTGTCCATGCCACAACTGGCCTGTGGCTCAAATCTGTCACAGCCACATCTGGCCTGGTTGTAATTGTTCATGCGTGGACCAACTCTTGCAAACTACATCTGGGCCACCAAAGGGCTGTCATTCTTTGCAGTAACACGGCAGAGTGTTAAGAGTGTCCGTATCTTGTGTGGGCCAGAACTGGGCCAGACAGATTTTGCTATGTGTAATGGCTTTTCCTTAGTCAACCTTACAGATACTGAACTAAAACTTGTTAGTGATCACTGTGGTTGTGGAACTTGGTAGTAGCGTAGTCATTCACAATATATACTAAATCTGTCAGTGCCACAACTGGCCTGGTTGTGGTTTGGTTTATGTGGCCCAAATTTGTCAGTGCCACAACTGGCCTGTTTGTTGTTTATTTTGTTTTGGCCTAAATTTGTCATTGCCAGAACGGGCCTGGTTGGGGTTTGGTTTATGTGGCCCAAGTCTGTCCATGCCACAACTGGCCTGTGGCTCAAATCTGTCACAGCCACATCTGGCCTGGTTGTAATTGTTCATGCGTGGACCAACTCTTGCAAACTACATCTGGGCCACCAAAGGGCTGTCATTCTTTGCAGTAACACGGCAGAGTGTTAAGAGTGTCCGTATCTTGTGTGGGCCAGAACTGGGCCAGACAGATTTTGCTATGTGTAATGGCTTTTCCTTAGTCAACCTTACAGATACTGAACTAAAACTTGTTAGTGATCACTGTGGTTGTGGAACTTGGTAGTAGCGTAGTCATTCACAATATATACTTTGAGCGCTAACAGTTTGCTTTAAATCACAATATGACTTCATCCTTTATCTACGTAGAATTAGAAATTTTGGCATTAGTGGACAATATGTATTCCTTATAGGAATACTAGGTCTTTACTTAAAGCCTGTTTTATGTCAGCTACTTACCTTCGTTGAATCTCATCCATCTTCACAACGTTCAACGCCAAACAGAGGAAGAGGAAAAACCACAGGTCATGTCGTCATGTGTCGGCCTTATTCTACAGAGTTTAAAGATTAGCTGCTGATTGATGAACTGGCAACTCGGTGAAGGTGAGAGGAGCTACTCAGCCTGGGATCTGTCGGAGTGTAATTCCGGGCGACAGCCAGCCTGGTGTTTGGAGCACAAGCCAAGAGGGATTATGGGTAGTAGGCTTTAATATCTGATTTTAATTAGCAGTTTAACACAGTGATCACGCCTCATTAGGGAACTGGGGATGCTGAGAATTTGCGTGAGTAAGCTGGAGAACCAAGAAAGGGAATTGTAGAGAAAGAAAAGTCTGACAGCTGTCTAGTGATGGGTGACTGTAAGAATTATGTCCGAATATTTGCTTTTTTAAATAGAGATTATAATCTTGTCGCTGTACTTTAAACATTTAAACCAAAGCAAAATATAATTAAATAATTCATTTTCTTTTCTGCCATAGTTTTAAACTGAGATCATCTTATGTTGCCGAACGACAGAAGTATAAATACTTTGCTCAGACTTTGAAAATAACTTTTTGAGCACTGTAATAAAATATTATAAAATGTCACATGAGAATAATCTGAGTTTTTATTGTAGATTACTCCAAGTAATACCAAATCAGATTTTAGGCTAAAATCAGTAAAATTGACCGAGTTAAATCTATTTTTATATTGGCCAATGTCAATTAGTTGAGGTGGCCATCTTGAATTGGATTAACTTCAAACGTTAATGAGTTGTAAATTTATATCCAACTAATAGGATCAGTGAGTTTCATTGAAAACCAATCAGTTGATTATGAGATATTTTGCTAACAGACACACTAGACACCAACACTTAGTGCTAAAGTAAAAAAAAAATCAAACCCAGTGAGTAGCACATAACTTATGTGGTGTGAATGACTCCCCTCTACAACCAAATCAAATTTTAGCCCAATATCTATAAAACTCACTAAGTTACAGTCATTTGTGTGTTTTCTTATGTCAGTTGGCTGTGGCAGCCATTTTTATTCCAACTGGCTCCTATAGCTAATCAGTTAGAGATGCAGACTAAATGATTAAATTCTGAGAGTTTCATTAAAATTCAGCAAATAGTTGTAGAGTTATTTTGCTAACAGACAGTCAGGGTTAACCTGATATTTATAGTGGCATAATTTAAAATGAAGAAAATGTACAATCTGTTAGCCCTCAGAATATAGGTTGGGGATGATGCTCAGCTATTACGACACCAAATCTTAGCCTAATATCAGTGGAACTGGCTGACTTATAGACATTTTTGTGTTTTTAAAACCTTAAGTGGTCTCTGGAAGCTATGCTAATTTCAGCCAAAACATAATTGTTGATGGTGATAACTTCATCTGAACACTTTGTATTGAATGTTTTATACAATCCGAAGTTGGTCTGTCCCCAGATTTCATCCATTTGTTAGGTTTTTCCAAGCTTTGCCTTCCCATGCCATCTAAGGATTTAGGGTGAGTGTATGAAAGACTGTGAATAGTCCCTCTCTAGCGAAGGGATAAAAAGATTACGGCATTTTAACCCCTGGGAATCCGCTGCCTTTTGACTCTTGTCATCCAGGAATTAGTCTGACTCGTCCAATTGTGTTTGTTTTGGAAGTGGTGACGGTTCGGCGACTTGGTTGGACTATATATGCAGGCTTGGCGCTGTGCCAGAAAGTGATCCTTGGTCTCTGTAATGGAATAATGGGAGGGAGGGGTGGTGGGGGGGTGTTGAAAAGCTCCAGTGGTCAGCTGGTAACACACCACTGCACCTTTCTCTCTCTTCTTGGTGCTCCTTTTCTTCATTCTCGTTGCACTTGTTGACTGATTCCGAGTCTCCTTATACCCCCCTGCCCCCCACCCCCTCCCTATCATTGTCCCCGCTGTGCCTGCAGCCGTCTATATATGGTGAGATGAATTCAATCCACTTTCAATCCCCTGGGTTTAGTTCAGGGGCTGCGCTCATTTTGTTGGAGGCAGTTTCGACCACCACTCTAACCCCGTCGGATTGCTCTCTGCCTTTTTTTTTCGCCTCACTTTTCACCCGTTTTGAAAAAGGGTGCGATATGATGTACTTTAGAAATCTGGGGGAGCAAAAGAAAAAGAAAAAAACAAAGGCAAACGATTCACAAAAGGGATGGTTGAAATCTTGTTTAATTTCTTTAAAACATGAAACATGCATTCTTTGAACAGATGAATACTGCCTGTGCCTTTGCATGCCACAGTTTTAAACACAGCTCATGCATGTTTTAGCGCTCAACACTTGTAATGGGAATGACTTTCAGCAACTGACAATAACATTTTTAGCTTAATCTATATTTAAAACATTACTGTTGACATTTTGTGTTTGCTAGGGACATTGAGATGCGTATCCAAAGATTACTTTCTAAGAGCTTCATTATTATCCATCAAGTCAGGGTTGAGCAACTAGTGGTCCGCAGGCCACATCAGCTCACAGGTGACTGTGGCCTGCCCAAAATGTTTTTACAATTTATTTTAAGTTATAAAAAGTACTCAAAACAAATCTTGGGTCCAACATAAGGGTGGATGGACAAGTGTTCCCTTGTTTATATATTGTATTTAATTTGTAAAAAAAAATACATAGACACGACTCTGCTATCAAACAAACTGAAAACTAGAGGGGGGGGGGGGCACATTGTTTGCATTTCAAAGAGATAGCATCAAAATGAGTTGATCTAAGACACACCTCAGAAAGGGTGGGGTGCTTGTGGAGTTACAATAATTCAGACCAAAGCATTGCAATTCCACGTTATATAGATCCCACCTGAATAATTTAAATGTGAAAAGCGACTTTAAAGCATGACATGTCTCCTTTAATGTTTTTAAATTAAAAATGTATAAATGTCCTGATGCATCTCATGCCATCTAAGGATTTAGCGTATAAAAGTGTCTCAGTGGCACTGATTTGGTTGTAATGACAAAGGTCGCTACTAGATGGTGCCTACAACGCAGACGCCACCTTGTGCACACATCTTCTCTACCAGTGAGGAAGAGACGTTTAGCCAAGGCTAAGAACGTAGGAAAGAGAACTGGACAGAAAACTGCAACAACCACTACAACAAGTTCGACAAAGCTAAATATAAGAAGTTTACTGAAGTCGCAAGATCATAAACCACAACCACACTCTCCACCACACAGTCTGCACTCGCGCGTCTTATGTCATTGCACTTCAGCTTGAAATAGTGATGTTTGCTTCAAATATTTTGTATTCATATTTATTTAACAAGAGTACAACTGTAATATTTACAACAGTAATATTTTGAGGATTTGTATTTTTACCAAGTATTTTTTAAAAACCTGATGCTTTTACTTCTTTACTTTCAGATGTAACACCTAGTTACGTGTTACAAAATTAAATACTTACAAAGTCATCATGGGAGGATTTGTTTATACACTCTAAAACATTGTGGAACTGTTGAATTTACTCAACCAAGTCATGTCAACTAGGTTCACAAAAACCTAGTAGAGTAAATTTGAGGCAATGTACATCTTTTCTTTTAACATCAACTTGGTTTTAGTGGAACCAGTTTGGTTAAGTAAATTCAACAGTTTATTTCTTAGAGTGTGTAACAATACTTTTACTTTCCCAAACTTGTGAGCAGTTTTATGATTTTTACTTAAATACTTTTGTCATCAGTAAAATTTATTTTTACCAAAGTCTTTTTCTGGTAAGGTATTTTTACTTTTACTTGGTTATTTTTTTTCCAAGTACTTTATAGACCTCTGCATTTGGGTAAGTGTACAAGGCTATGTGGCCCTCTGGTAGTGTCAACAATAAATTGTGGCCCCTTCCATCATTTAAGTTGCCCATTCCTGCATCAAATAGTTCAAGAAATATTTTGCTGACAGAAAGACAAGGTTGATGCTAACAAGTAATGCCAAAAATGTAGGTAAGACTAACATGCAAAGTGTAGTGCTCAGAATATGTGGAAGAAATGACTTTCAGGTAACTGACTGGGCAAATTTTTTGCCATATTTTTGTGTTTGCTAAGGCCAATTGGCATCACTAATTAAAATGACTTCACAAGCTAAACATTAAAGTATTGTTTTCTAGGAATTGATCCTCTGGTTTTTGAGATATCTTGCCAAAAGACAGAATAACCAACACATGCACACTCAAAGTCTCACACAATTACATGATCGTGCATCTTTATTGACTCTGACTGATAAATATGTCATTTTGTTTTAATGGCAACCAAAATTTATTACCAAAATTTGAAGATGCTCCTAAATATCTGTTGTTGCCATGCTGTTTCAAAACTACTGTAAACTGTTTGATCGAAGCTAAATGACAACAACAAATGTGTCTACAGGCTATGCCACGTGTAAAGGAGAGACATTAAAATACATTTGAAGCAGTTGGAAAAAGTACAAATGTTAATGCTCTAAAGAGGCCATTAAGCCATGGAATATATGGGAATTAGGGTCAAGATTATAGAGCAAATAGCGCATTGGTTTGGTGAACTAAAAGATCAGAGGATAAGATCTATTGCACCAGATGTTGCTCATCTTTCATAACATGTTTGTGTCACTCTGACTGTCTCCCTAATGCCTTCATTTGATACCAGCGTATCCGTTGTTCTGCCTTTTCTGAGCCCCTCCGGTGTCTTCCAGATATAGACCGGCTGTATCGCGGCGATCATTCCGACGTTGTGATGGATATCTGTCTTCTCGGGTCTCACGCAAAGATCTAAGTGGCTGAAATGAAACGAGGCAGGATGCTTCGGCGCTCGTCATTCGTCTTCCTCGGCAATGAAAATCAATTGGCATTGATTGGGGGAAAAAAAAGCACACGTATGATTATTTCCCCACTCGGATACTTCTGGTTCCAAAAAATCCTACCCTGTTTTCGTCTTGAGGGGGAAAAAAACACTTGTTTGACATGCTTCTGAAATGAAAATGTACAGTTGGCATACAGTTCATTAGAGGTCGAGGATCTTCGAAATTTCGAGAACAAAGCAGCGCTGTTTGCTTCTGCCGTCTCCTCTTCGTTGGCCTGCAGAGACTGTGTAAAAAGGTGCTGAGAATCTGGCTGTCTTCTCCGTGCCTCATTGAGCTTGCCTTTTAACACCACCATAATTAGTTTTTACCCAGCCTGCAGCCCTGGGTGTCTGGTTTTGTGGGCCGTGTCTCTGAAAGAATCGAACCTGTCTGGCATACAGAAACAAACTGCCCCACACGACTCCACTCGTTTGTGCGCTTCTTTCCCCCCGCCCCCCTTCCGACCAGATTGCTTATTGAACAGCAGGCGTGACAGCTTAAGGATCTGTAAGAGGCCAAAGAGAAGGCAGGCAAGCGGATTCCCGCCAAGCACAATGTTTCAGGACACCTTTAATTTTTTTGTTCGTCATTTAAAGCTGTCCCATAATTAATCTGCCTGTACATTTAATTAAGAAGAAAAGTTAAGGGTTTAATTGAAAGAAATGCCCTCCTTGTGTGTTGGCCATGGAGAGCGATGGGAAAGGTAATGTATGGAGGCAGCAGGGATACATCACGCTGGTTAATCCGAGGTCAACCTCTGAGTAACTTTAAGAAAAGGAGGCAACAGAGACATTAACACCAGTTTTCCAAGCCATATTCATGGACTTTTCTTTAATTTCTGGATTTCGGTCTGCCATTTCACCTATTTGCTACACTATATATATACTGTGATGGACTTGCAACCTGTCCAGTGTGTACCCTGCCCCTTGATCAGTGACTGATGAATATGGGCACCAGTGACCCCCATGACCCTAAAAGGAAGAAGCAGGTAAAAGATAATGTATGGATTTCACCCACATATACTATACATACATTTAAAAAGATAGGGATTATTGTGGGGGTAAGTCTTTGCCTTAATGGGAGTCTTGTTCATTAGCAATGACAAGATGGGGTGGGAGACGGACCATCAAGTTAGGGCATCATTAGAGAGTCATTATTTATGTTCTGACATAGGGTTGTGAAACATGGATCATGATTGAAAGAATGAGATCCTGTGAGAGTTTGAGATAGACTTTGTTCACAGCTTGGTTGAGCTCAGCTTTAGGGATGATATAAGGAGCATCATCAGCAAGAAGTAGCTCAAAGTAGACCTGCTGCTCTTCTTCATCAACTAAAGTGGATTGGGTATCTGATGAGGTCACCCTGGACATCTAGTTCCAAAGTTTTTTCAACCATTTCTTACTGGGAGATAATCTTCAGGCAGATCTAAGATGTACTAGAGCAATTGTACATCTTCTCGGCCTTGGGAACACCATGGATCCCCCAGGAGGAGCTGGGAATGTCACTGGGTTAAAAGATGTCTGTTGTTTCTTCCTAGACCTCATGCTCTTGTGACCAAACCACAGAAAAAGAGAAGAAAATGAATAGATGTATGACTGGAGTAATGGAGAGATAAATGTGAACCATCAATAGACTATGAGCCACTTGCCTCTGATATTTTACATTTGGTCTTGGATAAATGGCAATGATTTAAATTTAAAAAAGGCACCAGCTTTCTTGTGGAACTAAACGGAAAATAGGCCACAAAAATGGATAGATAGATAGTGAACGTATGAAGTATCAGGCGTAAAACACCTGAGTCTTGATTTATATTCCCGATTAAAATTTGAAAAGCACATCAAGATCTCAGCTCTTGTAAGCATGAGCTACAGTTTTCAACCAGAAAAAGTTGGAATACTGGAAGGAAACCTCGACACAGACCCAGATTTTGCTGGAAGAATTATGTATCCTCTCTGACCTAGGAATGCCTTGGGATACCCCAGGCGGACAGTGTTACTGGGGAGAGGGATGTCTGGGTTTCCCTTCAGGACATGTTTCCAAAAAATTAATGGAAGGCTAGATGTTAAGATGTTAAACACAATCACAAAAGCAGCCTTTTTTTACATTCAGATTTATAGGAGACTACAAACATAGCAACATTTGTCTGGCCCAATTCTGACTCACACAGTGCACTAACACTCTAACGCTCAGCCCAGATACAGCAAAGACTGACGGCCCTTTGGTGGCCAAGATGTGGTTTGCCAGAGGTGGTCCATGCATGGGCCAGTATCACATGGTACCTTTCAGTGTTTATAGGAGAACATGTTAAAACACTATTTCTACGCAGAAAATACCACATAGAGCTCAGTCATTGTTTGTTAGAGGAGCTCAGCTGTAGCAACGAAACGAGAAACGTGATGTTTTGTGTTTAGTCAAAGTTAAACTTGAAAGTGAATTTCAACTCTAATGCTCATGTAGCCCTCGATGAAAATGAGTTTGACACCCCTGCTCTAGGAATATTATTTAACCAAGAAATTAGAAAATTAGACAAAACACCCATCAGATGACATCCCTGACATCATCTAAAGAAGTTCAATAGGATGAACTTTGAAATGTCTTTACATTCTCTAACCTCCCACTTATCTGTAATGCCTAAATTGTCAGGCTTGGGCAGATGCAGCCAGCTGCAACACAACACCTATCCCCCTCCGCCCGCATCACTTCACACCATCCAACTGAAATGAACGACAGAGGGAAAAACTAAACCATGCACCATCAGCTCGATGGCTAAAAGCACGTAACATTCGATCCTGGCGTGCTGCCACACTCAGCCAAACAACATCTGTGACACGTGTACGTGAGGGGTGGGGTGGGTGCCTGTGTGTGGGAGGGAACAAAGCTGTTTCAGACGTCCTTTGATTGGAGTTGGTGATGGTCCACCGACACTGCTTCTTGCTTGTTGTCGGGGGGGGAGTGACACGAGTAAATGAGAAGAAAAGAACGACAAGTAGTAGGCAACACAAACCAGAGTTAATAGATATTCCTGCTTTGCTGAACAAATTCGTGGCATGCTGTTGTTTCCTACACTGAGGCACGCTGGTTGAAGCTTTTTTGTTTTGTTTTTTTTGCATCCAGGAAATTTCAACAACCTGTGCAAATTCTAGATAATTTAGAAAAATAATACATTTATGGCTTAACTATTTAATTTTAAACCCATAAGGCATGGCCCACCATAAAAGGCTTTTTGTTTGTGCCACCAATAAGTGCACATGTCAAAATTAAGGTCTGCAGGCCAAATTTGGCCCTCGTTAATATTTTATTTGGCCCCAAAGGTAACACTTTAAATGTGAAATAGCTGGAAACTTTCAAGCAAAAGAAATAAGTTTAGAATTTTTCATAAATGTTTGATTTTGGGACTACCTCCTAGGTTCGGATGTGGGCTGCCCTCTGTAGGGGGCAGGTGCATATCCTGGACCTGGGGGGTATAGAGTGTGTACCGGGAGTGCGAGTGAGATGTGGCGTCCATCTTATATGTCTTTGAATGAGTGGATGCGAGGATGAGGGTGGGAACGTGTGATTGTGTCTGTACGCTTGGATATATGTCAGGCCTCTGTGCCCATGCCTGGATCTACTGGCATGGCGGGTGCCGGCGGGGCCTATGAGTTCGTCGCTGCTGGCCCCAGGGGATCTACTGCATGTGGTCGCTGGTGGGGCTCTCCTGGTTCTCTCCTGTGGTCTGCTCTGGGGGGTGGGTGGGCTGTAGAGAGAGAAATATAAAAGAAAAAAAAAAAAAAAAGTTTGATTTTGGTGTTAAAAGAGTAACAGAAAACCAAGTTTAGTTCTGTTTTGCTGTATTCTCTTCTTATGTTAAAAGTCAAATAATACGATTTTTAGTGAGGTTTTTTTTGTTTTTACCTGATTTGCTGGATTCTGATAAAATGTAAGAAGAAATAAGAAATGATAAATCGAAAAATTGTTCCTTGTGTTGCAACACTAGGTGGCGAAATCATCAAAATCGTTAAAAAGGAAGAAAAACGCAGATTAAACTACACGAAACAACTCTTACGTTTGCTTTGCTGAGTCATGGTCTCTGACAAATGAGGCCCCAAAAATTTAGGTTTTAAGAACATCTGCTTTAAAAAGTGTTCAAAAAATATTTGTTTTTCTCAGCAAAAACTCATATTGTGTGTGTGCGGGAGGTGCAAATCCAGTATAAGCTGTATGTCTAAGAATTTTCTTAGTCTGGAAGGAGACGAATTTATGGCTTATGCATTTGACCGTATTTATTTGAGAAATGAAAATATTAAATTGTTTGCTCATATATCTTTCCTCGATCGATTCAACACCTCCAACAGAGACCCCTGTTATCTGTTTTAATGTGTGTTGTAAAAATACACAAACGCACGTTATTTGTATGAGTCCAAAATTTGGCATTTCCTTGTTGTGCTCCTCGCTCTGACCCCTTTCCTTTCTGCGAAGAAATATTTTGTCTTTATTTACTATTGTTTAATCAAGATGCTGGACAGATCAAGTTTAATTAACCCAAGTTGACAATAAATAAAAATGCCAAATGTCTGCCAGTGCTACAGCAATAAGCTTTTACGAGGTAGAGGCCCCGTCTCTGAGGGGGATGAAACAGCTCCTTGCCGACCTGTTAATTCTATACTGGCCCGAGTCAGGCTGTAACGCCGTTGCGAGACATGGAAAGCAGCTGGGATTTTACATACGAGTGACAAGAGTCATAACAAATCTTGTTTTGCCGTTCTAATAAGGCTCGGAGGCAAAAGCAACAGGTGAAATCCATTTTCAATAATAATTCAAACTGAGTTTATCCCTAAAATTCATGGTACCCACCCAGTTTGTAAGCTATTACAGCATAATAGATTTGCTTCAGTATTTACTTTGATGTCGAAATAGATCCGAAAAAATGAGCAGGACATGTAGAAAATAGATCAGCAGAAGAGAAGGTGGTCATTGTTATAGCTCAGTTCTATCTGCGAAAGAAAATCATTTCGGCTGCTTGTATCCTGGATCTCGTTCTTCTGGTCATGGTCCACAACTCATGACTATAGGAGAGGGTTGGAACGAAGACAGACCAGGAGCTGTAATCTGTAGCTCTAACACCAAGCCACACTTAAACGGGGCGGCTCATTCAGGCCAGCTGTAAATTGTTTAGGATTAATGCACGATCACGTTTTGCTTACAAGACCTATCAGATGGATCACAGATTTCCTGATAAGGCATGCACAGTAAGATATGTGAGTCTCACTTCTTACCAGCAGTGTAATGGTTAATTATGATTCACATGAATCAGAACACAGCTGCTGTCATAAAGCAGGGGTGGGGAGGGGGGTGGGGGGGGTACAGAATGCTCTAATAATTTACTAATTTTTAATCAGTCACTGCAAAATTAGCCATTTTAATAATCAATTTAAAAAATATACCAAATTATAGTTTGAATCTTTTCAAATTAATAATAATTAATAATGTACAAGTGCGGTCTGAGCGCTTGGTAAGACTTCTGAAAATAAAGAAAACTTATTAGGCTAACAAGATTAATAAGTCTACTCTTGCTCAGTATATCAGTCTCAAAACAAGATCAAAAATACTTTTTAGCTGATATAAGATTGTAAGACTTGGTTAGATGAACAGTTTTTGCAGTGTCTACTGCTTAGAAACATTAACAGAGTAAATAAGTTCCACTTTAAACTATGTCGGGACCAGGTTAGTTTCAGAGCATATGTTACCATGGAAACATATGTGCTTCCTCTCTCATGCAACCAATTCATAGCTTAATTAATTCAGGTTTACACCCAAATCCCAGCTTAATCCCTTATTTTGTGCAATCGGCCTCAGGAAACCAAGAGCTTTGCCTTTCAATTTCTTCAACACGACTGACCGAAGCAACGCCCTCATTACAGAAGATCAGGCCCCAAACCGTCAATCCATCTCCCGCGTCATCGTGCCATCACTTGTGATGAATGAACCCAGATACCTAAAGTCTTCTTAAAACAGAGACTCCCCCGACTCCAAAAACTGACTTACTTCTTAATGAAATACGTTTTTCTGTTCCTGGTTATGCTAATTCGTTTTGAAAGACGTGTCCACTTATGCCTGGATGCAATCAATCAGTGTTTGCTGCAGGTAGGACACTGATTGCTGATAGCAACTCCATAAACCCCTCAAAACATCTGAACTGGGTTTTTTTAAGCACAAGATAAGAAAAAGCACCTGGGATAAAAAAAAGAAATTGCTTCCAGTGTTGCATTTTGTTCATTTTCCATTTCCTTCAGTTGATTTTATCTTAGTATATTTTTGTAAGGGCTATTTAATCATTGTTCTAGTTTCTCCTGGTAATTTTGTTTCTGCTCAAGGGACCTGAGATCGACCTAAAATGCACTTGCTTGATGGAAGTTTAAATTTTTGGAATGCCCCCCCCACCCCCCCAAAATACTTTTCCCGTGAGACTAATAAAAAAACGACTTGCAATCAGCACTCAGCAGTCGATTCTCTCCTTCACTCCATCATCACTCGTTCGTTCACTCCCACTGTCAAAGTTAGTCACCAACTCCCACCCACGCTCGCCAGCATCGTCCACGTGGCTGCACGTTGCAAACAGATTACGAAGGGGCCGGGGGGAAATTGCAGACTCCCGCCGCTCCCATCGTGCGAGCCCTCGCACATCTTGACCTCCCGTGAAGAGCTCGTGCCCCGACCCATCAGACAACAATGAACGAGGCTGACCCTCCCTGACTGAGGCTGCACACACACTAAGCTAAATGTAAGCTTGTACGCGAAAACTAAAATAATACATAATTATATGTATGTGGGAGATTAAAAAAAAAAAACATGTTCAGCACAGTCTTTTTTTTTTTTACAGATGCTGATAGTTCTGTTTTCTGACGACATAATCATCCATTACCATCCAACCAGCTCATTCCTGTAAATGAATATCATTTCTGATGAAGAGGTTTGGAAAACAAATACTTGAAAAATGCTGCTGTGGGGTGGGGGGGTGGAGTCAAGGACCAGAACAAATTAATTAGCAGAAATTTTATCATCTATGAAATTTTGCACTCAAAGGCACAAAGATTTGGTACAAAAACTAATAATAAATAAAATAAACTAAGTAAATTTGTGTCTTGTTTACCAATATTTGTTAATTGTTTGAAGTACTGATGTGTTGATTGGAGTAGCATTTCCTGTTCCAATATTCATCTTAAGAAGTCAAATAAACAAGTCTAATCATCTTTAATGTCATAATCTGAGCCTGAAAATAGCCTGTGAATTAACTATAAAGTAAATTACAAAGTAAAAATTAATTGATTGGGTAATAATAGCTTAACTATGAAAAAATTAAATAAAATAAAAAGTTTGAAATAAATATGTTGCACAATTGGAGGTCAGAAAACTGGTTTTGATTTAAAACCAGAGATGTCAAAAGTATTCATATTCATTAATCAAGTAGAAGTATAAATACTAGGGTTTAAAAATACTTCTTTACATGTTGATGCTTCAAGCTTTTTACGCAAGTAAAAGTACTGGTTTTAAAAATACTTAGACTAAAAATAGAAGTAATGTAAATAAAAATAGGCACTGCTGTGACATCTATAGTGCACAACCAACCTTCTCATAAAACGTTTTTCTAAAGGCCATAATGACTATAAAGTTGTTTCAAAATTTTATTATTTAAAATTCTGGCCTGCACCAGGCTACCTGTTTCACCTGCGACAATCATCTTCATACGAGAGTGAGAACTAATTTTTTTAAGCTGGAATGAAATTGAAATAAAATACTTTTTTTTTTTTTCATTTTTAAAATGTGAGGAGTAGAAAGTACAGACAATGGCACGAAAACGTAAGGAAAAAAAAAGTTGCCGGGAAAAATAAAAAAAATTACAATTCTACTTACGTAAAGTATTTGTACTCGACACCTCTGTTTAAAACCTATATATTTATATATTGTAAATCTATATAAATGTATATAAATGTTTTAATTTATCTCATTTGTCGGCCAGGCTGAAGTCACCGGAGGGCTGGGTGAGGCCCGTGGGCCACCAGTTGAATAGCCCTGCTTCACTGTAATAAAATTTCAATGTGATAAAAGCACAGCTGATTAAACTTCTACTTGATTAATTAAAGATGTGTTACTATAGCTACAGTTACAGGACAAAGAGAAAAAAGACACATTGTATCTTGATACTTCGTAAAGTAACTAAAGTTTGTCTAATCCTGAATCGAAACAAAATTTTTTGTAGCTGTTTTGAGACGCTCAGTTTAGGATCCTGAGTCATTAAGTTGAAAACATACTTCACTCGTTTATAAAGTACAGCCTGTGAATAAATTCTTGTATAAGCACTAAACTGAAATGGATTTGATTCTGGATCTGTATTGAAATTGTCTTTTTTTTTCTAAGCTGATTGTTTGATTTTGAACTGGTTCTATGTATTAAATTGAACTGAACACCGTCAACGCGCCACATTAGTTCCATTGAAATGAAAACTTTAGTTTAATCAGTTCTCCACACTTCATGCAAAGGACCCCAGCCACTTTTAATTAGGCAAACATAGATTTGAGAATAGATTTGAGAATTCAATCTCGTTAGGCGGTTTAACCAATTAACCAACTCAAATCAACTTATCCGAAACAGAAGGTTTACTCAAATTACCGTTGTAATCAAATCGAAGCAAATGTGCAAGTTCAAACAATGATCAAACTCAAAATAACCAATTGAACAGAGATTTACACAAGTGCCGAGCTTTAATCACATGAAATGATATTAGAACAAATTGCTTCTTTTTAAAATTTCAAATAAAAATTTAACATTTATTTTTCCTACGTTGAAACAACATGTGAGATTTTACAGTTTAGGTGACAATATTTGTTTGGAGTAAAAAAGCTTTTTCATTATTTCCTCACTGCTTGCTCTCTGTTGCTTCCCCTTAAAAGTGTCTCAACGACTCTCGGGGCCATTTTCACACCTACACTTGCTGCTGCGCCTCAAATCAGTTTGGGGCGTTCAGGCAGCTAACTTACCTGAGGCTATTACAGCTATTTTTACTTGCCAAGCGCTTGCCACCGTAACACAGTCTCATCTGCAGCTTCCCTCTCCCCGGACGCCTCCCCCGGTCGGTGCTATTTGATCAAGGCTTTGTCCGTCACATTTTATTGGTTTATACTGATGCAAAGGGAATGAATGAGAAACAGGTCAGCGAAAAAGGTCAATAGTCAATGATAAAATATGAATATCTTTTTCTCTCGCTCTCTCTTCTCCTCTGTTTGCGAGAATGATATTACGTGGTATTTGGAATGTGTTTTGAATAATTCATGGAGGACCGGTGCCAGTCAAGTGGAGGGTCCACACAACAGCTTACTGTCAAAATGTTACATTCCTCGAGCAAATGCTGAGAAAATTTAAAGTTGCACCATATAGAGAGCTGTTGAGTTCAATATATCTGAAGGTTTAGAACTGATGTGACTACTTTCAATCCAGATGGAAAGCATTTTTATTTTATTTTCATGTCAGGACACAGCAGTGAATCCATGTATGGTTGGTTCCTTCAGTTTTCTGTTTCTAAATAAAACAAAGAAAAATTTGTAATTTGTGTTTTTTTTTTTTAACTAAGTAAAAAAAAAATCAAAACTAAAAAATGTTACTTTATTCTTATTATTATTATTAGTAGTTGTTGTAGTAGTAGTGTTAGTAGTAGTATTATTATCATTTTAAAGGTTAAAGCAAAAACAAGATTTATATTTTTAGTCCACCATTTAGGACCTCCTGGTGAAACCGGAAATCAGGTCCTGAACTGAGCGTTCTGTTTTCACATCTCACTATAGATGTTTGTTTTACTGCTAAACAAATTGCTTGAATATTCCAAGTTATGTAGAATAAGGTTTGAGTGCGTCCATTATCTTTATGAATGGTTTTGTTTTTAAGCAGTCTTTAAATTCCACTATAACTCTTCTTTGGTAGCCTGGCCCTCCCAGTAGTGGAGGGTTGTTTACAGAGCACGCAGTTTCTGGTTAGCTTCTTAGCTTAGCTTCACGGTTGAGCTGGTGCACTACATACACACGGCTAAACGTTAGCGATTGGGTGAATCTAATTCACGTTTTAAGCTTCGACAGAGTCCACACCTTAAGCAATCGTTTCTCAATAACCGAGCAGTTCAGACCCTCTTTACGAAGCAAAGCGAGAACAAGGGGCTGTTTTCTTACTAGGTTAATTAATACTACATATTTAAAACAACTGTATATTTGTTTTGGATTTAGATAGCTAAAGCAGAAGATCAAACACTTTAATAAGTTCCATTTCACATTTTTACATTTAGGTGTTAAAAAGGGAAAGACATAAACTAGTTTGTTTTTCTTTTTTTCTATTTTGTTTTGAAATGGAAAAACCAAAGAACGAACCATACATGGATTGTAGTGGTACCTTTTTTTTAAAGCTTTTTTCACTCATAACCAAATTGAACCGTCTCCATCCTGCAACACTTTTAGAGTAAATGCACACTTTATTCTCTTTCCACTAAGGGAAAATAAACCAAGAAAACTGGTCTTCCACATATCTTTGTAGAAAAAAAACAAGAAGAAACCTGATCAGATGACACTTACTGGCTCCAAGAGCAGCTTGTGAATCTGTAGTAATGCCTCACAAAAAAAAAACAAAAAAAACACCAAAACCACATGAGATCATGTGTTATTTTGAGTAATAAAAAGATTTGTCATTGTTGTCATTCACAAATCGTTCACTCTCCTTGCCGTCACTGATTTAAAGCCTCTCCTGGATTAGATAATATTCAGAAACTATCTGTATTTTGAGACCACCTTCTCTTTTCAAACGCATAACTGGATCTGTGCCTCAGCTTTCCAGATGAGTTGAGACCACTCTGGCTCCAGGGGTCAATCTGAGTGGGGAGGGTCAGCTGATCGGGCCGTAATTGAATTTGAGGGGTCAGATCAAACGCATGCAGCTCCTCTCCTCGACAGCTACAATAACCTCTAGTGGAAGGAGAGAGAGGAATAAGGAGGTAAGCTGGAAAGATTAAATCTAGCAGGTTTGGTGTACAGGGGGTTTGTTTAATGTAGGTGTGAACTGTACATTCAGGTTCTGAATATTGCGGTAAAAGCAAAAGACAGTTTGTTTACCAGAAGAAAAAATGTGTGATTTTGACTATGATGAATAATGTTGTTTTTCTAATGACTGCTTCCTTCTGCTGTCTCCAAAACTCACTTGAAATATTTGACAATTGTTGTACACAGAATACTGTTCCTGATGTAACCTAGACTCAAACCTGCAACCTCAGGATTACAAGACCACATCACTGACCACCAAATTAATCTCAGCCCTGATATTTTGAACACTAATAAGTATGGAACAGAAGTTGAACTATAATGGTTGAAATAGACCAGTGGTGTCCAAAGTCAGTCCTCAAGGGCCAGTGTCTTGCATGTTTTAGCTGCTGCCCTGGTTCAACACAGCTGAACCTAAGAAGTGCTTAATTAGTGGGCCTCTGCAGACCTTGATGGCAAACTGAGAAAGTAAATCATCTATTTGAATCAGCTGTGTTGATGCAGGGAAAATCTAAAACTTGCAGGTGACCGGCCTTTGAGGACCGGAGTTGGACATGCCTGAAATAGACTATCATGCACGGCAAAATGAACAGACACTGCATGCTATTCTAGGCTAATGCTAATGTCCACAGCTTGTTATTGGGATTTTTTGAGGTAGTCTACCTTTTTTGAAAAAAAGTGTGTCCACATAGACAAATGTGGGCCAGACCTGGTGTCAAGTAGGAACTGCTGTGTAACTCCTATTAAAAGTGTTTTTTTAACCAGATGTGGGCAAATTTTAGCAATGATGGCACTGTTTTTAGGATTGCATATTACAATTGGTCCAGTTGTGATTTGGTTTATGTGGCCCAAATATGTCATTGCTTTAACTGACCTGCTTGTGGTTTGGTCTATGTGGCCCAAATCTGTCAATGCCACAACTGGCCTGCTTCTGGTTTGGTTTATATTGCCCAAATCTGTCAATGCCTCAACTGGCCCAGTTGTGGTTTGGTTTTTGTGGCCCAAATCTGTCAGTGCCACAACTGGCCTGCTTGTGGTTAGGTTTATGTGGCCCAGATTGATCAATGATGCCTGGTCCAGTTGAGGTTAGGTTTATGTGACTCAAATCTGTCAGTGCCACAACTGGCCTGCTTGTGGTTTGGTGTATGTGGTCCAAATTGATCAATGTCACACCTGGCCCAGTTGTGGTTTGGTTAATGTGGTGCTTGTCCATGAATAGAACACTGCTGACAAACCACATGGGCCATCAAAGGGTTACCATTTTTTGCAGTATCTAGCCTGAGTGTGGGCCAGAACTGGGCCAGACGATTAATTTCAATGTGGGTCTTGTCTGTTCTTATCTGCAAGGCTTAGGACAATATTTGAAAAATTTGCATTGAAAATACATTTACAACAGTTATTGTTAAGTGTAAACATAAAATCTATGAAATATATGTAGTTGTTCATAATGTAAAGCTAGTCGTTTTTCATCTGTTTTCTATTTTAGGATTTTGGTAAAAATTAACTATTTCTCTGAATTGAGGTTGAACAAAGATTTATGTACAACACATCAGATACCATTACATAAACTCTGCAGAATCATACTGCAAAGGAATTACCCAGTTAAATAAACTATAAATTTCTGTTTCTTGACTTACATAATGCATTTACAGCTCAAAATATCACCATTTACTTATTAAGTGAACAGGCTCATAAGTGCATATAAATGATGTGAGATGATTTTGGTCTCAGGCTGTGGCCTAACCCACATAAAGTAATTAAGCCAAGTTTGAGCCGTTTATATTCAGTGTTCTTTGCCAATTCAGTTCATTTCTTGACCTCGCTTTTTCCTTCCGTTCATGATGCATCAGGCAGTAATTCAATATTTATAAAATGGACTTTGCTTCCAGATTTGCAAGCAATGATATAAAGCATTTGCATTAATGAACAGTAGCATCATCCTTTAAGCATCAGAATGTAGAATAAATTAGCTTAAAGCTGAATTGGAGTATATTCATGGGAGTTTGGATTTAAAAAAGAAAAATCACATTTTAACCAGAAGCTGTATGTATGGTACTATTGTCTTATGCCTCTCAGAAGCCTCCCCTCCTGCATTAATGCACGCACGCAACTTTAAAAGCATTTCAATCAATAAGACCGAGTCTTCTAATGGGGCCTTCTTTCAGGAAGGAGAGCTGGAATATACGTTTTCATTACAAGGACCAGATTGCAGTGTTCACTCAGTGCACTCAGCCCCGTATTGAAATGAGAGGTGTGCATGATTACCGGAGAGAGTAAAAAGCTTCTGAGAGATGGGGGATAGCAAAGATGGATACATGGTTTTGGGGGGGGGGGGGGGGGGG
>JARVJO010000001.1:12984445-12995156 GCA_031762555.1 Cynodonichthys magdalenae
TAAATATATATATAATTGTGTACTTAGACATTACATACCTGTTCTTTCAGAGTTATGTTTCAGGATTTGGTCAGTGGGGAAATATTTCTTACGCATCTTATTGTTTGAACCAAGATGGTTAGCAAAAGCAAGTCAGTTGAGGTGGGTATTCCCTACTATGAGGGGACCATTTTTGCCATACACACCTACTTCTGGGGACCTAAGCCTAATCTCTATAAGAGGTAATGCCATTGGTGGGTTGGGGGTTCGATTTAGGACTAAGGTGTGAATTGACTTTAGGTTAGATTTAGGGTCAGGTTTGTACCTGTGAGGTTAGGTTTAGTTTAAGGGGTCTACGTTAGGCTGTAAAAATTAAAGGAGTGCAATAAAGAGAGATGTGCTAGACTGTGCATATGTGCATGATAGAGACAGTGCAGAAAGGGGGCTTTCAAGTTCATGTAAGTGTGTTAGTGAGTCATGTGTGGTTCATGCATCCCCCCCCCCGGCCTCACACAGAGGGGTGTTTATGCCTTGACAACCTCACGAGCACCCCCTACTGCAATCCCACAGCAGCTTAGTAAAGTGTAGATTTCATAGTTTTGTGTGCGTGTGTGCGTGTGTGTGTATGTGTGTGGACAAAAAACTCTGGCAGAATGATAGTAGGGGGGGCTGACACCCTGTGGTGGTGCAGACATGGCCACTAAACTGGCCGTCTCAGGTAAGCTGATTTCTGTCAAATGATTTCTGTCTTGCCTTTTTCCCTCCTTTCACAATTTCCAGCCAGTGTTGCCTTTGGTCCTGTATTTTTCTCCCGTGTTTAACTTTGTGCTAAAAACATTCAGTGATGAATGTGTCGCCATTCACGCACGCTATGGGTAACCTACTTTTGGATAAACACGAATGCCTATCACTGGGCACATTTCAGCTCATTGATCCTATCGTAGAGGTCAACATTTTTTCTGCACTGTAAGTCACGTGTGTGGTTTAGATAATGAAGGAGGGCCGGCGCACCACCCAGGGGTCGCTTACCTGGAGCTTTCCTCCAACTCAGACAGAGCAGGGGGTGGGGGATGATTAATGGAATGTAAATGTTGATGGATTATTGAATGACGGAAATGATAAAGTTGGTTGCATAAAGGAAAAAAAACAGACAGAGTACTTTCAGTCCGTCAGTGTGTATGTGAAAGTGAAATGAGAGTGTTTAAAGTGGCCATCCAAACAGCCTGACGTTTTGAAGCTACAACCCCTTAACCTGCCTTTAAATATCTCAACCGACAGGCAAGTGTGCAGCGGGTAAAGGTCAAACACAGTGCCAAATCAATGGGAGGTTTTTACTGGGTTAACAATAGTCTGAGAAATGAGGATTAGGTTGAGATGATGCAATTATAAAACCCTCAATTGGATAATCACCGTAAATTAGGTTGGGTTGATTTTATTTTTTCTGCGTGCTTTTCTCCTTGTAAATTCACTTATAGACTGGAGTCAAAAGCAGAGTGAGCAGAAAAACCTCCGCTCTTTGTCTTACTCAACAGCTCCGCATTAACTCTACTCAAGTGGTTCATTTCAGCTCAAAGGGAGACGGTAAAAGACTTCGCTACCAATTTAGACCGAAGTAAATGTCGGATGTTACATGGTCTTATGGGTTTGAATGTGATGAAAGCTAAATGTTATTGAGAGTTAATATGTATAATTTGTTTTTTTACAAAAGTAAATAATAGCTTAAATGGTTTATACCAGTGGTTGACAACCTGGAGGACCTGCACCCCCTAGGGAGGAGAAAGACCAGAAAGCACAGTGGGGGAATACATGGGTATCTGAGGACCTGGAGTGTAGGTGAGAGTTGATCATGTAAGTGTTTTTAAAATTAGTGACGTATTTAACAATACAGAAGTGGTTCTACTTCATCTATCATGACAAATGAGGTGTCATTCTCTTACTTCTAACTTATTATCTAAGTTTCAGAAGCAGAGAAACAAGCAAAATATGCAGGGCTGCAGCTCTCATCCACCTCTGGCAAACCACATCTGGGCCAACTTGGAAAAGGTAATTCAATGAGTGAATCAGGTGTGTAAGCAGGGAAAAAAGAAAAACATGCAGGGTTGTGGCCCTTGAGGACCAGATTTTCCCACCCCTGCCATAAACCAAATCACAACCGGGGGCCAGTTGTGGCATTGGCAGATTTGAGCTAAATAAATCAAACCACAACTGGGCCGCTTGTGTAATACCATCTTAAAAACAGTGTCATCATTGCCAAACCGGGCCAACATACTGTTGACAAACCACTTATCATGCCAGCCGTGGCAGCTTGACGACTGATCAGGCCCACACCTGTCTGCCATGTTGGAATTCTTATTGTCCTAAACCAAGCAATTCATGGCAAAACTTACTTAGCAGAAATGTTTGGGCCACACCCTACGAAGCAATTAGCTTCAATCAGCTGTAGCACCATCTGAAATTCCCTAACAGTATTGTTTTAAAAGTTTTTCTCCTTACTGGCTACCTCAGTGGTTCTTGTAAATGCATCTGATTCATCCACATTTGGTTGGCACATGTTAAACTCCTTTCATGGTACTCAAGTGTTGTGCATCATCTTTTTAGTCTCGATACCATCAGGTTATACCAGAACAGTTCCTACCATCTTGCTTCCAAGCTTGACTTGAAGAACAGGGTCAGTTTGAAAGCAAATTTCAGCAGTTTTAATGCAAATTTTGACCTAAAAACTTTAATAACGGAGTACATAACCATCAGGTGGTATAATCTAAATTTTCATTTACAACAGTTAGAGCTTTATTAATGCACAAAACATACACTTGAACAGGTAATTCACCTGTAGTTTGATTATAGTGTTTCAATCATTTAACAACTGTAGCACAAAAAGGCAACAAATGGTTGGTCCAAAACATTATTCACCACACAAATGCACTGGAGCTTTTTTCAGTGATAAAACAATTTCCTCTCAAAACACCATTTGTCTAATTTATTTATATTTTTAAGTGGCAGCTGTTGCAGTCTCAGCTTGCCTTCGTGAACGGTGACAAGAGTGGACTCTTTGGCTAACAAGCCGATTGTGGAAAAGCTCAGTTGTGGCACGAAGGCCTCCCCAGTGCCGCGCCATTACTCGACTCCCTGGCAGGGACTATGGAAGATCATCATTTCCACACAACAAACCGTAGATTATTATTTTGCCGACAGTTTCCTCAAGTGGAAAATTAGCTTCCGCCAACTGGGTGTCTTAACGCGCATCCCCCTCTCTCATTCACCAGCAACAATTTACCACAAGAAGAGGAAAGTGCGTAAATGAAACTAATCGTAGGAAAAGCAATCCCTACCTTCTGTTGGCAGAAGCAATCAACTAGCTCAGTTATGGGGCTGCTTGCAACATGCTCCTGAGAGGTGGGTAAGAGAGGCAATAAATTGTAGCTTGGGGTGCAATTTACTAGTATTTGTGTCCAGTTCATTTGAGTGCACAAATGATGGCATTCATTACAGGGATGCCTTTTGTTAAGCTTGGATTTAGCAGCTGGTGCTGCAAATAATTATCGGCACAATCTGCTGTTGTTCAGAAACAGCATCTCCTGTCAGACTTAGCATTTAAAATACTGCATCTGAACACAAACTGGTTATGGCCCTAGAAACTCCAAAGACTTTGAATTTCTCAAAAAATTATTATTATGAGGTTCAAATGTATCCCGTGTGGTCCCATAAACGTACTATATGCTCCATCAATTCCTCTGACTGCTAATAGACATGCTAAGTAACCTTGAAGTCCAACCAAGTCATCAATTTATCAACTGGGGCGTTCATTAGACAAACCTTTTTATTTTATTTTTTTAGTTTCACAAAATGATGGATGAACTGAGAGCTTTGACATAGGTGTGTGTGACAGATGAACATGATGGGTCAAGCAGTTAGCTGGCACTTGAATGTCAAGAGACCAAGGCTTGTGGGGATATGTAAGGACTGGAATGTGCCCATCTGATCAATGACCATTACAGTCTGATAAAATGAATTACTTAAGGCATCATTTATCACTTTCTTTACTTTTGGCATTTGTTCCACCAACACAAGTTTGTTCATGGGTCAGATTAGGGATAAAAAATAATTCTTGGACAAGGAATAAGTGATTAACAGGCACTGCGGGCTGACCACTGGCATTGGAAAGTGGTTTGTCCACTGAGTGTGGGCCAGGTCTGGCAAGGATGGCACAGTTTATGTGATGGCATGCCACAACTGGCCCAGTTGTGGTTAGGCTTATGTGGCCTAAATCTGTTAATGCCACAACTGGTCTGGTTGTAGTTTGATTTATATGGCCAAAACCAGTCATTTGGCCTAAATCTGTCAATGCCATAAATGGCCCAGTTGTAGTTTGGCTTATGTGGCCCAAATCTGTCAATACCACCCAGATGTGGTTTACCAGAGGTGGTCTATGCATGGGCAGAACCACATAAACTAAACCATATGCAATATCTGGGCCGAATGTCATGCTGCATTGTGCTGGCCAGAACTGGGTCAGACAAAGTTTGCTATGTTGGTGGATTAGGCACTTTTGTGTTAGCTCGTCAATCTGTTCAAAAAAGAACTCTGTTTCCTTAAACTCGGGCGATCTGAAGAAATATCTACAACAGATATTAAGGCTTCATTACCCTATCGCTTTAAGTGAACTCAACCTTGGGAATCCAAAATACAAATAAACCAAAGTTATGTAATTGGTAAATCAATATTTCCTATAAACCTATGAGCATCACTGACTAAATCCTCTATAGGCCAACCACTGCAAGCAGTCGCTTTGAGTAAATGTCATGAGTTAGCTCAGTGCGCAATGCTGCACACACACATGTTGTCTAAGCTGGCAAGAGTGAGTGTTTAAAGTCAGTGAGTCTCCTGAGGTGAGGTGTGATACCAATGGCAATGTCCTTTCCTTTTCCTCCTTGAACCTCCCTGGCGACTACTCACAGTTTACATGAATGTTAAACCACTGCCGTCACCCTAGTGCATTTATAAAGGAAAGCGCTGGCAGATATACCGGCTGCATTTTTAGTCTGTAATACTTGTCTGGACTGACTAAAAAAAAAAAAGAATCTATAGCAGTTGACTCCATGTTCATTTTATAATGCATTTTCAAGTGAAACATCTTTCTTTTCAGCGCACAAAAAGACTTCACGATTACCAAATCTTTGTGTAATCCATGTTTTTTCTCCTTTTGTGCCGTTTATAACAAAACGAATTGTAGATGATGATTGCTTTTATTGATTCTTACATTCCTCTTGTACCCACAAGTCCAGCGTGCATTACCTTCTACCCCTTCGCACAGCTCACTGCTCTCTAATAATGCAACAACCCCCCACCACACACACACACACCCACCCCCCCCCTTGTCTTGCGAGGTTGCCCTTGTGGCCTGTTGGGATTAGACCAATTTAAGGCATTCACAGTGACGGGGCTAACATATCATTATGCGTTAAACCTCTGGATGAGCCACATGCTAATTAATTGAATCATAGCAATAGATGGGGAGAGCCAGAGGCTACATTAATAGGGAAGTAGGCCTTGTAGATGAGAGACAGAAAATGGCGCTCTGCAGGAGATGAAGTGGGCAACAACCACATGGGGATCGTGACTTAAGGCAACTTTTTTTCCTGGCAACAGATCTTTGGTGCATGTAATTAGACAGGGCAGGGTGGGGGTCTTGGCAGGAATTTTTATGTAATGAATTGATTGCAGATAAATCTTTCTGTAAATGATGTATGTGTAAGTGGAGTGGAAGACTGATAAAACAGCCAGAATCTAGATCTCCAAAAAAAGTATGATTCATTTAGTAAGGCAGATAATAGCAACCTTGAAAGATGGACTAAGTTGAGACCTTGGGGTCTCAAAACTGTGGAATATATTAATTTATCCTTATAAGATCAAAACATCTGTTGTGATGGTAGCTGTGAGCAAGCTAAAAATCAAATCATGTTTGAAAGCAGAAAACACTCACTGCAAGTGTGCATATCACTGCATAACTGGTATTGTTCACGTGGGTGTTTAGACTTACACAAATACATAAATTCTCACAGCACCCCCTAACAGAAACATGTCACCACTAAAATGGCAGGAATTCTCTTAAAAAAGCCGAGCTAACAGCTGGTCTGAGCATAGCCCTTTTTCCATTACTGTTGTCCATTACACACCCATATAGATCTAAGAATAAGTTGGCCAGCACTGGTCTGTGTAAAATGTATGTTCCAAAACGCATGGCCAAGCTAGTAGAGTAAGTATTTGGTGCAAGGTACAGTCAACCTTCTGAATCCAAATACATCTGAACACGGCTTATTTGGATGTCCCAACATTATTTTTTTTAATAATACAAATTTGCACGCTAGGCACATGAGCCACCCTGCCGTGTGCCTCCTGCTACCCCCTGTGTTGTTTTGTCAGTATTTTAGGCCTTGGTTGTTGTCACCATGTGAGCGCTGTTATCTCCTGTGGTGAAATTGGAGTGGCTGACTTCTAATGCTATCAAAGGGGTGTGCACAATGTGGAGGAAAAAGTTCAAAACATCTGTGTGCAACATCACCCAAACAAAGCTAATGCCTCAGGCAGCATAAATCTGCACAATGATCATTTCATGGCACATTCTCGTAATGATTTGTGGCACAGGCAAATGCAAATTAACCAGTTTTGGTTGTTGTTGTTCAGCGCAAGCCTGAATAGAAATACGCAGAGGTCCCTGACTAGCAATAAGAGATGCAAGTGGTGCCAATGTTGCCAAAATGTGTGAGATTGTGTTGAGTAAACCCAGTTAAAAACTCTAAAGGAGGGATAGCACCACTGATGACTACCAGTAAGCAATAAGTCATTATCAGAAAATAATACGCATTCCACTCTGTGGAAGATTCACCTCCTCAAAGACATGGATGTTTTACAGAATCTGTGTTTATTGTCTTTATGATTTTATCACGAAATGTGTAATATTTTTGGTTAAAAAGGACATTAAACAATAATTTATTGACATTGTTATTGTGGTTTAAAAGATGTAGAAAATATCATTTATATGAATCTTTAAGATGACAATCCCCATATATACAGATGTGGGCCAGATCTGGTGTCAAGCTGGCACTGCTGGCTGACTGCTGGCATGGCAAGTGGTATGTTAATTGGATGTGGGCCAGGTCTGGCAATGGTGGTTTTAAGACAGCATGACACAACATACTCAGTTGTGGTTTGGTTTACGTGGTGCTGGCTCATGCATGGATGGCCTCTGGCAAACCACATCTGGGCCATCATTCTTTGTGGTTGGAGCTAAGCACTAGTCTACTGTGTGGGCCAGAAATGGGCAAGACAAATTCTGCTCTGTGGGTATGGTTTGGTCTTGGATCACTTGGACTTGCTATTAGCTTGGCTCCCCTGAGCAAACTTTTGTCTGGTGATGCAAATTCTACAGCAGAAAACATATTACAACTGACCCTAATTTGTCCTTTGAATCTTAAAAAGATGCCCTTAAAATTTGGCACTTTGGGAATAAAGTATTGTGAAATATAATAATTTCTTCCCTAATGAGCAAAATATCCTTTATTATATTGATAGACAGTAGATGTGAGCAGGCTTAAAAATACATAATGTTTGTTGTTAAACACCTTGGCATGTACAGTATAAATTCTTGTGGAAAGCCAAAAAAAGTGGGTAAAGCATGCAAAGACTTTGCTATTGTTGAACAATATGATTAACGACTATTTGGTCTTGGTGAGATCGTTCCATTTTTCTTAGACTACATACATATTAGGATGAATACTGTTGAAACTAAAGCATAACTATGATGCCCAATGATGTATGTTTGCCAGCAAAAGATAAGTTGAAAAGGAGAGAAGAAGTAAAGGGAGAAAAACACTTTACACTGTGACAAAAAGGAAAGCAAAAAAAAAAAGATCCACAACTCACAAAAAACACAGGAGATGTGCACAGCCACACGTGTTTTAATCTCCACAGGTTGTACTGTATTCATTTATGAGGTAGCACAGGAGAAGCAGAATAAGTCCCCTCTCTTCCTGCTGTCTACTTCTTCCTTTCTTCCATGGAGCTGATGACAGATGAAAATCTGGAACTGCTGTAAATTGAACAGAGCGTCCAGCCAACCATTCATACCACTGTCCCATTTCCTTGCTGCTATCACCAACATCATACAGCACTGTCCTTCGCCGACAGCCTTGACTTTGAATGGTTTAAAATGTTGACAATAGTGTTCAGAATGTGGAGTTTACGGCAGTGAGAGCACTGAAAGAAATGGCAAGCCTGAATGGGCAGTCTACATGAATATACAGCCAAAGAAAAGCATATTTTGAACATTTGCTGTTGGCTTGAGGGTTGAAAACTGTGCTTCGGAGCCTTAAGAATTTGAATAAGTCTGTTTAATATAAATATGACTGACCTTGCTAAAGTGTCCATCGAAACTAAAACCTCAATATCCAACACAAAGGATACATCTCCTTCCTTTTCTGTCCTTTCCCTTGCTTCTTTATCTGTCTCTCCAGTTCAAAGCACCCACCGCTCATGGACGGGGGTGGGGGGCAGCGTCGGGAGGGTGGACTCATTCTGCCGAGCCCGCCACAAAGGCGACCTTGAGGGGAGGTTTGATTGAGGTGTTCAAAAACCCTGGGGTGAAAAACAGGATTGATGAAATCAAGCGAGCGAGATTACTTCGCATTCCGCACCACAACCCCTTCGGCTGACCGTGGGACCGGTGCATCAGAATGAACCAGGGATGTGCCGCCAAAAAGTTTGGTGCGGCTGATGGCAAACGAGCATGTATGTGTGTGTTTGTGTGGTGGGGGACTACAAGGCAGGAAATGCATAGCAATAAAAAAGGGGGTTAAGGTTGCAAAACCAATAAAGGATTATGAACATAATTCTGTTGGGTGTTATACAATCAAACCTGGTATCAACCATAGTTCCACCAAATCTATTGCTGCACTTATACATTTGATGGGATAATAAACTAAATAGATTAATACATTTTCACCATCTTCAATTAGTGCCAAGCATTTCCAGTAAAAAAAAGATGTCTGGATCTTTAGAGACACTTGAAAACACATGTTTGTTTGCTCGTACCTTCCTTCTCTCAAGAGGCCAAAATTGCAGGTTCCCATTGACTCCTCCCGTCTGGCTTTGGAGCCATGCTAAGTAGAACACGGTTTATTTGATACATACTCATAGTTGTGTTGTTACATAAATGGTCCTTTGTGTGCATTTCCGTCTTTCATCTTCTGCCGCTCTTCAGAGAAACGGGGGGAGGGGGGGGTGCTTTCGGCGGTACAGTCTCAGCTGCATTCATCAGTTACGGGAGCCTCGCAATTATTCCCCTCCTTCAGTCAGGAAAGTCAACCTGCCGGTACGGGTACACAGATGAATGACTATTGTCTCCTCTGTCTGAGAATTCGCCAGGAGATGTGTTTCTCCCCTCCTTTCAATATGTTCTTCTTTGTGTTTCTCATCAGGCAAACAAAATGCTGTCATGAGGGACGGGAAAAGGCGGCAAGACTAGAGTGCAAGGCTTGATGAGAGGCTTGATGATGACAAGCGTGAGGGATCTGATATGGGTGCCCCCTTGAAGGCTTTCTTGCAGCTGCTGATAAGATGAAGGAAAAGTACTTTACTACTTTTTCCCCCTCAGGTTGAAAAAAAGTTGAAAAGGCACGCAAACTGAAGTAATAAAATTGTGTTGCACCAGGTTTGTAGTTTATAGCTGTTGGGCAAATATGAAGGTTCAATGAAGCAGGTTACCTGACACAACTCCATGTTTATAATGATTAAAAGTACTGCATGATGCAATATATAAATCAGTAAAAGGAAACATCTTTCTGATTCCTACTCGTGGTTTTCTTCCAGTTTTTTACTGTCTATAATTAAATGGTAGGACGGGGGCTTTGGCTCGTCTTATTCCCATTAGTAGTCTTTTACTCTGTGTCCGTGCTCTCTAGACCGTTAAGCGGTCAGCCAGGAGAAAGTCCAGCCTGGGGCTCCCATTAATTTTGGTTACCGTCATGTGTTATGGCTTCACTATGTCTGTGACCGCCAACAGAGACCAGGGGCCCATCATTTAAGAGGGAAAGATGAGAAGAAAATCAGAGCAAATTGGATGGGGATTATCAGAGCTTTCGATGAGCATAGTCGTCTATCACTAAGATTAGACTCGGTAAAACACTTTAATTCCTGAAAAAAACACAGATGCAGTTCAGAAACAAATCACAAGGTTTTGCAGCCGCTGAGACTTTACAATGCCATTTGTTAATTCTGATTTTTGTGTCAAACCTATTGAGATGTCAAAATCCACAAAACGATATTTTAACTAGACATTCTTTTAAAACGGCTACAGCTTGTTTGACATTGTTTCGTTTTTCTGAAAAACATTTTTTTGTAACGACTGAAGTTTAAATTTCAACAAATTTAGCCAGTCTTTGAGAAAAAACAAACAAATATGCATTCAAACTTCAACATTGTTGTGGTTTTAAGCCTATACTCATGACAGAACACAAATGGGCATTCCAAAGTTGACTGTGAGCTAGTTTTATCAAAACATCAATATTATCAAGTATAAAGAAATACACAAAAACTAGTTGAGAAAGCTTTTTTTTAAATCTTAGTCTATTCTTTCTAAAAACGCTGGTTACAAACATATACACGTACAAACATGGATGGATGCACTTAAAAATGCCACTAAACCATTACCATAGTGATGCTAAAAGGCAATTTCTGC
>JARVJO010000001.1:13013722-13039099 GCA_031762555.1 Cynodonichthys magdalenae
ATCGAGCTGAATCGGATCAGAATAATCCGAATGAGGTGTTTACATGACGCATTTTTATTCTGAATGGCCGTTTAATCTGATTACTTATGTCCATAAAAACGTAGCTACACAATCTGTAAAACTGACTGAGGTACAATAATTTTTATGTTCACTAATGTTGATGAGCTGTGGCAGCCATCTTGAATTGCAATGATTTCAAACATTAATCAGATATAGATTTACATCAGTTGACAACTTCCTTGAAGTTTCATTAACATCTGTTTGGTAATTCTTGAGTTATTTTGCTAACAGACAAACACAGTTTGCTTCAACACTTAATGCCAAAGTGTTAAGCAAAAATCTTACACAGCAAAAAGCAATTGGAAAATGTGTTGTGAATGACTCAGCTGCTGCAATGCCAAATATTAATATAATATCTATAAAACTGACCAGGATACAGCCATTTTTGAGCTTATTAGATTGTGCTGGCTGTGGCAGCCATATTAAATTGTATTGACTCTAAAATGTAATCAGTTGTAGATGTTCATCTAGTAATTACTTTCTGAAAGTTTCATTATAATCCATATAGTGGTTCATGAGATATTTTGTTAACAGACACACACATAAGCACAATAAATTGGTTAAAAATATCGTTTGCTTTCAGGCTGCAGGTGGTAATAAAAACCCAAATCTGGCAGTAAAAGCCGCAGCGAGGGGGTTAACCACAGGTGTCTGTATCATGTGGTATTAATTTGTCAAGCTGTCAGTGGGAACACACATATGTCTGTGTTTATTTTGGGGCCCTCTCAGGCTCCATTAGAGGGTCAGGTTATTGCTTTTTGATTGTATTTATTCCCTTCTGCCTTTCATTTCCGCAATCTTCACAGAGAAATATTACCAGGAAACACACTTTCTTTTTGCTGTTGTCAAAAATTTGACTGATTGGTTTAAAAATAAATATATAACTGTTGGTTTTATTGCCATGGTTTGATGAAATGTTATGTCTGTACATTACAGAGCAGGAAAAATCACTTTCCTCTACTTCCCCTACCTTTGTAGGAATTACTGACGTTTGTGTACTACAGTATATCATGTCAGTATTTTGATGCAGTTAGCTTTACTATGTAAAAAATAAACATGACCATCACTGCAAAATTTGAAAGCAGTGCAGAAGAGACGTAAACGTGGGGTTTTGTGGAATAGCTATGAGCAAATAATATCTCACCTGATGTAGACCATTTCAAAATAAGGCCTGGAATAGTTTTTAATACAGCCAAGTATTAAGTGACTAATTAAGGACCTCTAAAGCTGGGTTCACACTGAACGCGTTTTGAGCAGCAGGAGCAGCCGGTTTACATGCAAAGTCAACGGTGGATGCGCGTCTAGGAGTCTCACGGCACGCAATGAAGAAGTAGGTGAGGTTTGAGCGTTGACATGCATGCGGCGCATCCAAAGCAGCCGACGCTCGAGTTAAAAAATCTGACCCTTTGCTGCTTGACGCGCTGCATCAACCAATCAGATACTCATTTTCCATGTGACAGTTTCCTGAATGTTGCCCACTAACCTGAAACAGACGGACAGGAGCTCTTTAGCTGAAATCGACCGTCTGTAGTTGGTGTTCTGGCTGGAGATATCAGCACCGATGCGGGTCAGCGGCTCGTTAAACTGACCATAGTGTTAACCGAGCTCGGGACAAAAATAGTTCTTCAGCTCGCAGCTCCTGGAGCGGTGAAACTCATCGAAAAAGACCGCCTCTAAATTATCTGGTGAATTAATTATCTAGTGAGCACAACGTTCGCTTGCTCTCAATAAATAAAGCAAAGCCATTTTCTTTACTTCATCTTTATTTCAGCCGCCATTAAAGACGGACCGGAAAAAAAAACAAGATGCTCCTTCCATAAACTCGTATTCAGACGCGCGTCTAGTCTCGCTCTGGTCTGAACGTAGCGCGTCCAACTTGAAGCGTTCGGTGTGAACGTAGCATAAGTCTAATCACTGGGGGGAAGCATTTCACAATGAGCTTTTTAACTATTTGTAATATTTGTTCAAGTTCTCTGAATTGACTTTTGTACATAACAAAATTTATTTGGTAGAAATCTATTAAGGTCTAACTTAAAAACTGTCCACATACCTCCACAGGCATTTTCAGATTAGACGGCAAAATCTTGTCGGCCATGGTTAAGTTTGTTATAGCAACGTACAGTATAACAGTTATACTCTTGTTTAATAAATATGAATACAAAACTTTAAATGTTAATCATGTGTTTCATTTTTTAATCAGGGGTTGGGGGTATGTGCCAGTTTCCCATTTGTGCTTTAAAGAAATGGAGTAAAAATATGATTTTATAATTACGAACGTGGTTCTGTTAAAAAACAGTTATTTACATACTTGCATCTTCAGGAAACTTTTCACATTTATCTTTGTGCAACGTGTTGTAGGGACTACTTTTTTTTAAAAATCTTTCATAGCAGACAGCATCCCTAAGCAGACAAAACCCATTAGTTTGCCTTAAAATTCTATGAACAAAAAAATATTTTTATCTTACATAAAAAAACACTTGAAGTAAAAAAAAAATTAAAATTATTGGGGAGGGGCCTCTTTGGCTGGCCGTATGGAAAGTACTTACAGGCCACATCTGCCGGTTTCCAATCCTTGTTTTAGAGAAATGTGGTGGTGTAAAAAATGTTTTTTTTATATTAGTGGAGTGAAAATAAGTTTTTTTAAAAAAGCTACTCAAGTAAAGTACAAATTCTCAAAAACTGTACTTAAGTACAGTATTGAAGTAAATTTACATCATTAGAGCCCACCTCTCACCACCATCAAGGCATAGTGCTCAGTGTGATCCCTAAACTGGTTAAGTGGCTCCAACTGATCTGCCGAACACACTCAGAGAGGCCAGTCCTTGAAACAGCTAAGATACGGCGCTAAAGCTCTCAGGCCTCTGGTAGAGGACCAGAGATTAAAACGCAGCTGCCCACCACGAGGGCTAAGTGGAGACGCTTCCTTCAATCCTATTTGAAGCTTTTCACAAGTCAAATAAAACCACGAGATAACGAAAATACATTCAGCAAGTTAATATCAAGTCAATAACACAGCAATGCCTACTGCAGTAGATTATTTTTAACGACTTCTAGTCGTGATGCCGGATCTATTTGATGCCAGCATTGTAAACAGGCTCCACACAAACAGATTTCTGATGTCTTCTGTTGATACTGATCATTAGAGCCTCTGCCTCTCCCTCCCTCACTAGTCGTTGCTTCTTATAAGCTTTCGGGATCTCACAAGAAAGGCGCCCAGCAGACAAGCGCGAGAGGCGCAGCGGAGGTGGAGGAGCACGAAGTAAGAGACGCAGTTAATAACAACTCTCAATATAATCCCGTCCCCCGACTGATGCCTTTGGATAGGAGCCAAGATAAGATGGCACAGGAGCAAAAACCAGCGGGGGGGTGGGAAGGGAAGGGACTCGTGGATGTGTCACACTGTGCGGGGGGATAAATGTGGATGCCTGGAAACACCAGCACAGCGTATGACTTAAACAGACAGTGATAAGGGAGGGGGATAAGAAAAAATGTTTTTAATTCTGGCATGTGTGGTCACACTGGAAGCCCTCTCACAAATGCTGTCACAAAGGGAGTGATACGGTGCAATAGCAGGGAATAGTTGATGCCAGAGGCAACATGGAAATCTTGTATTTGGTTTTGTTATAGTTTATATTTAATTCAAGATAAATGGCATAAAAATATAAGTTTAACACTTGTGAGTATCTTTAGTGGACTTGTTTAGTGCTAATCTGCTAAATGGGAAGCTAGTTCCACTACTAGCGGATTAATGGAACTGCGCCCATCACTGGAAATAATGTATGCAATCTCGTGTTATCAAATTATGTCATGTTCTGAGCTGCGATTGACTCTCAGCTACAACCATACCAAGTTTTAGCTCGATATCTTTTAAAACTGACTGAACAGTAGCTACTTTTATGTTGAATATTATTGATTTGTTGTGGTGGCCATCTTAAATTGGATATATTCTAAAAATGAATCGGGTATAGTTGTACATCTAAAGATTATTTTCTGAAAGTTTTATTAAAATCTTTCTGCTGTTTCATGAGAAATTTTGCTAACAGACAAACTTGGTTGTCACTAATATTTCATGCTGAATATCTAGGCCACAATCATGTTTATCAAATCACACTTAAATGACTTGTTTTTTAAAAGACTAAACTATAAGTACACAAAATCCTAAGACAATAGCTGTAAAACTGACTGAATCATGGTGATTTTTGTGTTTTCTAAAATAGGTTGGTTGTGGTGGCCATGTTGAATTGGATCAACCCCTAATGTTAATCAGTTGTAGTTGTACATCCAATAATTATTGTCTGAAAGTTTCATTAAAATCCTTCCAGAGGTTCATAGGATATTTTGCTAACAGGCAAACTTGGTTGACACAATTAAGTTAAAATATTCAAAGATTAGTTCTGGTATGTTCAATTAAACTTTAATGGTTTATGAGACATTTTGTTAACAAAGGCAGAAATAGACAAGAGCAAAAAACTGTTATCTGCCTTTTTGCAGTGAGGAATAAAAAGTAAGTTTAATTTATGAAGCTTTTCTGACCTACAGAGATGGAATTCATCCACAATAGTAATGCCTACTGACTGCTTAGACTTTGATTGACATTGTTGGCTTTACTAGAGCCATAAATCCCAAACCTCGGGGAGGAATACATACTGTAAACAGCAGTAAATAAACACTGAAAGACTCATCCTTGCATCCATAACTCCTGTCTTTGTACATTACTCTCTGGCAAGTAGGATAATCCCCCCCCAGACTTCTGTGAAGCCGAACAACAACTAACAAGCCCGAGTGCTGCCATGAGGATCCTGTCAGATTTTTTTTTAAGCTCTATAGACAAGATTGGGTAATTGTTGAATTGATTGCACACTCCACAGTGGGATGCCAGGAAAGAGCACGCAATCATTTGTAATTTACTTAATTTTACAGATGCCAGTTTGGAGCGGGCAATGGAGACTAGCATCGTTTCGTCAAAAAGATGGCGGCAGTGGTGGGGGTCATTAGATTTGAAGGGTGCTTGTGTGTCTGTGTGAGCTGGTGGTAAATGATTAGTCAGCCTGCATGAGGCTGGGACTGCAAAAACACAACGATGTATTGAGTCAGCCCCAATGATGACTTTAAAGGGATAGTCTGGTGATTTTCAAAGCAACGTTTTGTTAAATAAATAAAAGTAGTATGTACCTTATCAGCCATGGCATCAATAGTGGAGTAGAAAAATAGATTAGTTCAACTAATCAGTAGACCAAGTCAAACTAAAAGGTAAAGGAGTTTTGATTTTAAAACTGTACTCTTTTCTCTCGCTTTGTCTACCATTACAAATTAAAAAAATGTCTCCAGTTGCTCCGCAATGCATCATGGGTTAGGCTGGGCCAAGAAGTATCCATCGGATACCCGAACCCTCAAATCCGGGAAAGGTCATTTATTCATTTGAATCAGGTGTTGTGAAGCAGGAAAACGACAGACCTCTGCTTTAGATCTTTAACCTTAGTGGAAAAAAGATGACTGCCATGGTTTAAAATTACTTAAAAACAAGTAAAATCCTACTTTATTAAATGAACAATTAACTTTGGACTTCTGCATAACAATAATGACTTATACATGTTGGGCTTTGGGGGTATGATTGTACTGTGGTATACCTCAGTATTACAATTTGGTGACGGTATTAAAAAGTTACGACATTATAATAACCCTCTGGAGCCTAGTCACCTGTTTCAATCGCCCTAAGCAGAAAGATATGACTTCTGAGGCATTGTTTCAATTTGTGTCAAAAGTAGACTTCAAACAATACACTAGTTTTTAAATTGGTTTAATAGGCCAAATAAAACCGGAGTTATGATTAATAGTAGATGCCATTTTTTTCTGACCGAGACCCAAAATTATTTGACAAGTGCCAAAAAGTTCTTCAGGAAGAATACAATAAAAAGACACTAAAATTGAATTACGTTTGGTGGCAACAGCCTGAGAAAGTAACTCAACGTGCCACAGACCCCTCCATGCCCTGCCTTTTTCCATCCTGCCCTGCTAATACCTAATACCGCAGTATTATCCAAAGATATGTGCCGGTATGAACAAGATCAATACTGTCCAACCGTAACACATATACATAATAAATACATATACAGTGAGTCTAATGTGTCGCTCTGTCTGTGCCAGCGACTCTCGCCCCCCTCCATCTGATGGCTCCTTTTTAATTGCGAGGTCAGTAAAGTACAAACTGACGACTTAGAGTCCCGGACGTTAAAATCCGTAAAGCACCAAGGCAGCAGTTTCAATTCATTGCAAAATAAACATGTTCACGCACACCAAAGACTCATAAATAGAGCCTCCCCCTCGGAAAGTAAAACTAAATCAAACAAGTGTGTCTGTGTGTGTTTGCCGTTGTTTGCCTCTGTGTTCTTTCCCACAAGTCACTGTGGTTGTCTGCGTATTTGCATTATTGACTTACATTGCGAGTTCATCAATAATTAATTGCTTCAGCAGATTTGCCACAGGCTGGGATCACGGTCAGAAACACACTCTGAGTGTAATGTGACCTCATGCTCTGCCTGGGCAACCATTTGATTATTCACAGGAACGTTCTTCTGTTTTGTTGTTTTGACCCATTTATTTCTCTGGTACATGTCAGTATACAGAGCCAGCCTTTGCTTTAATGTAACATAAAAGCTTAATGACACTTTTTCACACCTTTATACTTTGTTTAATGTCAGCCACCATAAAAAGCAGGTGAAGGAATCAATGGATGTACAACTGATTAACTTTTCGAGTCAACCCAATTCAAAAGAGCTTATCAGCCTTAGCAAACAGAAAATATGCAATGACTTCTTCAGTTTGATGGACATTGAGATAAAAGTTGATATGATAGGAGCTGATAGTAATCTTCAATATATATTTTAGGCCAGAGGTGTCAAACTCATTTTCATAGAGGGCCACATGAGCATAATGGTGGCCCTCAAAGGGCCAGTTGTGATTAACTTGACTTTTCATTTTTAACTTCAACTAAACATGAAACGACACCTCATCTCATTGCTACAGCTGAGCACCGCTAACAAACAATAACTGAGCTCTACGGGGTATTTCGTGCATAGAAACAATGTTTTAACACATCCTCTTATAAACACTGAAAAATACTATGTGTACGACTGGCTTAATGTAAATAAATAGTACAGAAATTTGTGGTGAGTGGCTGCCATCTTGAATTCTGAACAATGGAGGCCAATTGGAAGGGTGGCAGCAAAAGGAGCCCGTGAAAATGCAGTGAAATGAAGATTTTACGCAGCAGATTTTGCCAGCTACTTTTGAATCCTGTGAACCACCACCTAGTAAAAATAATTGACATGCAATATTATATATCTTTGATGTTCTTGTAGGCCACATAAAATGCTGTGGGGTGCCATAATTGACCTGCGGCCTTTGATGCACGTGCTTTAAGCACCAAGTAACCTTATTAAATTGTTGTTAATACCTTAACAGTCCCCTGTGAGGATTTTCTTTTCAAATCTCAGTCAAAAGAGCCATTGAAGGTTTTAAATATTGACATGCAAAGCATTGGGCAATATGCATTCCTACAAGAAACTGTTTATTTGATGTGTAATTCATGGATTTCCTACGGTTCTAAAGATTATAACAGTAAATCGGCAGAAGCTCTATAGAACAGTTACTGACAGCAGGTTTTAGCCCCTTTCACAATAAATAATAATTAATCATGTAGCATATAGGAAAACCAGAACATTAAACATAGAAATAAACTCAACAATTTAACAAATTCCACATGTGGGAATAAATGCACTACTTTTTCTAACCAGATATCTTTTACTTTTCAGAGCTGTGAGAGGTATCAAAGGGATTTAGTTTAATGAAATAACAGCTGAACAATGCTGAAGATCAGATGAGACACCTTTCACATTGCTGCCGTTTAGATATCTGGCACGCTCAAAAATCTTAGAAAGTTTTACTAATAATTAAAATAAATCTTTTCTTTCCTCTCAAACACATTTCAAGGCAAGTGACTCAGGCATCAACTAGTGAAAGTGCTTTATTTTTGTAAACATTCGGTGTGAATGCTGAGTATAGCCAGAATTCACTAAAAAAGTTAAAACTGATTTATTGAAATTAAAAAGGCAAAAACATAAACTAAAAGCAGAACACTAGCTAAAAGCTAAAAGGAGCTAAGCACGAGGAAACGCATCTATCAGTTCTAAACAGAACTACAATTTTAAAATGGGCTATTTTTAAACTTCTTTCTCTCTCTACAGAGCTGTAAGTTAGAATAAAATGAGCATTTTGTTGTTGAAACATGAACATATTGTGTCACTTGATCCGTCGGTCTCAGCAGCTGTCATGGCTGCTGCAACAAGAAGCATTAGAAGTGAGGAGGGCTGTTGAAGCGAGACAACCGTTCCATGATATATAACGGTTTCAGTTAGCTGTGACTGGATGGTGGTCGTAGTCTCATTGTTTTTGTCTGTCATGTTCTCCACCTGCTGCACTTGTAATTCAGTAAATTAAGTTGGTTAAAGCAGACGTTCACAATGTAGCTAAAACTCTTATTACACTGTGATGGTTGTTTAACTCCTGGATGAGACTTACGGATGCACTATCAGGGTTCAGACAGCCGATCCCAACCTTAGCTAATACAAAAAACAGCTATAAGCTATTCAACTACAGATTTTCAATGGTTGATATAGAGAAATCAGGTCAGGTGATTGTCGATATAAAACATTTTTTTGTTGTTAATATGTACTTTTTCTTTAACATAATATAACAATAGTTGCTAAACAAACACACATAGAGGAGCTTATGCACTTAAAAAATGCATAGAAAAGCTAAATAGTGGGCAACAGTGAGCTGACCAGCTGCTGTTGCATTTAAGGCAATGAATAACGTCATCACATCACATGGGTGGAACCATGTGTTTTGTCAAGCAGAAACCCCTCCCCCTTTCCACTTGAGTCGCTGTACTCCGCATCTCTGCCTGTTTTTCATGAAAAAGCAAAGCGGGAGCGATTGTCTCGTGGTTATGGATAAAAAATAATAATAAAGATATTACGAGGTATAAACCTCGTAATATGAAACTTGGTTTCATTCGTTGTGAGGAGCCGTTCAAAAGATTCCAATCGTTTGTGAACGTCACATCTCTAATCTCTATATTGTATGTGATTGTGTATACAGTCATTTACAAGGTTTGACCAAAATGGATACAATACAATTTTTCGTCATATGTTGAGGGGTGACAGACTTTCTTTCAAGGATTGCAAAATCTGTTTTCAGATTATTCTCATTTTTGTTTCTGTCAAGCTGTAAAATGTTAAAGCGTGGGTGGATGTTTGTAATTAACAGGGATATTAAAATGAAATAAATCTCATAAATAATCAAGGTTCATATCAGTGTCTAATTTAGGTGATAATCCTGTAGGATTTTTTTTTTGTTGTTGTTGTTGACTGGATTTACTAACCTGTGTGGGAAGAAGGTGTGTTTTGAAGGTGAGTTATCTGCTTACATTCCCTAAACCATGGGAGTGGATTTACACCAGATGTCTAATAATCAGCTTTATATAAAGAAGTATCTCCAAATATTTAAGCCCTTTTCAGCTAATAATGACTAATGAGCTGTTGGTTTCTTTTCCGCCACACATCACGAGGTCATCGAAGGATGCCATGGTAAAACATTTTGCACATGACTAATTAGATTCTCCAAAAATCATTAGGAAAGCATATTAGCCTGTCCATTCAAGAATATCCAAACTCATTCTTGGAATGGCTTTAAAAACGTTGGCGAGTGAATCAAGCACAACTGCGCTGCTCATTAGTTCAAATGCTAATAGCAGCGTGTTAAAAGGCAAAAGCCAAAAGGGGCAACATAAGAAGTGAAGATAATCAAAATCACATTTGAAAAATAAAGTTGTCTGATCTCTTCTGAGTTCCAGTTACTTGTTGTAGTTAGCTCTTTGTATGACCTCAATTTGAGGAGTTACAGTTTAATTCTGATGAGACTGAATAGCTAATGATTAGTCTAGTGGTTCTCTTTTATTTTATTATAATTTTTTTTGTTTATTGTAGCTCACCCCCTTTGGAGAAAGAAAATTATTTGTGTCCCCCAAACCCCACTGAACCCCAGAACAAAATAGTAATAATGCATCAAGTAATCAAGCTCATCCGCTAACCTGCTATTAGCGGAACTAAATTTTTGCTGAGCGGTTCAGCATTTGTCCTGACTTTATGTATTAGTAATGGATTTCACTCCTTTTCAAGCATCTTTCACAGATGGGAGATCATTTGCTTACAGAGCGTTTCCTGAAAATAAAAAAGTGATTCAAAAACAAACATCTTTGCTTTCATCTGAGGCATACAAATATATATATTTTTTAGTGTTAATAATGTTTAAATAAAGAAATTAAATTAGAAGAAATGCGATTTCAAAGGCTGTAATTTGTCACCGTCTTTTTCCTACCCGATCCACTCTTCCTGCTTCAGTCGTAGCTTAACTCCACCTCCTGGATCTGTATTTAAGTATATCAAATGAAATATAGTATTATCACCATTCATTTATATTTTCTCTGGATAATTTTATCTTTAAATTAGAAACCAAAATATATATAACCAATAAACACCAACTGAGGCGTGGGGTGGCGTCCCACAGATTGAGAACTATTTCTACCATCTTAAAACTACTCCTGACACAACTTGAAGCACTGATGCATAAAGAAAAAAAAAGTTTTTTTTTACTGCAGGAACTATTTAAAAACCAGCAATCACTTCTAACATAATCTGCATTTGTTTGCAAATCAATTTCCGTGTTTTTATATACTACGTCGGAAGCCATCTGTATCTGTGTAAAGCGATCCTCTCACTTAAACAGCTCGCCGACCACAAAGCCAAGCGAGTCCACCAGTTTTCTAGCCTTTCTCCCACTGCTTTCATCTCACCCTTTACCTTTGAACCCCGATCAATAGTTTCAAGTGTAGAACAGTCAATACTTTGGGCATTACCCTGACGCCTGAAGCTCTAAAAATATACACAGAAGCAGCAAGTGGGGTCAGGTAGCCTGCTTTTACTCATCCTGAAATGGCCGAATATAACAACACATGAAAACAGATTAACTGTACAGTTAATAAGCAGTATTGATTCTTTTGTTTCCTACTTAATTTTCCGTTGTGCTGCCGGTCTTCCTCCTCCTCCTTATTCTTTCTCCTTCACAGCTGATTGGTGTGAGGGATCATTTGGGTTTCAGCGTGGATGGTTGGATGCATGGGTCAATATGTTTCCAAAGAGGATTGGACCACAAATGAGGTCTGGACTACCTGAGGAAGCAGCAAAGGGAGGAGATGCGGAAAACCAAGCCAAGTATGCAGTTCTGAAACACTGACTGCTGCATTTTGCAACATGTGAATTACAAGTCAGCCATTGATTTATTTTTGTTATTTTCGTTTTCCTCCTATACATTTGATAGTTTTCTCGTTTCCCTACCCCTCTTCATCCAAAAACATCTCTACAGCTCCTCTGCAAGACCCAGTACAGGTCTTGCAGCCTCCTTAAACAACAAATTGTAACGTCCTGATAATGAAATACATATTTGTTTTCAAATATAAGGCAATTTAAAACCATGTTTCTCCTGATGCACCTCTACTATAGACGTGTCATATTAAGTGGAATTGGAAATCAACTTCAATCAATATGCAATTAGAAGTGTTAAATATAGTTCTGTTGCATTTTAATTACCTGTGAATAATAACTTCACACTTTGTAAGTAGGTTACCATTGTGTAGTTACTAAAAGTGTGTTTGATAACAGTGTTTCAGTGTGTGGTGTTAGGTGCAATGAAAATGCCAAAATACAGTGCTGATATATATAAAAACGACACTTTATTTAAAAACATTTAAAAAGTGTACTTCACAAATCAATTCAAATTCAAATTGCTTATAAATCTTTATACATATTCCACTTTTTTCCATTAAGTGATAAAAGTGACCATTTAAGACAATGCAAAATAAAAAAATTAATAGTATTAATAAAATAACGTGTTCAAATTTAGGTAACCCTAAAAAAAACATAAATTATAGTTAGCTGTGTCCCAATACTAGCATCTTTACAAGTACTCATTCAAAATGTCCCCATACCTGATCCGGATACCGGATTCAATACTCAACTGAATGTGTTACAATTTACATTGCAAGTAAAATATTTGTCAATTCCATCTAATTTGTTATTTTTATTCATTTAAAAATGTTTCAACTACTTACGATGTTGTATATTTGATTTGATCCAGTCAGGTTGGTTGTAGGCCTATAAGGAATGAGAGACACTCTGTTCTAAACATAGGAAATGCAGTTTTAAAGTCATTGTATAATACTTAGGGTCTAAATCACTAAGTACTCAGTGTTGGTAATTGGTATCAGTGCATACCCAAACTGAAGTACTCATATTCTGAGAAAAATTTGTATCAGGGCATTACAAATTAAAATGCTTTACATAATAAATCCAAAAAAGCTCAGCACAAAACACTAAAATGTGATTAATGTGGTTTATAGGTGGACACGGATCATTATCATCTGTCAGACTAAAAGTGAAACAACGAAGCGACTGTACGAGGCCAAAGATTTGAGTCTCATTTTTAAAAGTCCAAGTGTTGCATGAGCAGTGTGGCTCCTGGAGAGGAAAGGCTCACTGAAGGGATGAAGGATGTTAAACCCAGAGGCTGTTTATGAAAAATACGGGGCAAGCTTGGGTGCTTGTTCAGTCATGGTTTTGATCAGATGGCCTGATGTTTCCTCGCTATTCTTTACTAAGCTCGGGGAGCTCGGGGAATACGCTACAGTGGCATGTGATTCAGCAAAAGCATTTGTTTGCTTCACAGGATCAGGAAGGAGAGCTTGACAGACTGCTCAGCATGCAGACCACTGGCTGTGGATAAACATTTATACATTCTGTCCAGGAGGAGGCCCAGTCAATCCTAAGAGGAGGAGGTAATTCCTCCAAGATTTTTTCTTCCCCATGTAAGCTTAAAGCTCTTGATTTTTGTGGTAAACAAACATTATAGCCAACAAAAATGCATTCTGTACTTCTTACTAAATTACATAATCACCTCTGCCTATTTTTGCTCTGAAGTTTGAGATCCAAAAAGTGTCAAATTAAAAAAAACATATGTAGCAGTTGTATTGCAAAATACAATTTACGGAGTTAAAAACTGTTTAATTTTAGTGAACAGCCTGTTTTTTTAGTGTCATCCAGCTGTTTAGAAGTAATATCTTTACATTAGGAACACCTACTGTTCCGAAAGTGACCGGCAGCAGCACTGCAATAAACAGCAACAGACATTCAGAAGGTAGTTCAAGATCCTAAGTTCAGACAGACAATCCTGGATTCAAATGTTCAAAAGCAAACTGATTTATTTACAAAAACAAACAGAACTTGCGGTGATTAACAGGAGCACTAAGACCACACCAACAGCATACAATGCTGAACTAAGGAACAAACAAACCAACAGGGAATAGACCAACTTAATGAGCCATGATAACCAACACCTGTGAGGGGACACCAGGATCAGGTGCATGGTTTATGGTGATTGGGGATGGATAAAGAACCCATAGGTGGGCCCATTGCTGTCCCCAAAATGACACTGAGCTTTATTCAAACCTTTGCGCTCCTTGGATGAAGGACACAAGGTTATAAACATTCAGTGTTCTGAGCTTCTCAGAATCTATAAAGGGGGTCCCCAAGAATTGTTTTCCTTTGATTACTCAGAGCCAGGCAGTGGTCTAAGTAGTGGAAAGAGGTCTCTAACTCAATACCACAGGCATCACACAGACCATTGTCATGAAGTCCTATCACCATTTTGTTTCAATGGAGCAGGTTGTGCCCAAATAGGACTCCAACCAATGTGCCTAAAGTTTTCCTAGTCAGGACTTTGAGAGCTTTGCCAAACCTAATGGGCCATTTATCAGTTTCCATGCAAGGGGGCGGGGCAGGAGCAAAAACAGAACTGAACTGAGGTTAGACTAATCAGAAATACACTAAACAGAACAAACAAAAAGGAGCAGATCCTAACATTTTTAGACAATGTTACTCTATCAGATTGAAGAAATTGACATACAATGCATTTCATCATTTAAAGAAGAAAGTTTCCTGGACAGCCTATTTAATTGTCGTCTATCCCCCCAGTAACTGCTCATCAAATCCAAAATGGAAAATTGGAGATGGGCTTAAATCATCAAGGGCAAAAAGGTCCTTTTGAGCAGATAAATAATGTACTCAGGCCATGGTTTGGATTCATAGCACGCCATCGGTGGATAAAATCATATCACTTTTACTCTGGTTGCAGCAGGAAGTTCGTATCAGGTTCTGCAATCTTAAATATATGTGATTAGATTCCCTGAGCATGGCTTAAGGAGGGGTAGGGATTGTGTCAGAGGTTGAGGGAGCCAGCGGAGGGAGGAAGGGTTTGGGACTGAGGAAAGTGGAGGTCACACAATCTGCCCCCACAGTAAATAATTTAAGTGTTGAGGTTAAATTCTAGAAAATCACCCAAGTGTCCTTGTAACTGCTGTTGTCATGCTCAGACGAGTACAAGGTTAGACTAAATGACTTTGCAGGGAGTGCATGGTGAAACACATCACATTTAAACTGTGCTTTTCCTAAAATAAGAATGAATTATGCAGTTGCACTTCACATTAAATATCATTAAGGAGTAACTCTTCTTGGTTGCGCCTGGTTTGAATTCCCTTTTTAAAAAACGTTTTCCATCATTTTGCCCGTGTTGATGCTTTATAAATTAACGACTTCTCGTTTGTGATTAAAAAGGCTTTTATTTCATTTTCAACACTCAATTTAAGGTCTCCTAATGTTTCTTTAACTCCTGTTGACGTCATCCTAATGAAGCAACCAGGTTTGAAGTGACTATGCAAACATCAATGCTGTCACAGACGAAACAAACTTCTAAAATGGCTTAATAGAAGATATAATCCTAGAACAATGGCTTTTTTTTCTTTTCTTTTATTATACAAAAGGCATCTTCAGCCACGGTAGCTCAGAGATGGGCGCTGTGGTTTTGTTTGTTGCTTAGGAGCCCAGGTTGCATCAGGAATGACATACAACATAAAACTATGGCGATCTCCACTTGTGACGTCATGCATCTCAATTACGTACATTATCTGCTGCTCTCTCAAATGATCAGAAAATTTTGTGGTAATTCAGTTGTAATGTAAACTGTAAATTCCCTCTGGGATCAATAAAGTATCACTCACTCACTCACTCACTCATTCATTCACTCATTCATTCATTCAACAGAAAAATACATTCCTAAAGCAAATTTTCACACATCCCGCTTCAGGAAAGTTTAGTTGAAATGTTGGCTGGAGGGTTGAGGTCTTCGACAGGACTTGGAAAGTGAATAAAATTGTTAAAAATGTTGTTGTTTTTACCAGAGTCTTCTAGCTTAGTCTAGCTTAGCTTGTCACATCTATCTAGTGTGTGTGTGTGTGTATGTTGATCACTCGAGCCACTGTTTCTGCATTGTTTAAAGAAACTTAACGGTCATGTTTAAAATTTGTGTAAGTATAATATTATCACCAATTAATATTATTATCGTGAGGCTAGCATGGATGCTACGAGTAGAGCTATCAGTAGGATAAAAACAATATAAGGTTTACTGTACCTGTTTAGGGACAGAAAGTATGGGGATAGGATCAGGGTGGTCCTGTGGTAATTACCTCCAACAAAATGCTTGAGCAGATATAAGTCCATGGTTGCACTTTTTCTGGTCAAATTCGGCACGTCTCATCACTCAAATCCAGCTGTTAGCATCCTGGCTTGGGAAAAGTGACAACAAACCTTCGTCATGTGTGGGTATGATGGCTGTATAATGAGTCGCTGTTACAAGTACTGTAGCACCGTTGTTTGTGGTCTTTCCAGTGGAATTTGATGCACTTTTACCAAGTTTCTTTCAGCTTAGGCACAGCTAAACTTGCACTATGATTGAACCCAATAGAGCTAACAGAGTTTTGGTACAAAGTTTGTATGCACACTGTGTTGCTACTGTGTAGCAACTAGTGTTCTAAAAAAATAGCCTGAGTGGAGATTGCCATTGCAAAAAAGATTTTGTATGAGTTTCTGCTGTCACAAGTCCCACAGAAGAGACTAGCCAACAGAAAAACAACAACAAAAGAGAGGGCATATTTTCCAACCATTTAGAACAGGGGTGCCCAATCCTGATCCTTGAGGGCCACAATCCTGCATGTTTTAGTTGTTTATCTGCTTTGACACACCTGATTTGAATAAATTAGAGATTTACAGGCTTCTGCAGAACTTGAAGACCTGCTGAAGAGCAGGAAAACAGCTAAAACACAGGATAGTGGCCCTTGGGGCTAAGATTGGGCAACACTGAGTTAGAATGTCAATACAAACTGTCATGGTTTGATAAGCATGGTAGGGAAATACTTTTATGAATTTAGGGCAAAAATATGTGATTTTCTCAACATTAAATATAAAGTAGCATTCTATGAAGACACACACGCCCACCTTGCATGTAACAGCTTTAAACAAATATATTGTGAACAGTTGGCACGCAGAGTATGTGTTTTGAATGCTTTTAGCTCAGTATCTAAAATTTAGAAAGTTAAACCCAGTTTTTTGCTGAGGTTGATGAGCTGTAGTAGCTATTTTGACTTGTTTGACTCCAATGATAGTCCTCTGAATGTTTCCATTCGAATACGACCGATGGTTCATGAGACATTTAGCTGAAATTTTTAGAATTACATTATCACCTGCTATTTATGGGAAGGAGGAGGAGAAAAAACTGCAAGTGTTTAGCACAATTTCCACATTTCTTTACAAAATTTCAATTTTGGTCAGAATAAATCACTATAACTGCTATTTCAAATGACAAAACTATATTTTCTTGCTTTTATTTTTAAGGTCCTATACAGTATTGTGCCACTCTAACAGAAGAGAACCCCAAGAAACATGTTGTCCTTTCACTGTGCTTGACATCTGACTCCACTGTATGCTTTATAAGTCAGTGGTGCCTGGTGATGAGGGCATACTAAATGTGACATTTAGGATTGCAAATGAGCTTGCAAATCAAGGCTTTACTGCCATCACCAACCGGGGCCGGCACATATTCATTTATTTATACTCTTAGATTGCTGCCATCAATCAGAGCATCATAAATCTTCCCCCTCATCAATAGGCAATCTGCTAATGCATGCAGCCGATCAATTCCTGACTAGCAGAGCCAAGATGCAAAGCAACTCATCTCTTTCGCTCTCTTGCACACGTACACACACTATTTGGAAAAAAAAAAAATCTTTACACTTAGACAAACACATATCATGTTTGGAGATCAACCCTTTGATCCAAACTAATACAGTGCAATTTTCTAACAAAAAAATAAATAAAAAAGTCTCAGAAATAAATAATGGGGACCTGGTTCATATTGATATGACCAGTAACCAATAAAAAATGCAGTCAAGATTCCAAGTGGCCATAAAACAGAACCTGGCATTAGCAGAAGACTGAAAGTTCAAACTCTATAGCAGGAGGGTCAAATCTTGATCATTGAGGGATCACCATCCTGTATGTTTGAGATGTTTCTCTTCTTCAGCCCACCTGATTTGAAGCAATTAACAGGCTTTCTGTGGAACTTGTAGAAGCCCTTCAATCATTGAATCAGTGAATTTCACGGTGGAAAATTTAAGTTGAGTTATAGCATTGGTTGTATGCAGCTAAGGTTTGGACAGTGGGGTACTTTAAGATTAGAGACCAAGCTAAAAGCTGAGTTAAATGAGAGGATTAATACCATGTTTCCATCTTAAAGACTAAACACTAAATAATAAAGCAATATAACGGCTTTTGTGGAGAACGGTATAAGTCATTTAGCTTTTCTTTATTCAGTTACAGATAATACCTGGTGTAACTGATGACTGGTGCTGAATTGCCTAAAGTGGTCAATGTTTCAAGCTACAACATTATGCCTGTTGTAATTACAAGTCACAACTGAGAGAGTAGGAACAAATGGCAGGCTGTAGGAAGAGCCCTCTGACAGCACTTTTGAGCAGAGTTATAGAAGTGCAACATGTCCTCGAGGTACTCAGTGACATGGGATCTTACTAGAAATGATAGCTACTTTGCGTAATGATAAGATATGTCACCAAGGAGTGCAGTGGAATGCCTCCCAGGATTATTCATCCAAATTGTACAAAGAAATTCAAAATGCAAGAAAAGTAGTGCAAGACAATACCTAAAAATTAATAAATTTCTTTTTCCATCCTAAAAGACATACAGTATGATTTCACTTTTTCTATCAGGTGTCACGACTTTATAAAATTTGAATGAAACGTGACATTTATTGGTTAGCATACCATAATACTGTTTCCTGTTAAACGGCTTCTTTAATTGACCTGGGACTTGTTTTTTGGACATGGTACAGACATGAGTACCCAATCTCCCCCCTCTGCTGTTTGACACAAATAGTTGGAAAATACCATCTGTTCTAAAAAAATGACTGAACTTTAGCCATTTTTACTGTTTGCATCACATTGTTTGATACATGGTGTACGCTTGTAAGGGATATTCAACGAATAATGCAAATCACATCAAAATACCTCAAACTAAGGATTTATATTGTTTTTGTGACAATTTAACTTTTGGACAATGAAAAAAACATTTAAGCCATTTTGATTAAGAAGTGCAGTTTGTACTCCATGTTTGAAAATATATATATACACATTATTGAAGGGCAACCCCCTTTCGTCTCCCCTTACTTGACTTACTAAAATATGATGACTGACATATGTTACTAACCAGACACAGAAACAAAACACAAAAGTTTAATCAAAAACTACAAGATCATTCCCTTTAGGTTTGCTGCAGGTAAGTTGAAGTCCCATAAAAAACAGGCATGTTTTAAGGTGTCCACTTCTTCCCATAACTCTTACTTTTCTGCTGTATTTTAAAATATGTTTTTCAAATAGGTTTGGTTGTAATTACGAAAAAAAAAATCATGATTGTGTGTATCCCAGGTACATAGACTTTGTTTCCAAACATCCAGCATGGCAGCAACCACAAACCACTTACTGCTACCTTCAGTTTTGTAAGACAGAACGTAGCAGAAACACTTTCCATCTTATTTATGTTGACAATTAGCACGTCTATCCCCAAATGAATGTAGAAAAACTCAGGGGTAGGTCTATGGAGTAAATGGGAAAGGTGAATTGGGATTCGGCGTCTGCAACAACTTATCAAATTCCTAACTTGCTGTGTGTTATGGGCACTAAACAACTGATCCCTATCTGACAGCCCTCCGTCAACTAATGCACATCTTTAATAGGAAAAGCTGAAATGGTGTTTACCAGAAAAGCACATTTAGGTTATCTTGCACACAAGATAACGCAGCCATGCACATTCTGTATAAACACAAATGATGGAGGGGAGACAAAAATATAGCTACAGAACCAAATAGCCTCTGACTAAAAACACATAGCTCATCAAATCAATCACCCGCCGACCAAACAGAGAAGCCAAACACAGGATGTGTTCCAACTCTCACCTTTACCCTAAATGACGTGCAAAGAGAGATTGACCAGTTAGTCCTGGCCATGCCCTTGACCACCCCTGCCTTTTCTCCAACGCAACATAAAGATAATTATTACTTGACTCTCATCTAATATGTTCCCTGCTCATTGTGTCCTGGCCTATCCTTTCATACTACAACTCAGGACAGATTAACTGCCTTAGCAACGGGCACAGGCGATGCTAAGCACCTCCTGCTGGACATAAGAGAAGACGATGGCATCATGTCGAGTTATTAATGCTGACATTAGTGGAGGCATGACACTTCCAGTGGAGAACAGAGCCCAGGCCTTTGTAATGAAGGCAGGGATGAAATGTCACTTAAGAAAAGAGTATGCTAATTATGCAATTTAGGTAATGGTTTTCATTCCTTTATATCTTTTGAATACCAGCCAACAGAGGATGTAAGGGAAGATCTTCAGGATCCAGTGTTGTATTGTAAAATGTATATAGTGCTGTAAAAAAGAAAATGATTCACCCAATTACATGTCAAACAAATGTTAATATCAGACAAAGATAATCAGATTATTAAAAAAAAATGCAGATTTTAAATGACGGTATTTATTAAAGGAAAAAATACTGTCCAAACTATCCTGGCTCTATGTGAAAATATAATTTCTTCCTAAACCTAATACCTGTTTGTGCTTCCTCTGGCAACAACAAGTGCAATCAAGGGTGTGTGATAATTAGCAATTAATTTTTCACATGGCCACAGAATCTAAGAGCGCTAATGCTTAATGTCGGACATTGATGGTCAGATGTCCTCCTTCACAATTTTCTGGTAGAGGGCAGAATTCATGGTTCTATCAATTATGGCAAATTGTTCAGGTCCTGAAACAGCAATGAAGCCCCAAAACATCACACCACCACCATGTTTGACTCTTAATATGATATTTATTTTCCTAAAGCAATGCCATTTTTGCGTTAAAGTTAAGAAAAAAAAAGTTTAACTTTTTGAAAATATCCACAAAACATTTTCCTAAAAGTTTTTGGTATCATCAAGACCTTTTTTTTTTTGGGCAAACGTGATCTGGACCATTTTGGTCAGTAATAGTTCTGGCTTTGGAAATCTACAATGGTCATTTTTGTCCACTATTGCAGAGTGAAGTGTGGAATTGGAAATACCCTCCTTCCGTCATAACATCCATCTTGTGAGTTTGACAACTTGAAAACTAAATGAGATACTGGCTTCCATTCTGGTGTGTGGCTGCAACTAGGCGTAAGAAAGGTCCTTCTTCAAAAATTGGGTTGCCCTAGATGTTGTTCTAGGTTATTTTGTGACCTCTTAGAAAGGTTTGATATGCTCCCAGGGTAGTTTTGGTCAGCCAGCCACCCCAGGGAAGGGTCACCACTGCTCCATGTTTTCCCCTTTCATGGATAATGGCTCATTATTTTACAGATCTGGCAGTAAACAGGCCTGGGTATGGCAAGTGAAATTAAACTCAACTCAATTGTCTGTTGATCTTCCAAAATATTGAAGTGAAACAAAAAGGAAAAAAAATACAGACTAAATCTGTATGGAGACAAATACACTGTGGATGTGGATGTTAGTGTATGTGTGTGTTTTACTGGTAGCAGAGCTGACACACTGGAGCTTTGACAGCTAAACATATTTGTTTACATGCTCACACAACATAGTGAGTAGGAATCACAAGTATATGAGTCTTGTGGGGAGGAGGCTTCCCACACCACAGTATGTGGGTGGTGGGGCTTGTCATATACTTGACTTCTACCAGCAGGTACACAGATCCAATGGACAAAGCAACAGCAGACTTTTCTAGACTTAAAAAAAAATATTTTTGTTGTGTTTCCACATTAAAACCGAGTTGTTTTTTCTCTGTATTATGATATGTCATTCATGTGGATAAGGCATGAATATTTTAAAGTGCTTGTGACATGTATTAAGTACATTTACAAATATTGAAAGAAAGCGTACCATTTAAGAATCCAAAGGTTAATCAAGTTTCGTTGAAATCCATCCTGAAATGTGTGTATGAATGAATAATGCATGAAAATTGTAAAGCGTTTTTGACTGTCTAGAAAAGCGCCATTATTATCCTGAGGTTCATGAAGTTTATTTTTGATAACAGACAGACAAATGAACACTCAAACAAAAGCAATGGCATTGTCCAGTCACAAGAGAAAATATTTTACCTTTTGTAAAGTCTAAACTTCAGTTCATAACATAAATGCCAAAACTTTTTTTAAAATAGGCTGCTACAGAAGCATCTCATTCCCACAAGTCAGGCGTAATGAAATGCATGTGTCAAGTCTGCAGTCAGCTCCATGAATCACAAATAAAGTATTAATGCAAGAGTAATTAACTTACTAATTAGAGCGTTTGCTGGCATTGGAGTGTCCTGTGCAACAACTCCTCCCTCTGTCGACTTAGTCTGGCTTCAAAGATCTGTTAGTTTTTGTTTTTTCTTTTCAGGTCTTGATGTTTTTTTACTACATTTATGATCCAACATCTCGTCTCTTTATTCTCAAACTTCTTTCGAATGTCTGATCCATGTGAACCGCATCAAATGTTGTTTATTTGCACGAGCACTTTGCAAATGCAAATCAGAGTTCTTCCGGTCAACCGCGAGACAAGTGTCAGCCGCTGCCAAGAGCCTTCAAAATAATATCACAGCGCAGCGCCAGCAAAGAGCTGCCACAACGGTTTGACATTTTCTGGAAGGGATGCAGTTTTTTCGCCGCCTCATAGATTCGTGTTTGACAGGATGTAAAGCAGCCAACCGAATCGGGCCACATGGGCTCCGTTGGAAAGGTCAGGAACTCCTCAAAGCGGGCCGCCCAATCAGAGTGGAGATACAGCTGTCATGATTGGAGGGAAATGGAGGAGCAGAATGGAACAGCCTCGGGGCAACACTTTCTGGAGTGTTGCAATTACAGAGGCAAGTCAGGGAGACTGTTCAAAGCAGATCTGACCCTGTGGATAACACCCCCGCTCACCTTTAGGGATCAAAACTCAAGAAAACTGGTTGACTCTAACAAACTGAAGATGAAAACAAACTTGATGTATGGAAGCACGTTTGACAAATCTGAAACACTGTTTCTGTACATATATTCAGTTTTTTGGTGTCCAGCACCAAAGAATGTAGATGAATAATGTTTTTACCTGTGTCTATTAGCTAAATAGCTTATGAACCACTGTTTGCCGACTTTCAGTACCAATACAAGACAGTCACAACTTGTCATTTTCAAAATCACGAGGGTCTTGGTCTCAAATTTCGACAAGAAAGGCAGGAACTTAAATTTCAAGGAATTATGCTAGACCTTTATTTTCTTTAAGTATTTTTTTGTTTTGTGAAATTTAACGAATGTTTCTTTTTACTTTGCTTGCCATAGCTGGCAGCCTGTCACCATCACAGCCAAACACAACCACGGGTCACGTTTCAGTCAGTATTTGTTTCTGCACCATAGAGACATGAAAACACAAAACTATTTGGTTATTATAACTGCTTGAGGTGATTGTGTTTGTGTCACTAAAATCCATGTTTTTAATCAAAAGATGTGTTTCTTCAAATAACAATTTAGTTAAAAAACAAAGCAAAACTGTAGTTTGTCAGAATAACATGGCATCACAGATTTTTAAATGCCTGAAATCCACTTTGGTGATTTAATTGTGTTTTTTTTCAGTTTAAACAGCTTTCTTTTTAAAAAAAAAAGTTCTCAAAACTTAACCAGTAGAGACATTCAGGTCTCTTATGGAAATGAGACAATTGTGTCTAACCAATATATGGGACTAACCAGTATAAATAAAGGAATTTCTTTTTTAATTCTTGCTACTAAGGCTGAATGCTTAAAGTGTGATTTAAAGTGGAAAGGTTAGAAACTTACTGTCCTGCCTGTAGTAGATAACTTGAACAGTTTGGAAAAAACATTTTTTTTCTGACAGGACTGATGAGCTAATGGCTAGTCCAACCATGTCCATAAGGGATTAAAACCCAATAGGGATGCAACGATTCACTCAAGCCCCATTTCAGTTCGATTGTCAATATATTTGGTTCACAATTACATTTATTTTTCATATTTTTTTCAACAAAATGAATTGTAGTCATTTTAGAACCAAATATGTTTCTTTTCTTTTAACATCAGCATTTTTTCCCTTTTATCAAACTGTAACTGTCTGTTGTGTTAGTAACAAATCCTTTTGTGACCAAACGTTGTCAAGTATCAAACTGAATTTTTCTCAGATATAACAGATTTATTCATATTTATGAATCAATTCACATTTTAAGCAGTTATAGTGGATTATTAATCGATTATTGATGAATTGTTACATGCCTAAAACTGTCTTAAAAATTTTATAGCAGTTTGTTTAAAAAACCTTTATGGTGCTGTCAATTTATGCCTCGGCTATGCTCACTGGGACAAGGTGCTTGCTCATCAGCCCGGTGAGAATGAAACTCAGTTTTTCCAAACTGAGGTCATTTCAATAAGCTGCCTACAGCTAACAAGATATTAACTCTTCATCATTTAAACTGAACAGCACTTAAAAATGGCAGATATAATGAATAACTTCTTGAAGGACATAATCAATTGCTCCTCAGTTCTGGTCCTGGAGGATGACTATCCTGCATGTTAGATGTTTCCTTGCTCTTCAATAGGTCTTTAAGTTCTGCAAAAGCATCACATGTGTAAAAAGCAGAGAAATATCTAAAACATGCAGGATTGTATTCCTCCAGGACCAGGATTAAGGACTACTGACGTAGCGTATGATTAGTCCGAAATGGTGAAGGCAGCTTCCTTGTTTCAGTAATTTGTAAAGGTAATTAAAAACTAGGTCTCATTCTTTTACAAAAGCAAACTACTTATTGTTGTGAATTTTCGATTTTACAGAAATTCTGTAACACAGAATCAAAAAAAGAGCATATGGTAGAAGTGCAGCTTCATTTCCATAACTGAATAACAGAAGTTGCATTACCAAACAAAATCATCTATATCCTATAATTGCATGCACATTTCTCTAAACCTTATAAGCACATACAGTTGTGGTCAAAGGTTTACATACACTTGTAAAAAACATAATGTCATGGCTGTCTTGAGTTTCCAATAAGTTCTACAACTCTTATTGACATTTTCAATAAGAGTTGAATTTATATTATTATATATTGGACCACTCCTATTTATCATCTACATTCTCCCTCTTGGCTTCATATTTCATAAACACAATATACAGTTTCATTGTTATGCAGACGACACCCAGCTCTACCTCTCTGCTAAACCGAACTCTTCTTTTCCTCCTATCTGCCTCTCTAACTGCCTTCAGGAAATCAGGTCCTGGTTCTCCAACAACTTCCTAAAACTTAATGGTGATAAAACTGAAATCTTACTTGTTGGCACCAAATCCATCCTTTCCAAGATTAATGATTTCTCCATCTGTATTGACAATGTACTAGTTTCTCCATCTCCCCAGGTTAAGAGTCTGGGTGTCATCTTTGACAGAACCTTATCCTTTCACTCTCATGTCAATAACGTCACTCGGTCAGCTTATTTCCACCTACGTAACATTTCTCGCCTGCGTCCGTCCCTTACACCCAACAATACAGCCATTTTGGTTCATGCTCTGGTCACATCTCGCCTTGATTACTGTAATTCACTTTTTTTTGGTCTACCAGACAAACTTCTCCATAAACTACAAGTTGTTCAAAACTCTGCAGCACGCATTATCACCAGAACCCCCTCTATTTGTCATATAACACCAGTTCTGCAGCAATTACACTGGCTTCCCATTAAATATCGCATCATTTACAAAATC
>JARVJO010000001.1:13063752-13085696 GCA_031762555.1 Cynodonichthys magdalenae
TCCGAGACAAGACCAAGACCATCAAAAAGTGGTCTTGAGACCGGTCTTAAGACCAAGACTGGTCTCAAGTACTACAAAACTACTTAGTACCTAGTCAACCATGGCATCAGTCATGAGATCAGACAAGGTATGTAAAAAGGCAGAAGTCTACCTCCAGGCTAGGCTAATGGCCCAAAAAATGTGTGTCTTACCATTTACCAGGCTTATAGAACATTCCTTTGCATCAGTATGTAAAAGTAAAAAAACTTGTTTTATATTCCTAAAAAATAAGCCATTGTTTGACTAACCATTAGCCAAGTATGAACAAAGAACTGCCCTTTTCCACTTTTACTCCATCTACTGTGGACTATGGTTGACGTCACGGCTGGAAGTGTGGAGCCAGGGGGTGTCCAGGCCCATCATAGAAAAATATTTTGGCCACCCCAGTGGCCATCCCAATCACTGCTTTGACAGCAAAATTTTGACAAAGCTATTTATATATGCAGAATATTTATTTCACCTGCACCTGAGTAATGCTCATGCCTAAGCTCTTTGGTAGGATTTTAGAAGAAGGCATTGACACTTCATCAACCCACACCCCGCCGTTTAAACAAAATTTACATAGGCAAATAAAAGCTACAGACGCACCAAGCCTTGAGATTGTGACAATAACAAACAGCAGTTACAGAAGGTGTAACATGGCTACCCACCTCCTTTATCCAAGCAGTTTATTTTTTAAATGCCTTCCTCTGGCTTCAGAAAACCGCTGCGGCAGGTCAGCCTTACGCTGTTTACGAAGTTTATAGAAGTCTACAAAACTTAAGCAGGGGAAACAAACAACTTACAGACAAAAATGTCGGCGTTAAATCTTGGCAAACCCATAGTTGGCACGGTGCCCAGAGGGTGTCCTGAGGCGTCACCAAGCTAAAGAGGGTGTAGGAAAACTGAACAGGGTGCCGTTACATCATCTCAACACCCTTCTAGCTAAATGTCTGTACATGTACTGTATTTCTACATGGAGGTTACTTACCGTGTACGACCAGTGGTCACAGTCTGGCCATCCCTATAAAATTTGTCTGGCTCCTCCACTACATGGCTAACAAGTACTGCACTAACTACTGATGACAATTCAACAGAACATCACTTCAAAAATCACCAGCCTTGTATCCCTTTAACAGCTGGTTTGCTAAAACTCACGCATTCTTGTTTTATCTGTCACCCCCTAAGGATATGCTGTTGGGGAGGCCCGTGTTTGCAGTCAGACGCGAGGACACACGCGCACACCACTGTTTTCCCGCCAAGCTGGATTTGTAGTATTTTCCCCCAAGAATCTCATGGCATTCACCCGATAAGCTTTCATCCTGCCAGTTTGGAGCCGGCTGGCACCGAGACGCACGCAAAGCCTCTGAGACCTCCTCCATCATTATTCATGAACATCATTATTTTTGCAGCCGTCTGCATTCTTTCAATGAAATGTTCCCAGCCCCAAACTGCAGGCGGCCTCTGGTATCAGCATGTCGCTCTCTTTTTTTCTTTGGTTATCGCTCCAGAAAATTAAGCATGTGTGAACGATCCTAAAACATACAGTTGGCTAAATCTTTCTTTCTAGCATGTCATCATACCTCACCTCAACATCCTTCTCCCCTGCCTGACCCCCCTGTAATTGGTTTAATGTACAGTGAAATAGGGTTGGCTGTTTTCTTTTAAACTCAAACTGTGGACAGATTCCGCCTTTCTTGCCAAATGGCTGTCAGGTTCAGTTAGCAGCTTAGGTAGACTGAACAAAAAGGATACTTTAAGCTGAAAATCCAATCTGCAGTGGGTTGGAGAAAAGTGTTCTTTAATAACTAAATGATGCATGAATTCTTACAGTGGTAAAAGTCAATAGCAGAGGTTAAAGCTCCGATAGTGTACTTCTCTTACATTGTTAGTCTCGAATATAGTGTTTAATGAACACCTTGAGCAAACACGTATTCCTGCTGATTTTGGTTCGAAGCCACAGAACGACAGCATTTTGTTCCCCCCTCTCCCAGCCGGTGAGCCTACTGCTTGGTAAAAAGCATGGGGTTGATGTTGTCACAGAGCAGGAAACCAGTTGCTGAAAATAAAGTTGAACTTGCACATCTTGCAGGCGGAGAATCTCGCTAATGAAGCATCATTGAGGAGAATTCACAGCATGTCAACATGAGGTACCTGAGTAGCCCATTATGCAGGGTGTTTATTTACCACACGCCAAAGCTATCCTCATCATCATTACCAGATCATTCCAAACTGCAAAAAAAAATAAAAAATTCAGATAATTAAATTTTGTTGTTTTTCATGTTTTTTAAAGAAAATTAGACCAGATTTAATGACTATCCACCACTATTCCATTTGAACGGAAATGTGTTGCTCACTGCATAGATTAGCACTCCACTGGAAATTAAATATTTTATCATTAATTTATTTTACATCTAAAGTTTCATATAAAAACTCCAAATGTGTCAAAACTTTTCATCAAAACTTTTGATTTCATTTTTTTTATACAGCTCCAGTTATAAAAACAGCTGTTTGTTGCCCTTGTAGCTACAGTATGTTTATCCAGTCTTTTTTTTTAATATCCTGCTTCAGAGCAGATGTTAGGAGAGAATTTCTCTAAGTTTGAACCAGAATTGACCCGATTTACTAAAATCCCAAATAACGAGTGCAAAATTGCTGCACAAGCTAAAAAAAAAAAAATTGCACATGCTATTAGTGGGCATGGTGCGAGTGATCTGCTAAGAGAAGTGATGAGGCCTATCTAATGTTGGCTTAGGAGCCACAATTAAAAAAAATCCTCATCTCCTCTGAGCTTCATTCTGGTTCTTGGGATGACCAAAAACAGCTGGTTGAGCGACAACATTCTAGATAAGCTGGAGACGCGAAAGGGAGACCTGACTGATCCCAACTTAAAGTGCATCACAGTAGTCTGGTCAGTTAGTAATAAAAGCGTGTATCTCTGTTGACAGAGACTTTAGTCCCAGTTAAACAGAAGCTCTCACTTTGCAACCATAAGGTTGGAAGCTTTTATATGATGACAACATGGCTGATTTTACTTCCAAAAAGTAAGTGTACCTACAATTTGATGAGAACTGACATTACGAAGAACAGAAAATTTTTAAAAAGAGAGTAATTATTTAATTTAATTTATTTTTGTATTATTTTAGTATTATTTTAAACAATATAAATACACATTTTGTCATTTGGATTTTTCAAGTTATTTTGCATATTTTTCTTTAAAGGGTTTTGTTTATTTTGTTGGGATTTGACCATGTATTTTATGTTTCATTTATGTAGTTTCAATTGTCCTATATATGTTTTTTAAAATTCCATCATTTTTACCTTGATCAATTAGCTGAAATTTGAATGTATACACAGTCCTATTTATTTGTTACTGGTTATAATATTTTATGCTTTGATGTTTTGGTTAGGGTTTAATTTAGTTTCTACTTTACATGACTTGCAACCAGTTATAATTTTTAATTTTAATTTGTTGAATGAGTATATCATTGGGTTTTATTATTTTAGTTTTATAAACCTGTAGAAGTCAAAGCAAAGTTTATTCTGTGTTACAAGTTTCAACACTGAGCACCATTCATAGACTGTATTTACAAAGCATCTTTCTAACCAACCAGGCTACTCAAAATGCTAAACCCCACAGGTTTGAAGCCCTCATTTACCTATCCACATAGATTTATACAGCATTATCAGTGAGTATACTGCTGTAAACCATGGTAGTCTATGTTGAGAAAGATACACACAGCATTTGGTTTTGTCTATCTGTTACTGTCTACTTATGTCAAGGCATCAGAAACATATCCTCCTTAGGGCCCCCAAATGACTAGGGCCAGCCCTGATTTTACACTGAGTTTAGTTTCTGTTGTCATCTCTTTACAGTTGAAAACTCTGTCTTTAAGCTAGTTGCTGCTAATACTATTGTCAAGTAAATGAACTTGTCTTTTAGGGTCATGATTTTTAATCATTTTAAAACTCCAAGTTACTGTATTGGACTTTGGGATTCATGCTTGTGTTTTATTGATTTACTCTTTTTTTTCTTGTATCATTTCTTATCTGCGGGGTAAAGTCAAGTTTGTTTGTTAGTAAGTTATCTTGTTTTCATTGTGTCCAGTCCATTCTTTGGTCATCAGTAAAAAGGCACAGTTATACCTTCTTTAAAGTCATCCCTGAGGCTATTCTCTTCATCCGCATGGACTCTGCAGACAGCTGAGGGCTGGACTAATTCCTGTCCAATCCGATTGGGAGGGGACCAGGAGGGACTGGCCTACATAAGCATAATCAGCTGCACATGTATACAGTGAGCTAACACAGCAAGACATGTGGTAAGAAAGTAAAAACCTACCACAAAGTTCTGTGTGTTAAAGCGGCTTGTTATAGTGTAGGATGGGTATTTTTGTAATAAGGTTTGAAAGGCCTGGCAGTGAATGAATTAGGAAAGTTTCTCTGCCCTTAAGCTATATTTAAGCGCAATAATGAGGATCTGCATGGCTTCGAAATGACCTCGTGGTTTTGACTTACTGTAATGGAATAAATGTGAGGTAAAGTAATTGGAATGATAAACCAATCCAATGAAAACGTACTATTATTTGGGAGTTATTTTAAACATATTATTTTCATTAAATTCATTCTGAGACCTTTTTTTAAACCTGGTGCAGCAATTATAGCAAATAGGAAAAAAAATTGGATTTAAAATTAAACAAAACATTTCACTGATATTTGAATGTGTATGAATCTGTTGTTTTTAATGCAAGTATTATATATGAAAATATATATGATAATTTTACCGGGGTTAGAAAAACTGTTCTCAAAAAAATGATTTTAAGACACTTTGAGCCTAATGAACAATTCAATATTAAATTATTGGTACATACAAAGGGTTTAAAATGCTTCTTTTTGGAGTATTTCTAGACTAGATAGAAGTGCTAATTAAGTGTTTTCCAGCTTTTAATAATCTCTGTAGCATTGATGACTTTTACCAACCTCTTACATGTTTCCTTATAACGAACAATAAAAGCTTAAATATATACACATGTATATATATTCCTGTTTTACACTAGCCTGGTTAAAACCAACCCCTTGTTCTTCTCTTTGCTTTGTACAGAGGGTCTGGACTCTCGGCTATTGAGAAGCGATTGCTTGCTATAGGCGTGGCCTCTGTTGAAGTTTAAAACAATTAGATTGGTTGGCCTCCACGTATGTGTGCGCCTGCGTCAGCTCCTCTTTGAAGGAGGCTAAGCGAAGAAGCTAACCGGAAATTCCGTGCGCTGTAAACAACACTACTGAGAGGAGAGAAATACGGAGCTGAACGAGACAGTTGTAAATGATGTTGCAGGCTTTGTCAGACAAATGTAATTTAATTTGGAAGACTTAACATGAACTGGCTTCAACTGCCACTGCTAAACTACAAACAGACACTGCACAGAAAATCGACGTTGTCGTTTAAAACTCCTCCTTTTGTTTGAGGATTGGCCCAGGTAAAAATTCTACCCAAGACATCCTTGTCTATGGGAGAAATCCCAGACAGAGCAGTGAAGGGAAACTAGAATTAAGCGGAACTGCATAGGAAGGCAAGGGCCAGGCTAGTTTTACACAGAACCAGTGAACAATTCTGATTAGCCCATCTATTTATTTTAAGTAACATAGTTATCCAAAACTGACAAAAACCTCACCCTTTTCCCCATCCATCATGGACCTGTGAAAACGGGAGATATATAGCTGTTCATAAACGGTAACATAACGGTCTAATTTGCACATAACCACTTAGAGATGGGATAAATGGCTTTTTGAAAGGATCTGGATGTTGGGGAGTCGTTTGTTTCATAGAGCTATTCAAAAGAGACATTCGACTTTGAATAAATTATGTCATCACGTTACTGTACGAGATTGATTTAATTGTCTAGAGTTTTATATCTATCAAGAATGTTTTTAGAATTTTTTATTTTTTGCCATAAAAAATTGAGAGTAAGCTATGGCCTTTCATATATTTGTGATGTTTGCTTTGAATTGCAAAATGTATGCAGACTTTTGCAGCTGGCGACTGGATTTTTTTGTCATGGGGCCCAAAGTTCTTGGCGGCATCCCTGCATGGAGACAACAGTGTTTGCAGTGGCAGAGACTTATTTACATTTGAAGCAAACTTTTTGAAGAAAGTCCAAGATTGTCCTGTACGTTACACTCAAAATGGGGAAAAATCCATGTAATTTTTAGATGATCCGTACAACTTGACATGTGCGGTCCTGTCAACATCGAACTTTGATCTTGTGCTGAAATTGTTTATAACTGAGAACAAATTACACATAAACAGTATCAAAAAAAAAAAAAACACAAAAAGATTTGGGATATTTGACGGACAAACTAAGAATGTTCTCTGTGGTGAGATGCGCTGTTCTTGCCACCTAGTGAAACAGAATGAGTATAACAGTGTATTTGTTAGAGTGTGTTGATGGAGAAAAAATATTAATTTTTAAAAAAGACCTTAGAGTGGTGACATTCCACATTCCTAGAGCCAGGTCCTTGCCCTTGACTACTGCCTGTTGCACATTGCCCCTGGACCCCTACAGGCCCTCCCACAGGTGGTGAGCCCATGGGAAGGGGGACCCACGACTCCTCTTCAGGCTGTGCCCGGCCAGGTTCCATAGGTGAACCCCCCCCCCACCAGGCGCTTGCTAACGTGCCCCACCTCCAGGCCTGGCTCCAGAGAGGGGCCTCAGTGACCCACGTCCAGGCGAGGGAACACTAAGGGGTCTTTAGGCTGCACTTTGTCTGATCCCTCACCTAGGACCTGTTTGCCTTGAGTGACCCTACCAGGGGCATGAAGCCCTAACAACATAGCTCCTAGGATCATTGGGACACACAAACCTCTCCACTACGATAAGGTGGCAACCCAGGGAGAGGGTCATATACATTCCAACCCTCAGCTCTCCCTTAGAGATAGGGTGAGAAGCTCTATCATCCGGGAGGGACTCAGAGTAGAGCCACTGCTCCTCCACGTCGAGAGGAGTCAGTTGAGGTGGCTCGGGCATCTGGTTAGGATGCCTCCTGGACGCCTCCCTGGAGAGGTTTTCTGGGCACGTCCCACTGAGAGGAGACCCAGAGGAAGACCCAGGACACCCTGGAGGGACTATGTTTCTCAGCTGTCCTGGGAATGCCTTGGGATTCCCCCCAGACAAGCTGGCCCAAGTGACTGGGGAGAGGGAAGTCTGTGTCTCTCTGCTTAGGTTGCTGCCCCGCGACCCGATAAGTGGAAGAAAACGGACGGACCTTAGAGTGGTGAAAACCCTAAAATTTCAACTCTAAAACTAAGCTAAGACAATGAAATTACCCTTTACAGTTTTTGCTACTGGCATCCTATTTCCTACAAAACTGTCTGACTTTAGAATATACTGGGCTCCTAGTTTTTTTTAGATCCCTCTAATACAGCAAAACAAGTCCACACAAAGACAAGCAGCAAGTAGCGCCAACATTAATCTGAACACACTCTTGGTCCATTAGCTGTTTTGAGGCTGTGATAAAAGTCCGATACATAATTCATATATCTGTGCTCTCATCGACTGTATTGGTGTAAAGGTGGGGCAGCTTAAAGTTAACTGTACATCAAATGAAAAATAAGCTATTAAAGCAAGATAATTGGTTTACTTAAATAAAAGCCAATGTTTTTTTTAATTAACTTAATCAAAGATAAAACGTTTCATAATTCATAATTTTTATTTTAAAAAATCCTTTTTTGAATAGTTGTACATTTTTTTCTGTTTTATCTAATTAACACCATCACACCTCTGCTGAGACGTTTTCTATTTCCGTCCTCATAATTGTTCTGTCTTACAATCTATTTGTGGTTACTGTATGACTCCCTGCCTCCTGTTTCTTCCACTTCCTTTTTTCCCCTGCTTGAAGGTTTGTACAGTTTTATGTAAATGGCACTTTGATGATAAGACAAAATCTTTCCCTCTGAAAAGACAAAACAGCCTCGATTTCACCCTTTTTTTTTGACAACGGGTTTGCTTTATTCTCACGGACGCTCTGCAGTCTTCTAAAGGTGGTGTAACATCATGTGTTAGCCAAATCGAACTTGACAACTGCTTTGTTTGTTTCAGAATTTAGGAACAATAGCGCCCTTGCTTTTCTGTATCTATGGTAAGAACTGTAAACACTATAATAATATTAAAAATAAAGTACAGCGTCATCCCAGAGGCTTCTCTCTCTCTCTCTCTTTCTGATGTACACCACCGACAACACCCTACATAAAGAACCCTTCTTATCTTATTTGAGCAGTTGCTTTAGGTATTTCTGCAAACTCCAAAGGGGGGAGAATTATAAATCACTATGAAGCAAGATTGCAATCAGCGGGTATTGTTGCAAAGAAGACTAATGAAACCACCCACCCTGGTAAATGACCTGCAGATCAGGTACGATACAGGCTCCCCACAGTTGCAGAGATGTGATACACCGGATCGCTCACATACGCCACCTCCCATGATGCTCGGCGAGCTGGCCCGAGCCAGATAAGGCCACAAAGGCAAACCAATGAGGCTCTTTGTCTGTTTGTTCCATTATGGTGACATGAGTCTAATTCCGATTTCGGGGTTTGTTCACCAGTTTATAGAGGGAACTTTAAAATTTATCAGAGATGAATAGGACTGTATGAGTCAAAGAAAGATGGTACTCCCTATGGTAATGCACACTTAATTGTAAAATACGTGCTACAACCTTTCTTTAGAATAAATTAGCATGTTTGCTATTGTTGCTTAGTACATCCAAAGACCTAGAAATGATCAAAGAGCATGAGTTTGTTTGAAGAGGAAAGCATTCAGCATATTTTAGGTTAACAAGAACTGAGTTTCTCTCTACAGCAGTGGGCTAGTGTCATCCTCACAACCGCCCACCCCTCGTCAAATGTGAAATACCTATTTTTAGCTTATTCTTTATTTCCCCCATTGTGTTCTTGCCATGCAAAGATAACGACGCCCCTTTAAAAAGTACTATCATTATTATATCAGCCTACCATTTTAAAGCACTTCATTTATCTCTCACTGCCATGCCAGCGCTGCTGAAAACCCTGAAAATAGGAAACAAACAAGAAAATACAATGTAGATTCCCACTCATGGCAGCTATAGGAATCTGTTCCAACTGTAGGTTTTGCATACTGTTTGCTGCACCGATACTACATACGGCTCACAATGAGTGGCTTTTTTTTCTGCAACAAAGGCCTAATTTATGTTAATCTGTTAAAACCTAATATGTTGTATCTTTAATTCTTCATTAAACAATAGGGCAGTTTTCCTGTATTATTATTGCTTCTAATTATATCAGTGTAATTTATGGTCGACAGTTCTAAGAGCTTCGTACATTTACAGCAGGTTGGACCAATTGGTATGAGTAATGCCAGAATTCAGTAAATATTGCTGAAGTCTTTAAACAACTCCAATTTAAAAACAAAAAAAAAAACTAAACTGTGTTATTCTAAATCAATTTTACAAACCTTTAAATAACTGTCAATTTTGCATATGTTATTTTCTTAGAAGTCTATGGTTATTTGGAAGCACATATATTGTCTGTAAAACCACCAGTTTAAGGGAACTTCCTGCTGAAATATGTTTTTGGTAGTGGTGGGAGATCCTTGTGTATATCAATACTAATGTTAGGTGTTTATTAGTGTAATTATCATGATTAACAAGGAGGGAACCCAGAATGGGATTCACGTACAATGAGCAAAGCCTCACAGTAGGTGACTTATTTCACAGTGAAGGTATTTTGGCTTCAGGAGAGATCGGAGACAGGGATTTGGCCAGTGAAGATGGTTGTAGGAAAGGTTTTTTTTTTTTTTACAGAGATTGCTGGGGAGGCTTGCTCGGAGAGGAGAGTACAAAGGTTCAAGGAGGTCAGTCGAGATGAGGTAGGTGGAGGTAAGTATGGAGAGGTGAGGCGGTGGAGAACAGCAGGATGGAGCATTGAGAGTTGATCCCGGTAAGAATCTCAAGGAGGTCACAGAGAAGGAGCTTGTCCAATGGGTATGTAAGGTTGGTTCCACAGGTAAGTAGGGTATCTTAAAAATACACAAAGTTTAAAATTACTCAGAGATTGGAGTGCAAGGGTAAGAGGCTGTCACCAATGTCAACAGCATGTTCCAGTTAGGAATGTGCCACAGGTGCCGAAAAACCGAATCTCTATAGTAACAGGATCAATACTTTTGTTTCTGTTTTTTTTAGTATGGGATGCTGCAGTTTTGCCAGCAGTTTGTGTACGCCCATTGTTCCCAAGTGTAGCTCTTTTTCATGCTGTTTTTGTGACTCAGCAGAACCGAACAAGTAAGGAATGGGTAGAGTCAGGCCCGGCTGCGACAAGAAATGATAGAACAGAAAAGGAGTGCCATGTGGTTGAATGTCTAATATGAAAATGATGCACAACAGCATGTATGAAAGAATTTCTATTTACCCATAAACTTTGCCCAGATTCTGTCTTGGGTTTTCAATAATTCATAATGTGATAGACAAATCACACACACACACACACAAACCCCATAAAGGTCATAAAAACTTCAGATTTAGCAATATGATGATGCATCTATTTTAATTATCAAAAGATATCTGTATAGATATCAGCGATACTAGCCCAATATTCACTTGGTACTGTATCAATACCAAATACTCGCAGTCCCACATGTCACTATTTCTAGGCAGAAATAACTGTGCAAAGCTCATTGTGCTATATCAATAGAATTTGCATGAAATACTATTAAACTTTGAGTTGTTTTAGGACAACTACTTTGATCTTGGGCTCAGTCATTCTAGTTGTTAACACATTAATCTAGTCAGAATTGTTTATTCAAGGTCATTCAAAGAGGCATTGAATGCCGGTCATGAAGTGTTCATGACCTTTTTCCAAAACAGTCACTGTGTGAAGTTTAAGTAACTGTTTTAGTTTCATAAAGTACATTAATATTGTTGGATATACTAATGTTTTCACAAGGGAAATGTTTAAAGCAACCCCTGGACTTTATTAGACATTTAGATTGTTAAATTTTGGTCTTTATTATGTAACCTAAAGATACAAATAACACAATTGTCTGGATTTTTGTAAAGAGCACCAAAGAGACAGGCGTTTTAGAAACACTACATGTAGTCTCATTGTGCTTCAGTGTTTACGACAGCAATGAAAGCAAATGACCTTCGATTAACTCTGGCTGCCAACATTGCATCCCAATTGGTCTTCGGTTGGCTCCCAGCCTGAGCTCACACCTTTAAGTCAAAGACCCGATTAACAGGATCACTCTTAAAAGAAATGCCTTTTGAGAGTTTTTGTGCGTGTGCGCCAGCACTCTTATGTTTCTACTCTCTTGTATGTGTGTTTGTGCACTCAGAAAGGATTAGGAGATTCTGAATTATGGCAGCCGCCTTCACAGGAAAGTAGAGAGGGTCGGATGGGGAAAGGGAGACGTGATGGAGAGCAAAAATGCAACTTAAAGAACGAAAGACTGAAAGACAGACCAGACGCCCTTCACTCAGCACTTTCATTGACTTAGCACACCACTGTGGATGTGACTGACTCCTAAATCACTCGCAGCATTCTTCAAGATCCATTTACATTTAAGGGAAACCTTTCTGCCTTGCTCTAGCGAGGTTGTTTTAGTTAACTGTCTCGGGATACACAGATCCCTGTCTGTTACGGAGCTCCTGCTGAAGAATGTGCAGCTGCCGAGTATCAGAGCCAAGCAACCAGAACAAGTAGAAACACTTTACTTTGTTGAAAAATGACCAAAATATTTATTTTTTTTATAAAGGGTGTAAAAATATAATTTAACAAAAGACATCTGAGGTTATATTAGTCAGCCACCTTAATTCCAGGTTACCGTAGCAAGCTAATTATGCAGATTTTTGGCCCACTTTTGCCATTCCGACAACGCTCCTATTATCGTGATGACTCTAAAAATAATCTTAGGAGATATTCTGTGTGGTGTGTTAAGAGTGATCTAGTCGGCTCAGGAGGATGTTGGAACAGCTCCGATCTCAAATCAAGGATATTCAGCATGTTAGATCGTTTTGGCCCAATATCTCAGCATGTGTGGTGATCCCTGAGGACAAACAAGCGCGACGTCTAATGAATGTGAAGTGTAGCTGATCAGAAAGCAAGGTGATGGAAACACGGAGGGGAATCAAAAATACAGAAGACACAACGACTGCCATGCTGCACCAGAAAGTCCAGTGGATGTTGAAGAAGTTTTGTTTTTTCTCTGTGGAAAGTAATCCAAAAACTATCACCATTGCTTCTTCCTCATCGGCCATGTTTATTTATTCTGAATTTAACATGACTAGAGATTTTTCTATCTAGAGGTTTCACAAAATTTTCCTGTCTGACATCTGAATGTTGGTGAGTGGTGTGTTGTCTTTTCTGTGTGGCTGTACACCACACACTGTAGGACCAAACTGTTTTTACCCTTTTGTTTTTTTTTTTTTTTTAACATGTGTGAGGTCTCTCAGCTTTTCAAAATCACCACACAATTTTAAAATCTTACCGTGATACCAGGCATATGGGAGAAAAACATCACTATGAGATATGGCCTGAGGGCATGAGGGCCTGATTATGTAATAAAATTTGAATGAAAACAATCACACTACTACCCGTTTCTAAAATAAAGAAATCAAAACAAAAGTAATTCTTTGCTACAGTGCAATAGAAACAGCAACTCCTGTTTTAAATCCAGAAGTAGAAATGCACAAAACTTTCACTTTTAGGTCATATTTAGTCCAATATTGGCCTAGACCCATACATGTCAAGTTGTACATACGGTCCATAAGTTTTTTTTTTTTTTTTTTTCAAAAACTCAGCTAAGTTCACTCCCTCCTCCTTCTCTTACTCCCCAACAGACTGTACCTGCTCCCCACCGTGTTGTGTCTCGTGAGAGTACTGTGTTTTTTTGTGAAATTTACAGATATATGAAGGTCAGTATACTGGTTAACATTAGAAGGGAATGACATGTATGCTACATCTCTTTTCAGCCTTTTGGGTCATTTTAGGGCTTTGCTTTGTGGATGAAGACTTTTCTGGAAATCATGTCATATTTTCATTTTTAGAAACTATAGATTCTATAGGACACTACGACAGCTTAGTGGTTAACACTGATGCCTTGCAGCAAAAAGGTTCTGGGTTCAATCCCCTCTTCGGAGCGTGGTCTTTCTGTGGAGTTTGCGTTTGCGTGGGTTTTTTTGTGGGTACTCCGTTCTTCTACCACAAACCAAAAACATGCATGTTAGGTTGCCCCTTGCAAAAAAGATCTGTAATCTCATTGGAATTTGCCAAAAAACATAAAAAACTTAAATTTTTGTGTGGATAAGGCCTGAGATGAATGAAGGTGGCTGAACCATGTTTTCTTTTTTTTTTAAAGATCCCACATCTGAGAAACAAACATAATAATGTGTCACAATTGCATTATTTACTTTCTGGTTATGAAAAATATCCTATAGTGCAAACAAAAAAAATCTCTTTCAATACACAAACAATGCTGGAATAAACCATGATGGGCCATCTGTGATCGAAACAGACACTTTGTATGATTAATGGCCTCTGCACATTACAAATCACTCAAGAGTATTCTATTGCTTATTAGCATATTATTATGGGAAGAGCATGGATCTTAGGTTAATCACTGATAATGAGTCTAATGATGATGTCTCCTCCATGCATCTACAGGGCACCGGTAAGTGTACTTGAGCGCAGTTAGGTAGTAGACTGATGTCAGCACTAAGTTAATTGTAGTCTACTCGAAAAGAGGAGTTGTGGCAAAAGGAAAAGCTACGTGTTAGGTTTGCAATTAACTCGTTTAAAACTTTATGTAAACTTCTGGCAGGAGCTTGCTGCCTTTCAGTCTCTACTTATCCACTGAGCCGGAGTCAAAACCAGGCGAAGGAAAGCTGGGTGCTTGTGAAGTCGGCACAGAAGCCGTCTACAGCGTGTCCCAGTTCTGTGTTCGCAGCATGGCTTTTTTTTTTTTGGAAGATTTAGGTTTTACCAATAAGCTCCCACTAATATGAAAACAGGACCATCAGAGTCAGTTTTGGACTCTAAATCCAGTAGCAGTAAAAGTTTTCAATCCAAACCTCATAAAATGTGACTTATTTCAAGGTTCTATATATATATATATATATATATATATATATATATATATCCACAGCTATATATTTTTTGTCTTTCTTAATTCTAATATTGTCTATCTAACAGCTGATTTAAACCTACAACTCAGACTTTTGCTGTTTTTTTTAGATTGTAAATACATGAACCACAGCTGCAGACAACTTGCTGATTTGTGTGTTTAGGATGCTGAGGCTTCTGGCTGTTTTATTGTTCTGCGTGTAGGCAAGATCATAACATTTTGAGATGCTAATTCCTGCAACTGTGTTGATGTCTTCCATCTTTTTGCTGCTTTTGTTTTGGTGTTCATTGTGAAATTTATTTATTTATTTTTTTACTAATGATAAATCATTCCATGGGGGCATTTGTCACAAAACAGTTTTGTTCTGTTTCTAGGTTAAGTGCTCAATTAAACTTGTGATTTGACTCTTAAAGTCTGGTTGACATGGCAAGATTTTAACATTTGATTGGTTTATTGTCAAAATCTGAGAGACCCCATACATGATGATAAAAAAAATCCTAGATATAACAGGTTTGGTCCTACAGTTGTGGAGTACAGCCACATCCGGGGTGTGGTGTCAAGCTCCGGTCCTTGATGATTGCTATACTGCATGTTTTCCTTATTTCTCTGCTCCAACACACCTGATATGCATGAATGAGTGATTAACCGTCTTCTAAAGAATTTGAAGTAATTCAATCTTTGAATCAGGTGTGTTGGAGCAGAGAAACAAGGAAAACATGCAGGATAGCGGCCCTCGAAGACCGGAGTTTGACACCACACCCAAGTTAAATGGTTACTGTAAAGTCAGAATCTCAGACTGATCCATGCTGTGTAGCTAAAATTAAGAAAAAAATTAGCAAAACAACCATAAACTCACCATATACTCCATCTTCAAACAGAAATCCTCAACATGAGTTGTGGATAATTGAACAAAGCTGTTTTTTTTTATCCTTCCCCCAAACAGCCTCACAAGCCTCAATATCACAATCTGTTCATAGAACGCGTTGCCATGTTTGTTTTCACAAGTTTCTTGTATGAAAGTCGTGTCTGTCCATGGGGGAGTTTCCCACTCTTCTTTTTTTTTTTTCCTAAGTTTCAAGCCCAACTTTTCTCCCCCAGCTTATTTTCTAACACAGTGAGACTAACGCACAAGACCGGCCCCAGCTCACGGCTCGCTGTTTTTCCACTTGTCTTCACGATGTGAAATCCCCAAGTTGATACACATAAATAACAAACTCTCATCTACCAGAGACGGCTCGCCCCCATAAATGTGGTTTATGGTGCTAAATTATGTAGCACCAATGATGAGGGAAATATGTTTTGTCTTAGAAGGATAATGGTAACAAAGTTGTGTCTTCTCATCTGGGATGAGCTGTGGGGAAGAAAGTGATTTTCTATTATAGTCTATCAGGAAATCTCCTTAAAAGAGAGATTTACTTTTCTGTTTTTCTCTGCTCTTAGGATAGCTGTCTCAAAATGTTAAGCAGACGTTGCCCATTGGGTTGTGCTCGAACTACAGTTTGTGTTGAAGGTGATGCTCAGCCATGACCACACCAAACTTTCACTGATTATATTTTTGCTGTCATGAGATAATAAAAAAATGCTATTTCAAGTACTGATACTGGAGTTAACCTTTTATTAATAATGTTTTGTATTTATTTATGTGCAAAGACAAGTGAAGGCATGTGATATAAATGTAACACCATGATAACTGGGCAGTCAGTGGTCACACAAACATATATCATCTGTAGACTAGACTATCTCATTTCACAGCCATTTATGCAGCCTAAATGGATGGTCTACAAGCCCTATGTGGGCCGCAACCCTGAATTGAGACACAGCTACAGGCTATGTCTCAATTTACGGGCTGCTTCCTCATGAGTACGTGGCCCACATGGGCCAAACCCTTCCCTGTCCAGGTAGGCTGCATCAAACTGCTGTGAAATGAGATGGTCTAGCCTTCATTTGACGTCGACTTGACGTAAGTTTGCGTGACCACGCACTACCCCGTTACGATAGTGATCGGTTTCATATCAGTCACAAATAAATGCGTTAGTAAATGTTTGCACACGTCTTTTCACTGGAAGAACAACTTGACATTTAAAACGTTACACGCAAATAAATAAAAACAGCATTAATAATTTTGGTTTAGTCCAGTATCAGCACTTGTAGTTGCATTTTTTTAACTTCTTATGGCAACAGAAAATTTATCAGCTAAGTTCATAAACTTACATTTAACAACAAATTCTTCAGTTTGTGACGAATTTCCAAACTACGCCAACTTGGTAAAAAAATAAAAACTCCACCATCTTCGTTTTAGGTTGTTGTCGGCGCATTGAATCCTGGGATATTCTCGGCCAGGAAGGATACTCTGGTGCATCCTTGATGTTCAAGATTTTGTGGGCCACATTCCTCGGCCACATGATGAGGAGCTTTCGAATTGTAATTAGAGAGTAATTAAAGTACCTTTAATATATTGTGCCCACAATAATAAAGTAATGTGGAGTAAACACCTGAAATTATCATTTAATAATTGTGCGTCATGTTAAACCAACCATTATAGTTTGATCAGACAAGAAACTGAGCAATGCAGTGGCATCCAGAACATCTTCACACTTTTAAAATGAAGCTTTAGGAAAAACAATTTATTGGGCAATCTAACTTTAAAAGACTTAATGACTCTTTAATATTGGTGATGTGTCTAAAAGCTCGGTCAATTAGCCAAGCTTGTAGGACAGCTGACGAGCAGCATTTTACATCAACCAAAACAACACTGTGCTGGTTTTATCAGGCTACCCACGAGCTCGCAACTGACCCCACTTTCTAAAGTGCAGCTCATCTTAATTGCCTGGAAAATTATCATCTGTGCCGAGAAGCGCAAGTGCTCAGAGATTGTCCTAATTCATTCTGTCCCAGCTCTGTGACGACTCTGTCCAAGGCAAAGGCAAAAAGAAAAAAAAAAAAAAAGAAAGCCAAACGAGTAAATGTGTGCTAATTAGTGCACTGAACCTCAAGGTTTCCACACTCGCCTGTAGCAATGTTTCCTCTCTTTTAGCTGCCCATAACAGTGGGCGAAATGATCTCACACTGCATCATTTTAAAACCTCACATAAATTCAAGGCTTTGAAAGAATTCCAATTGCCTGCCGTCCTTCACGCCATATTGATCCGTTAGTGCTCGGTATATGTTGGGAATGACAGTCAGCTACTGCCCCGCCAAACTTTAGCTCAGTATCTGTAACATTATATGAAGTATAGCTATTTTTGTATTAGCCAAAATCATTTAGCTGTGGTGGCCATACTACATTAGTTTAGCTCAAAACGTTAATCAGTTGTAGTATAACCAGTTATTGTTTTCTGTGAGTTTCTACACAAAGTCTTAGCTCAATATCTGTAAAAAAGATTGCTATAAACAACAGTTTATGCTAAAGTTCTAGGCAAAAAAAGCACATGATTTGTTGCACTTGAAGCGTCTTTTCAATCAATCCTCATCTACGACTACACCAATTTTTTTATAATATCAGTGAAACTGACTAATTTAGAGCCATTTTTGTGTTTTCTAAGGTTAGTTGGCTATGGTGACCATTTTGGTTTAGGTTGGCTCCAAAAGTTAATCGGTTGTAGACGTACATCTAGTTATTCCTTTCAAAGGGTTATGTTGAAATTTAACAAAGGGTTCATGAGACATTTAATTTCTCTTTTAGATCAATAAAGTATTTTTGAATTGAATTAAATAAGATATAAACAAGGCAGACTACAACAGTTAATGCTAAAATTTTAAGCAAAGACAGCACAAAATTTTTTGTGCTTGAAACAGTTTTTGGGACAATGCTCACCGCCTACTACACCCAATTGTAGCTCAACATCTTAAAAATTAGCCATTTTTGTGTTTTCTATTGTTGTGGCAGCTTTTTTAAAATTGGGTTGATTCAAAAACCAAATCAGTTGTAGATGTGCATTCAGTGCAATATTTCTGAGAGTTTTATTGATGTGCAACATCCAGAACTGCAAGGTGTTTTCAAATTAAAATTTTTTCCACAAATGTCCTTTTTTTTAATCAACTCCTAAACAGCTCTTACTAGGATAAAAAAAAAAGTTCTAATGTATATTTTTTGACATTGTGCCCCAGATCTTTATCCATAAATTTAAGACTTGTGCAATGAATATAATGTATTGCAGTCCAGAGGGAGAAAAAAAAACAAAAGCCCAAATGACACATGATATTGTACCACTTTATCTGCTGGGCAGCCTTAGCAAACATCCATCTTCCATTGTTCCTTCTATTCTTAATAATGCAATCATTTGCCAAGAACCAATGTTACTATTCCAGCCGTGACAAATTGACGTTGACTGCATCAATAACAAAACCACTTCTGTGACTAGATGTGAAATTAATCATCACATGAAGACATCCAATCATTGGTCATGGATTTTACATGCTTACATTTAATTAGAGGAAGAAAATAGGCTTCCAATGTAATGATCATTCCAAAAAAAGGGATTTGGATTTGATTGATTTAAGGAATTTGTGTCAATGCGAAACAGCTTGAGGATTTATTGCTTTAAATCAAGGACATGTCAATCCATCAAAATCATTGAACACAGAGTTTTACTGTGGTTTATGAACCAAGGTTTGTATCTTTTCACAGGGTTAGTTCAGATCTTTTGAGGTGAGGTTCTGTAAAACAATTCTGAAAAAATATTATATGAACTATTAGATGTAGCTTTTTGAATGGCCTCAGTTTGAAAATATAGAGTTCAATACAGGCTGGACTGCTGAGCTAATGACTAGTCCAAACAGGAATGGTGTTGTCCGAAATCAGGTTTTAGTATGTGCTTGTCACATGTTGAATCATGAGTGTAATTTTTCCTAACCAAATTGTAGTGCTCCAGGAAAATACATACTTTTAAAATTGATAAATTTAGATATGTCGTATAATATATCCTAAAAATGTAAAATGTTTGATACTGAGAAAATACAAAGAAAACTGGAAAGTTAAGTAAATCACAGTGAAAGCATTAAAAAGTAATTTAACCCCAAAATATCGTGAATGATATTACAAAAGTAATGACTCAATAAATAAATAGGCAGAGAGCATGACCCCCCACCCCCATGGTAGACCTAAAGTTACGCCCTTGGTAATATCTGGGTCGAGTGTCAGTTCCTTGCGTGGGGTAGAACAGGGCCAGACAAATGTTGTTAAATGGGTTCGCTCGGTTGTAAATGCACATCCAAAAATACCTTTTTGGGGGTTTCATTAAAAATCAGAGACATTTTGCTAACAGATAGACAATATGCACTAATGCTGAGCAGTTTTGGTAAGCAGTGCAAAAGTTTTTTTTTTTTGTTTTTACTTCTGCTAGAGGTGTATGTCCTGCTTCTTATTTATACTTTAGAAAAAGAAGAAAACAGTCATTGAACCATTGCAGCCACTTGCCCCTGGCAAGGCATTCATTTGCAACACAGCTCAATTAAGATTTAAATCAAAAAACTTTGATTCAACAACTCACATTCCTTTAATCCCCCCCACCAAAAAAAAAAAAAAAAACTGTAAACAGAGCAGCCATTTAGGACCCACAAAAAGTAATTTGTTACCAAAGAAAATGCTGGATATACAATGCCTGGTTTACTGTCCGGTGTGTGAAATACCATATTTCATGTTTTGTTTGATTTAATATCGAGGAGGTTGGCGTGATATCATAATGTGACAGACAGACCCGGGTCATATTTGTTTGGTCTCCTCTGTATGGGGAAATAAACAATGAGAGGACATGTCTGTGTATATGAAGGCAGACGATGCCAAAAGTAGAAACTAAAATTGGTCGGGCATCTAAAGTCAGCTCTCGTCGGATTGAGATCCTGTAAGATTTTATCTTTGCGAATGAGACAAAAAAAAAAAAAAAGCAGTCGCAAACATTTAGGGTGAACTGAAGGCATTTGCAGTTTTAGAAGCCTGTCACTACAATATTTGTAACGATTTCTGTTTTTAGAGTTGTACAACTTGGAGACGGGTAATACTTTAAGAATTTAAAATTTTAATAATAAAAAATACAAAAATTATTTTTGCCTAAATCTAGTGTGAACGTTGAGGGCTGAATGACTGCTACACTATGCTAAAGACGCTAAAATTGAGGTATTTAAGAATCAGACCACAAGCTAAAAACTAAAAGTAGAAAAACATGAGCTACAAGTACCAAAAAGGAAGCTGTGTAATGGGGGGGTACTAAGTTTGCAACAAAAAATTAAAGGCAAGCTCACTGGTTGGGTTGGTGGGTCGAGGGGGTGGTGTTTACGTCCACATGGAAAGCAGGTACAGTCTGCAGGGGTGTCAAACTCATTTTCACAGAGCGCCAAATGAATACTACAGTAGCCCTCAAAGGTCCAGTCCATACATGATAGGTCAATGAGTTTTGACAATGAGAACCAATGAAGTATAGTGGACCCTAAAATCTCCAAACTGAAGCTGTTTAATAGTCTTTCTATAATAATCAGGATTATAAATGTTCAGAACCTTTCTAAAGAACCTTACTTCATAAGGTTTGAGAGGATTTTTTTTCTGTCAACAATTACTGTAGGTACACAAATTAAACAAATGTTGCTGATAGTTTTTAATGTGTCTGCATGCTAAGAGATCCTCACTTCCATCCGGCCTCTGGTGGAGCCCAGCTCAATAAAGCTCGTAATTTCCCAACCGCCCACTGTCTCGCGCCCCCACCCCACCCCCTCTCCCCCAACCACTCGGTGACAATAACAATCCACCTGGGAGGTGACGTTGGGGGAGGAATGAGGGGGATTGCGATTGCAGGTCTGCTCAATAGGTCTGACAGCAAATAGCTTTTTAATGTTTTGTACAATAGCCCAAAACAAAGCGCATTGTTGACCATAGGCCATTCGAGGCCACTTAAGCTCATTTGATACATGGCTCACAAAGGACTCCAGGTGTCAAAGACACACACGGTGCAAAACAAAGGGGGAGTTATGAGGGAGGTGAGCATGAATTAAGTGGATGGGTTATAGAATTTAGTGGTTGAAATGGGGGCGGGGATGGGAGGGGATGCTTAGGGAGTAGTTTTGCTGATGCAAAATTCCTAGACAATTAGGCCCTAATTGTTTTTTATTGATGCACCTGAGGCTATAAGTCTGATTTTACTTCACCTCATGTACTGATGATACACAGTTTTTTTTATTTTTATTTTGGTGGGTGTAGCAGCTGAGCATACTAATACAATTTCTTAACTTAAAATGATGAATATGGTAAACATCATGGCTTCATCAGCCCCGACTTTGGCATTGTGGCATGCTCAAATTTGCCTATATGTATCATAATAACATATATGTTAACACTGTTGTACCCCCACCTCACGTGCAGTAACTGTTGGGGATAGGCAGCAGCAAGTTTTTGACCCAGAAAGAAAAAGTGGGTAAAGCAAATTCCTGCATGGATAGATATTATGCTAATGTACAAAGTGGGCCAAAAAACACAGGACATCTAATATGGCAGCATGATGGAACAGTGGTCAACACTGATGCCTTACAGCAAGAAGGTCCTGGGTTCGATCCCCAGTTCAGACCCGGGGTCTATCTGTGCAGAGTTTGCATGTTCTCCTCATGCTTACGTGAGTTTTCCCTGCGTACTTCGGTTTCCCCCACACCACAAATACATGTACAATAGGTTGCTTTCAGGCCCAGGCTGCCCTTGCAATTGTTGGAGTCATCACAAGCCTTCATGATTTAACCCCTTAGCGGTTGTTGTTCCACCCGTGGAACAAAATGATTAAATTTTGTTTTCGGGTCTCTGTATTTTTT
>JARVJO010000001.1:13124608-13137668 GCA_031762555.1 Cynodonichthys magdalenae
GTAAAACAAAAAAAAACCCCCCCCCCCCCCCCCCCCCGCGTAAAAAAGCTGTTGACTTACACAAGGAATGTTCAAAACCTGAGTTTCATGTCTTAATTCAACATGTCATCACCAGGAAGTACAATATAATCGAATTTTCCAAAAACTAAAGCTTTGTGCTCTTTGTTCCCATTTCACATAAATAAAAATGTGTTTCATTCATTTGACATATTTTTACAGATAATACGTGATTTCCATATGTGAAGTTTATATAGTTTTTCTTTTTTTTTTTGTACAAGTTTGAACAATATATTATCTAAGGAATGTTTATTATTAAAAATAATAATAAAGATCATAGCCTACTCTGATTTTCAGCCATGTCAATAACCTGAAAGTTACACTATTGTTTTTCCTAATGTAATCAAAAATCCCAGAAAATATTTATCTCATTTGGAGTCCAATAAACTGAAGAGCTTTTTTTGATTTGATGTGATTGCTGCAGTAAACACTCTAAATGCCTTATTCACATTATTTTTCTCAAATTATCCAAGGCTCCAAATCGCATATAACCCAAATGCTAAACTGTCAGGCTTCGAAACTTGGAATGTTTTTGGAGGCGACCCTTTTTTTTCCGCCCTTAGTGTCTTAAAATGATTAGAAATTAGACCGCGTTACAAATTTGCCTCAGCGCACCCATTTGAATGGAATTCTGTTGAAAGTGAACATGAAAATCTCAGTTTCAATCTGCTCTCTCGCTGAACCTTTTTGTTTTCTAATAATTCTAAATAAAGCAGGTGGGTTGGACACTTTAATCTCATAAGCAGCTTATATCAGATGCTGTGGATTCATTACAGTCTGCTGTTTGCAAAGTCTTTTTATGATGACGGAAGGCTGCCAAAGACTTGACAGAAGGAGAAAGTAAAAAAAAAAAAAAAAAAACTTGTGAGAAAGTCTTTGTTTCTTTGACAGTACAAGGTGTGCAGGAGCCTCGTTCTCCAGAGATATGAGGTATATTAAAAGTTTGACCGAAGCGGTAATAAAAACCTTTGGCTCCCAACGTGCAATTAAGCAGCGGCTGAAACTATTGATTTGATCTTTTGTTTTGTCCATCCACCCACTTGTTACATTACTCACAGGGGAGCCATCGACGACCACAAACAAAAAGCCCTTAAGAGAACAAGAAATTGCTGCAGACAGAAAGAAAAATATCCTTTATAGTTTTGCATTTTGTTTTGTCTACAAATAAGTAGACACAGACTGAGAGTTGCTCACAACAATTTCCACTATTTTCTGTATCTGGTGCTCATTTAATTTAATATTTGTAAAGAGGCAATTGTCAAGTATTAACAATACGGTACACTAAAACATTTATAGCCTTGGCTTTGGGGCACCAAATGTAAAATAAAAAAAATAAAAATGATCATTTAGCTCACTTTCCAAGTTTAAAATTCTAGTTAAATGTTAAATTAAAATGTTAAAAAACATATGTAAATGTTAAATCTAAATATTAAATGTTATGTCTAAATGCTGAAGTTTACATTTAGGTATTTTGGAATGGAACACAGTCCTTTAGACTTTGTTGTAATCTTTAGGGTTCCCACAGATCCTTAAAAAATCTTACAAAATAAGGCCTTAATTAGCCTTAAAATGCCACAGGTCAATCTTAAAAATGTTAACACACTGTAAAACGTATGATTGTAATTAGTCTCAAATTTTAAAATAATTTTTTTTTATAAATTACTGAACACCTTTCTCGGCTTGTTGTTTTGTGTTAAAATAAACATTTGGGTAAAATTGTCGCTGTTTTTTTAATATAATTTTTCTTAATCTTTTTTATTCGATTTGTGTTTATTGTGGGGAAAAAAAACACTAAAGCACAAGCCGTGTCGGACTCAAAATGGCTGCCACAGTCAAGTGACTTTGGCAAACACGAATATAAACTTTACTCTGTCGGTTTTACAGATTTAGCGTGGTAGTATCAAAGAGTGATCCACATCACAAAATCGCAACAAATGTCTAAAAATCTTTGACTTTTTTCATGTCCTGTAATGAATGAAATGCATTCTTAAATTTATTGCGATTAATGTAATTTTAGCTGCCAATGTCATTTATCTAGGTTGTTTAGCAACAGACTGATGAACTGTACAGAAAAGAGCTTCATCTATGACCAGTTTAATTTTTTTATTTTTTTTTTATTGAACAAAACCCGAAAAGTTAAATATTTTAAAGACGGTCATTACTTTTGGTAAACACTAAGATAAACACGGAAAAAATAATGACAGAACTGAACAATATAAGAACCTACAAAATGATTCAGACCTAAATATAAAGGATCCGAAAAAAAAAAAAAAGAAAATCCACAGATCTTGACAGATTTTACAAATTCTCCTCTAGACAAAACCAATATTTAGACTGCTAAAATCCAGAAACGGAGCTGTGATTACAGTCATTTTCTTTGAAGTTTAATGTTCTGAAGCACTGAATAAAAATTCAAGAGCCTTGTGTTTACAAGCAGTATAATAATCCTGACTTTCACCTGCTGAGACGTAAATGCTTTTCTTTTTTATATAACAGGAATTACATCAGCTAAAGAGACGACTGTATAATCAATGGCGTACTCCAATAAAAACAACAACAAAAAAAGCCCCCCCGAAAAACAAAACAATCATTTAGTGGGCCTCCAAGCAGCTGTGCCTGATAGGGACAGATGTCTGCGTTGGGCTGTAAACGGCTTCTTTAGTGTTTACAGCGTGAGCCTGTCGCCTCCTCTGCCATGCCCCAGTCATGCATTTTGATTAACTCAGAATGTGAACCGAGTCCTGCCAGGGCGGTTGTGACAGCCCTAGCAGGGACCTCGTGAAGAAACCCGCACTGACAGTCCTCCTCCAATCACTCCACTTTAATTTGTCTCAGTGGCAAAGGTCATCACATTGGCAAATACAGCTCACGCTATGGAGGCTTGCCTCTAGCTACACACACACACACATTTTCATACACAGACCCCACTGAGCCAGCAAAGCTACTAAAACATGATATAAGGAGATTCCAAGATGCATAATTGAACAGTTTGCACCCAGCTTGATAGCTGGAAATCTGCTTCATTAATCAACTCCCACAGAGTTATGAAGGCATGAGGAGAAAAGGTTTTTGCTGGCACACAGCAAAATAATGGCTTGGCGCCGGATGCACTTAAGCCCTCAGTCTACATCCAAAAGGTTAAAAGTACACATTATATATGTTTTATGTATGTAAAGCTAAGCAAGAAAAAATAATCCATACAATTTAATGTGTTGGAACCCTGGTGTTAACATAAAGCTTGTAATGTCATTATATGCAGCATTAATTAATCTTGACAAGTGAGATAGAACTGCGTACTTTAAGCACAGTTCTGGGCCAACAAACGTCGAGGAGCCAGATGAAATTAAATTAAGCTGCAGGTGGCATGAGACTGCATTGTACTGATGGCAATATTATCCACCGATCCATTTTTATACATGTCAACAGTGGTGGGCACAGCTAACCAAAACGTTGGGTTCACTAACCGCTAATCTGCTAATCAAGTGTCTTAGCTCAGCTAACGCTAAACAGGAAAAACAATTAGTGGAAGCTAATGCTAACCGCTGTCACTCTGCCTGCATCACGTCTTCATCTTTTTCCAGTTGAAGACTGCTGGGACTATTACAAACTGGTTGTTAGTTTGATTGTATTGGTTTAATTTGAAGGTGGGTGGGATCATCTGTGGCGGATTGGCCAATCCAAACTAGAATTATAAACTCGTCTAACTTGTGACACTTCCAGTTTACTATCTTAAAATAAAATAATTTCTTTAATCAAGTTTGTGTTTTTATAAATACTGTTTAAAGTTAGTCAAACAGCAAATGACAAATAGTAACAGCACAAGCTTTATTAAATCAACTGCTGATGATTCTTTCTAATGTGCCTACTGTCCATGTGCCAGGTGACCTTTAGTCACTGTTTGGACTGATGGTTACATCCTCCATTACCTACTAAATTCATTTGGTCAGTTGGTGTCCATGTTTTATCATAATTAATACTGTTGCCCTACTCTGTAATTAAATGTGTTTCTTGAACTCTTGGAACAAAAATGAATCACTAAATCAGTCACTTCAAGAATATTAAAAGAAAAAAATCACCACTGTTGTCCAACGAAGCCAATTAAGCGAGGTCATCTGCTACGAAACTGCCTCTCTGCCAAGAAAAGACTTCTTTACAGGAAGGACAATTTTGGAACCACTTATCCTCCATAAGGGGTTTTGATGCCACTACTGTAGCATTTGGATTTCTTTTGCTTCTTGGCGCTTACGGACTCAGTCAGCAAAATGTGTGACCTGGCTGCTGAAGTCTGAAGCATATATTTTAGTTGGCTGCTTGGAGCCACCGACAGGCATCGTGAAAAATGGTGTTACTGCTTCCAAGTGTTAAACATGGTTCGGAAGGAAACAAACAAGCACAAACAATTTTTGGAGCAAGCGTAGTCACAATATGAAAAGTGTATTTAATGACCTGCTGCTGAAAGCCAAGGCTGGATATGAGGCACGCATAGGCCCAACATTATAGGCCATTTCCAGTACACCAGGTAAATAATGTGTTGTACAATGTTAAACTGGCCATGTGACATGTAGATCATTTAAACCAGGGGGTCTCCAACTGGTAGCTCGTGAGCTCATTTAAAGTTGCTCTTTAGTGCCTATGAAAAATTAGGAGTAGCAAAATTTAATTTGTCACCAGTCAAACAAACTTTCATTTATATCCAATCAATTCATATATGTCCCTCCCCCTTGGTTGTCAATCAAACAGTTTAGGGCTCAGTATGGTCAATCAGCAGCTGACAAAATTACGTTTTGTATGACACTACTAATTACGCTTTGGGCAGAGGACAAGAAAATAACTTTAAAGTTTTTGTGTAAAGCAGGGAATAATGTAAATGTGCGTTCATTTGTCTGTTAGCAAAACATCACAATGAACAACTTTTAATGAAACTCTCAGAAAGTAATCACTAAATTTTAATTAGTAACTAAACAATGAAATATGTGTTTCTTCAAGAAATGCTAGGTCTTGTATAGTTTTTTTTTTCTTTTCTTTTTTATGTCCTTTTATTTAAAGGTCACTCTTCATCTCAACCCCACTATTTATTATTATTTTTCTGTGTAGTTTCATATTTTTTTTTTCTACTCTCACTACTCTGGATATCTTTAACATCTCTTTTCTGCTGTGTTTGCATTTTTCATTAACAGAAAAATGGAGTTTTTTGTTTTCCAATGTAGGGATTAAAAAAAAAAAGCTAAACTCGGTTTTTGGTGCATCTATGTGGACTTGAAATATGGAGCTTTTCACTTACGTTGATGTAGCGGCCTGTTTCACACATTCCCACATTCAGTTTGTAACGGAATATCTCAAATAAAAATCTGATTTTTTTTTATCCCAACACCGTTTTTTAAGGCGTGCTAAAATAATAATTTTAATAATAACTGAGAAAAATATAAACAGTGTGAATTATTTTGGTAATAATTTCCATCAAGCTGGCAACATTTATTTATATATATATATATTTTTTTTAGATCATTAATTTCTCATCCCCTCTCTTGAAATATGTTTATTTCAATGTTTGTTTTTTAAGTTGAGTAGATAGAGAAATATAAGTGGGAAAGGGGGAAGTCAATTTAAACAATATCTGGAGTACTGTAGATATTGGTTGGATTATGGTAGTAGTAATGAGTTTTACTGCCTTTGCAGTAATGATGTTAAGAGAACCAGATCTGGGCTCATGTGAGTTTTTCTCATTTCTGATGAAGCCAAAGACCTGTAGAGAAATTTTCCCTGGAAATTAATAGAAACCAATAACAGACATGACATGGTCAATTTTTCAGTTTTTGTTCAAATATGTGTTTTCTATAAATTTACTACCTTACCTAATAAAATATTATTTAGTGTCAAGTCTAATAATATATACTGAGCATGTGGGGAAGTAAATGTTAAAAAACATGTCTGAGTCTAATGAAACTTTAATAATGGAGCTCTATTTGTGTATCTTCAGGCTACATATTTTTACTATCCATTTAGGTCACCTGTAGTCAGTTAAAGAATCTGTCTGCAGAATGTTTCAGTTTGCCAGGTAATGACACAAAAAGTTGTAGTTTAGAGTCACTTTTCATTGCACTAAAGTTGAGCCATTTAGGTTTTTAGTGAGATTTGGTAGTTAGATTCAGCTCAGCGCGCCTTCCCCTGTTGCATTTCTAACCACAAACTGCTCTCATCTTTACATAAAAGCCATTTTCCACTGGGAACTTTTATCTTTCACCCTCCAGTTGAGATTTATAATTTGGATCACAGAACAGGAGATGTCAAGAACTGAACAGAGAGCGAAGTAGAGAAAAGGAGTGTGGGTGTTTTAAAGACAGATAATCCATTTCCAGGCTTCCCAACAGGGAGGGTTGTGATGTTTTGTACAGCCTATTTGTTTTTGAGAAAGAAGTTACTTTGCATCTCGTGTGGTTTCCTGTTGAAGCCTCGTCGTGAAACTGACACCACGACACTTGAATGTTGATTAGAGAAAAAACTGAGGATTTAAATTCTGCAGGAGAATTGGTGGCGTTACTAAGTGATTGTTACTGTATTTAACCAATTTCACCAGAAAGTCGAGAAATAACCTGTCAGTTGGGACTTTCCCATTTATCTCTGTCCTTGTTCCTTTCATTTATATAATGATTACCACTACAACTCAAATACCTCTGTTCAAAAAGGTGCTCATAAGTTGGTTTTGTAAAATATGTGATTTAAAAACTAAAGTTGCAGACCAAATCAGATATACAGTACTATTAACAAATTTGTGATTTTAGCAGTCAGTCTGAGAGAACCTAAAACTAAATAGATTGCTGCCCTTTGTAAACCATCTAGTTGTATGTAGTCATATGTAGTATGTTATCACTAGGGATGTCCCGATACCCGCGTTTCTCAAACCGATACAGAGTACTTCCTGAGTTAGAACCTAAACATTACACAGTGACATTAAAAGCATGTTTATGTTATTTAGAACATTTACAAGGAGATCCGGTGGAGATCTGCATGGGAGGGGGAACTAGGATGTCCAAGAAGGATTTTGGCAAGTTAAGTATGCTTATGTCTTACAGGTTTGGAGAAGGTAAGCAGAATGGAGAGGAGAGCGAAAGGTCCAGCTAAGTTGGTGCAGGTTAGATTAGAAATGAGTAGGCAGAGTTTTTGAGATAGGGTGAGGAGATTCATCATCCACGGGGGGGGGCTCAGACTAGAGCCGCTGCTGCTCTGCATTGAAAGGAGTCCGTTGAGGTGGTTCATTTGATTAGGATGCCTCCTGGACTCCTCCCTTTTAAAAGGTGTTACGGGCACATCCCACTGGTAGGAGGCCGCAAAGAAGACCCAGGACTTCCTGTAGGGATTGTGTAACCTTTTTGGCCTGGGAACGCCTCAGGGTCCCCCAATACTAGCTGGAAAATGTCTTTGGGGAGGGAGATGTATGGGCTTACTGGACCTGTTGCCGATAAGAGATAGACGATAAAGAGATGCAGATGATTCGATTATAATTCATGTTATAATTTGTAAGTATTCTTGCTTTAACTACTTGTCCCAGCCTAGATGAAAAGTTCCAGTTTTTGATTGACAAAGCAAACAGGCTAGTGATAACTTACTAATTTACAGCAAATAGTTTGTCTCACACGGACACGATCACAGGAAAAACGGAGACTTTGAGTGGCAGATGAAGCTAAGTTTGATTCATTTGGCAGAATAACATTTGGGAAAGTATTAGATGAGCTACATGATTAAATCACTCTCTCAAATTCATGTAAGCAGGGAGCCAACAGGAATTCAGCCGACTCACCCAGCCAAGCATGAATAAAAATCTGAGGTCCAGCACCGACTGTTCTGCTCATTTGGATTTCTGCACATCATTAAGAATGCACATGAGCATAAATTACATGCGGTGTGCACGTTTGCCAGGAAGTGTGAATGAATTCCAACCAGGTTTTGCTGTTTTTTTTTTTTCCCTGTGAATTCCTTTGTGTGTGTCTGTGTGTGTCATGAATACGCTGTAGAATTGAGTTGGACTGGTACCGTTTCACAGGAATTTGAATGAAAGAATAGAATTTTCTAAAAACAAAAAATTGAGTCAGATAACCCCGAAGTCTTTAATAAAACTGTTTTACGCAGAATGTTTCCATTTTCTTTTTGAAACACCATCATAATATTGGAGCTAAGTGAAAAATTTTAGTGTTTAATGGCAATGGTGAATAAAATTTAATTCATATAATTACCTTTTCCAATAACTGGAGTGTGACCAATGAAGCCTCCTTAACTAATTTTCTTACTAAGTAAGGAATCTGAATTTCTCCCTGATTTTGCATCATCATGCATTTGTTCAAATGTTGCAGCCATCTAAAACTGATTAACTTTTGAAATCAAATTCAAGATGATCACCCCAACTACTCAACCTTAGCTAAAACAAAAGTTGACCATTTTGTAGTTACAAATATGCGAATTGGCCGGGTCAAAGGTCGTACGGGATCATCGCTGAGGTTGCTATGGAAACACTATTGGAACAGAACAAATTCAACCGGTAAATTTATACAGACCTGATGTGCTCTAAACTCATTCATGTTAAACTTAGCTTTAAGATCACAGATGAGAGATTTCTATTATAAAAATTCTATTATAAACCCTTTTCTGGTAAAACGTCCTACTGTGCATCGACACTTCAACATTTTACCTCCATTGTTTTCTCTGCTTTATATAAAAAAACATTTGAAACAAACAAACAAAAAAAACGCGTTTGCATCCATCAGTAATAGTCAAGCGGGTTTGTTTTTATCAAATAACCTCTGACCCCTATCACAATGCCATGTGTACAGGAAACTACTAAATGGTCTATTGTCAGGATCCTTGTGATTTTGTTATTTTTGCATTCTTTGCATTTTGGATTATTGTAGCTTCTTTTCTTATGTTTCAGTATTTTAGGTTTCCTGTGTTTTGTCATTACTTGTGTTAGGCTAGTTCTGGTAGATTTATCAATGTTTTATTATTCTGGTTTCTTTGTGCAATTACTTCTTTCCACCCTCAGCCAGCCTCTCAGTATTTTTCCCTGTTAATCAGTCACCCACACCTGTTGCCACTCCTTAATCAGCCCAGCTGCCTCCCATGTCTCATCAGCTACAGTCCTATATATTTCAATTTCTTACCACCTTCACATCAACAGATCCGTATTTCTCCTCCGTGGTTTCCCAAGTGTTCCTTCATGTTGCTCCTGTTTATATTACTATATTGCCAAAAGTATTCGCTCAGCTGCCTTGACTCACATATGAGCTTAAGTTACATCCCATTCCTAATCCATAGGGTTCAATATATTGGTCCACCCTTTGCAGCTGGAACAGCTTCAACTCTTCTGGGAAGGCTGTCCACAAGGTTTAGGATTGTGTTTATTGGGATCTTTGACCATTCTTCCAGAAGCGCATTTGTGAGGCCACTCTGATGTTGGACGAGAAGACCTGGCTGTCAGTCTCCGCTCTAAATCATCCCAAAAGTGTTCTATCAGGCTGATGTCAGGACTCTGTGCAGACCAGTCAGGTTCATCAACACCAGAGGCTGCCATCCATGTCTTTATGGATCTTGCTTTGTGCACTGGTGGACAGTCATTTGGATGGGTGAGCAAATACTTTTGGTAATATAGTGTATGTTCTTGCTGCACCGTCAGCTCTGTGTTTTTGTAAATAAAGTATTATTTAGTTTTACCTTTCATGTTTGTGAGTCTGCACCCAAGATCCAACCACTCAGCCTCATAAAAATGGTTATACCTTAGTCAAATTTACAGATGTGCCAGAGTTTGATGTGGTAGTGACTGAGAGTCTTCCTCAACACATACTCTTGGGTGCACAACAACACAGATATGCGTTTGTGTGTATCATATGGAAGGTTTGACCAAAACGGACGTGTTCTGTTCGTTCTCATTTTTTCATTTAAAATGCTTTCATTTGCAAAGTTGATATTTTTCTGTGTGGTCAGCATTCGTGAACAGTTCATTTTTGTCAAATAAAATCTCTTAAATTTTCATAACTAAGAATGAATGATGCATTTATAATTGCCTATACCTCTGGTAAAGCAACAGTTGTTAGAGATGTGACATTCGCAAACATTCTAGGTCCTTTGAACGGCTTCTCACAACAAATGACAGAAACAGAGTTGCAGACCGTAAAGAGATGTTCATAGTTTTTTTTTTTTTTTACTTCTCATATTATCTTTATTTTTTTCCTCCTCAACCACAGAGACAATTACTCCTCTTTTACTTTTTTACAGAAAACAGGCAGTGGGGTGGAATACAGCAGCTCATGGGGGGTTCCTCTTAGCAAAACACATGGTACCCCCATGTGAAGCGATGACGTCATCAAGTATCTCCCTATGTGATGATGTCACGATAGTAACATTGGCCTTGGACCATATAAAGTTACTGGATCAGTACTTTAAATAGTTTTACTTTCAGCACATCGCGCCCATTCCATAAATACACACTGCACCATAGTAACCAGCCAGAGGCAGGTTCAAATATAAACACTCAACTAAACGCATGTCGGATAAATAATTAATCAGCTCTGATTGCACAACAATTTCAGAATTGAAGACTGATAAAGGTAATTTCCCTGGAAATGCCTCAAACTTGGGTCACTGCTCACAGTTGGTAGTTCCCTGGAAACGCTGCAGACTTGGGTCTCTGTTTTGAGATAGAGTGCACAGCAAGAACAACTCAAGTGACTCAAATGAACCGAGTGATTGACTCAAATGAAGACGGTTCCATAAAGTCAACCACATAAACCATCTCTGATAGAGGTCAGGTTTAAAATATAAAGTAAACATCCACACAAAATAAATGGATTTGAGCAATAAATTGGAACTGAGGATTAAGACCTGAAGTGGGAACATGGCCTATGAAACAATTATCTCATTACAATCCAGTTCTCTTTCAACGAGCCATTCGTCCCATCTCTAACACGTTGTCTGCTTTAGTTGTCATTTTACGTAGTATCCCACAAATTACACAAGCACACGTTTGTTTGTTGTGTGAATATTTTTTTATTACAGAGGGCCAGTGAATGGCTGCAAATGAGTTGAGAGCGGAATGATTGCAGAGCTGTCACCTGGCTTCGATTTGTGGATCGTCTCCTCCACACCTGTCATTTCAGGTTCAGTCGCTTGTTAAAAACCCAATCAACAGTTTTGCTAAACAGTAATTTGTCAGGAATAAAAGAACATGGGTTTGGTTTGACACCAGAAGCCACTCTAATTGTTTAGCTTGACCAAAACCGGCAATTTCGCACAAAGAATACTTACATAAGGTGAGCTTTTCAGTGTGATGCTGCGTCTTTGTCAACGTGTTTTGTTGGAGTCCTCAGGGAACCGGGTGACGCATTTATTTTAACAGTGCATTTAAAAAAAAAACATACCTCATGATGAACAAGGTTGAGCGTCTCTCCAAGGGAAGAGTAGTGGCATAAAACACAATGTTGTATGAAATTAACTCACACAAGCCGCAGGACGTTTGAACACATCTTAGTGGGAAATCGACACTCCCAGTATCTGCCACATAGCACAGTTACTGGATAAATCTAATGACACTTGCAAGGACAAGCGCTGTGAAAATAAAAACAGACACATAAAGCCTCAGTCCAGCAGACTTGTCATAATCCACCACCAGAAGTGTTTTTTTTTCTTTCCATAAGTCTCCCTGAAGTAAAGTTATTACTTTCTGGTTGAAGAAATTACTGTAACGACAAACCAACACAAGGCCCTCGGACAGTTAAAAGGTTGTTTGTCTTATCTGTGCATTTGTCTAAATTCTTTTTTGTGTGTTTTGTCTAATTTTGGCCCTGACCGGGAGGACATGATGAGGCGTGCTGTGCAGACGAACTGCTCTGGTAGACTGAGGCGAAATCAGAAGAGAAACGTGCTCAGGGGTGATCGCAGGACTACTTGAGATCATTTGACAACATTTGCTTCAAAAGATGAGCAATTGACCAAGAAATTCGGACATTTTTTGAATATTATATTACCCTTTTCAAACAAGTGCGGGCAGATGGGAAATTTTAGAGAACCAAATTGCAAAACTTCCCAAACCACTGACATTGATAAAGATGGTTGAAGCAACTCCTTTGGATTGGGGTGTTGAAGCCAAAATGTCTAATATACAGATATTTTAACTGCAACCACTGCAATTCGTCAATTTTGTGAACTTGTGGCGACACATCCTGTTTAGAGAACCAGATATTTCAAAATGAGTGATTTAATTCAGTTCATACAAACAAAAAGCATTGTGAGCTAATGCAAAAGGTTTGCAAGGGAATGCAAAAGAAGAGAAATTCCCTTGTGTCCCTTTGCGGGCTCTGTACCATAATACCAATGTGGCCCTATGTGAAAATTTAGGTTTACACCCGACTTAGGCAATTATTGTAGGACAATGCATTTAAGATCAACTGGTACATTTCCAGACAGCATGAAGATAGCCAAGGTAATCCCTCTCTATAAAAATGGAGAGAAAAATATGTTTACAAATTATCGGCCAATTTCTTTGTTACCACAGTTTTCAAAAATTTTGGAAAAATTATTTGTGATTAGATTGGATTCATTTATAAATAAACAGAATATATTAAGTAGCAGTCAATATGGGTTTAGGGCTAAAAATTCTACATCAATGGCACTTGTGGACTTGATTGAACAAATAACAACTGCTGTTGACCAAAAAAAGTACTGTGTTAGTGTTTTTGTTGATTTGAAGAAAGCCTTTGACACTATTGACCACACCATTCTTCTTCAAAAGTTAAATAAATATGGTATAAGAGGTCCAGCACTACAGTGGGTATTCAGTTATCTGGAAAACAGGAAACAGTTTGTACAGGTAAATGACGTAAGATCTGAACTCCGCAACATCACATGTGGAGTTCCTCAAGGTTCTGTGCTTGGACCAAAGTTGTTTCTTTTATATTTGAATGATTTGGTAAATGTGTCAGGGTTTCTTAAATGTGTATTATTTGCAGATGATACTACATTT
>JARVJO010000001.1:13137992-13156879 GCA_031762555.1 Cynodonichthys magdalenae
TGTTTTTGTATTATTATTTGTCGTATGTATGTATAGCATTTGTTTTGTTTTTTAAATGAAATGAATAAATTTTTAAATAAATAAAATAAATAAATAAAAGATAAAAAACAGAGGACCAAAAACATACGTTTGAACTCCTGTTTTATCAAATGGGAGTGCAGCAGCTCCACTTGCTCCATTGATCAGGCTCTAGCCTATAGTTAAAGCTGTTTGTGATTATGATGCAAGTAAAGCAATAAAAAGGGGAGCAAATGATGAGGTAAGTATGGAGCAAAGAACACAAGATCTGTGAACCTGGGCCAAAGTGTCACCTTGTGCCTGTTGAATTGCTTGACTTCCAAAGGGCCTCAAGATGGATTTCTGTTGTGAACTAAAGCACAATGGAGAACAACACATACAAAATTGACAACAAGGCCTGTTATAGCAGAGCAGGATAGTAAGTTTTATAAAGGGAAGCCATATAGAAACCATTTAAAGTGAGACGAATATGCTTTTAGGATCTTCAGCATTCCTCCTGTGACATTTTGATTCTTGTTCAAACTGAAAGGTGGCTGGAAACGTATCCCCATCCCTCATGCTCCCGTGAGAGATCAGACCGTGAAAAGGCTGGCCCCGTGGGCACACACTACCTGAGAACTAATGAAAATGAAACATTGGTTCTTTAGGGCACCTCACAGGCGCCCGGCTCAGCCTGCTGTTTGGCTCAAACTGAAGACTGCGTTCCTTTTTGATAGATTGGCGGGAGGGGGAAGGAATAGAGCTAACTTTAGCCCTTAATGGTTTGAAATATGCTTGCACTACAGTATTTCTTTTTCTTTTTTTTTTTTGCTGTAAGGCCAAATGATATCCCCCACTTTGATGATTTATTAAACCTATTCTGAGGCTTCTCGTCAGGGATAAATTGGCTCCTGCCTCATGTAATGCCCTTGATGGATAATCATCTCATTTTTCTTGATTATCCTATCTATATGGCTGTTGTTTAAAATCAAAATGAATATTGCAAACATAATGCCTTAGCCGTTCTTGCCTCATTTATCTTAGGTTATGCAGTGAAGTACAAAATTGGTCAGCGATAACGACACTTCAGATTTCCAAATTAAGTGACATCTGACAGAGGCTGTGGAGCTCTTTGGATTTTGGACTTCTGGGGGATTTTAGTCTGATAGTCCCAAATCTGATTTTAGTCTTGTTAGGCTAAGTCCTGGATTTTATCACTAATTTAGAAATGGTGTTTGCCTGTCAGAGCCAAACTAGGAGCTGGTTTAACTGGAGTGGAGACCGATAGACAAAGGCTCTTTTCCTCCAAACTATGGGATGGTTTCTTGATGCAAGGTATGACACATTTATTAAAAAAAACAAAAAAAAATAAATAAATAAATTCTGATGTACTATTCTTGAGGTTTCATTTCATTTTACTGAAATGCCAGAGCCAATATTGATTTTTCTCAGGTTGTGTGTAGTGAAATAGTCCTTGTGAGACAGCTGCCAGTCAGCTGTGTATGATCAAAGAATTTGTGTAAACCTTTTCCATTCTGTTTGGAAAAATTTTTGGTAGCAAGACAATCATGTCTTGTCTGCTAGAGATGAACTACTGTTTTGACTATTAACACAAAAGTACAACCAAAAAGTAACCAAAGACACAGATGCTGACAAAACTGAATGGATATTTAGATGGGTCTTCTTTATGAGGTGCCAAGTGTAAAAATAAAATGTTAAAAACAATGTCACTAACACATTTTCATTATTTAGTTTACATTGAGTTTAAATTCCTAGTTAAAAAAAATTCCAAAAATTGTATTATTTGGCTCACTGTTCTTACTTTTTGCTAATTCTTATTTTTTAAATTTAATTGTTAATGTCTGAAGGTTAAATCCTAAATCTAAATGTAAAAATTAAATCCAAAATGTTACAGCAAAATTATAAAGTTTAAATTTAGGAATTTCAAAATAGTGCTGTTGGTACGCAACTTTTGTTGTGACGTCATCATCATGTGACAAAAGCAACCACTAACGCTGCTGAAGATGGCATTTAAATTTATATTTCTAACTTTGTTCACTGAAAACAATATGGATGATACTTGTGGTCTGGCAGTTTGTAGTGCAGCTCGGACACTGACCACAACTGCAAATTCGATGCCTTGTAGGGAAGCCTTAGCAGCATTAGCAGCATTAGCAACATTAGCATTTGCTTGTCCCAAGACAATAATGTCACAACAAAAGCAGAGCACCAACAGCAAAAGCAGTGCTGAATTCCAAAACACTCAATTGTAAACTAACATTTATCCACAATATTTGAGATTTAACTTTTACATTTAGTTTTAGGATTTAACATTTAGACATAACATTTAAACATTTCAATTTCGCATTTAGTAAAAATTAGAAAAATGTAAGAACAGCGAGCTAAATACCAATAACATGTTATTATAAATTTTTTATTATGGTTTTACACTCAGAAAGTGAGCTAAATAACAAAACATTTTATTTTACACTTGGCGCCTCATACGTGTACTTAGACTATACCGTCATTGTTTTTTGATTTGCTTTAACTTTTATTTGTGATGTCTGTTCATATTGCTGCTTATTACAATTTATCATTACATTGTAATAAATCCCCATCTGTACTGACAGGCAAATTCTACAAGTCCAATATTCATGCCTGATAGTCATTGTTAATAATGTTAACCTTGCTTTTCCAAAATTTAAACCTCCCACTGAACTTTTTCAAAACGCGACAATGACCTCACTGAATAATAATGAAAATAAAACTTCATTATGCTCCTTTGTGAAAAGCAGACGATCAAAAACAATAACGTGTTTATTAAAAACTGACGAAACTGACACGAGTTTACTTGATTTGCAAAAAGTCATAACTCAGTATCTTTCAATTTAGGCCACATAAATAACTTATTTCATTCTTCTCCTTTTTCTGTCTGTTCCAGTGGGCTGCTTTGTCCTTTCATATATTTGTGTTTTTTCATCCCGGGTATATTCTTATTCATAATAGGCAATTTTGTTTTGACAGCTATTTCTATGTAAAGTGTGGTGGATGGGGGGGTGCCTTGCTACTGCTTCTGTACTTTGCTGTTTGCTGAAACAGCCATCCCCCCCACCACCACTTCTCCCAACAGTCCAAAACATCGTCTCAGTGGATTAAATGTTAAAGCAATACATTCTCACTGAAAGAAAGTCAGGAAATAAAAAAAAACAAGAGTTACAGTATAGAATACTTTGACAGCTGACTCAGTTTCAGTCGACCATATTTCCTCCCGCTTCAAGTCAGCTCTACATGTTTAGTAGATTTTCACTCTGCATGTACCAGTAAACAAAACCAAACAAAAAACAAATCAACACTGTCACTGTTAATCAGTTTGGGTTTTTTTCTCAGATATTTATGATGGCACAGCACTGACAGTCTAACTCGCACTGCATAATGTTTAGCATGCATTACATTCAGCGGCTGAGAGCTTTTACCCCCAATGCAAATAAAAAATTGCACCAAATTGGGGAATAATTTAGCCCCGCGGAGCTGTAGCTAGTCTGTCAGTAGGTCTGAGTCAATCAGCCTCTGAGTGAAGAGTTACATTAGACAGCTGACAGAGTGGATGGAGACAAAAAGTAAGTAGCTCCATAAAGATTAGTTTCGAAACTCTTAGACTGGAACACGTAATCTGGGTGTGGTGATATCTTAGCTTTTGGAGCATACTGGACAAAGAAATCATCTCCAGTGGTTATAATCCAGGTTTTTGTGTACTGCACAGTGAGCACATTTAGATGAGAACATACATATTTAATGCATTATGCATTCATTCAGAAGTTCATGGGAGTGTGTGTTTGTGCTGGAAGCGCTCAGACGCTGCGTTTCAACCACTTGCTTTTATACAAAAAAAAAAAACCCGTCTCTAGAAGCCAACTGTTGAAGCAGCGGTTTATAAAAATAATCAAACGGCCAAAAACTTGTGAATGGAGATAAAACAGACGTTTGCACGGTGAAATCTGACTGATAAAAACTTTGGAGCTTAATACCTGACCAGTTTGTGGATAAATAACGTCGGGTGACGAGTCTCGGACCTTTTTTTCCGCATCTAGACTCCAGCGGGAAAGAAACCCCATGCAGTGACGTATGCTGCAGCAGGAGGGGTTCCCCAGGAGCTCGGCACGGTGTGTCTCAGGAGCTATGAAAGGTGTGTGCGAAACTGAATGCCGAACAACCACGTGACCGCGCGTCGACCGGTCGGCTTCGGATGAAGCATGCTGCGCGCTTTAGTCGTTGTGTCTTGGGTAATACACTTCACCTGTATTTATTTATTTATTTACTGCCTATTTATTGTCTCAGAGCCTGTAAGGAAATGCAAAGTTCGCTCACTGCTTTTCCTTCCACTAGAACAGCACTATTCAACAGGTGGCCTGTTCAGTCCGGCCTGCCAGTACGTTCTTTAAAAACAAAACAAAAATTTACAAAGATTGGCTCCTGCTTCCGCTAGCAGTCCTGCAGCAGAGCTGGAGCAGCTGGGACCGAGGACGTCTCTTTTAAACCAATTTTTCTCACTTAGCGACACACCTGCTGAGAAACAGACCTTGGTAATTGGCAGCTCCATAGTCCGAAATGTTGCACTAGGGACTCCAGCGACCGTAGACAAATGCGTATCAGGCCAGAACCGATGACATTGAATCTTACTATAAACTGCTGACTAAGGCTAATGCTAAATTCACTTTGGAGGTAATGGCACCTGGTTACGCCAATCAGAGGTCACTAAAATGAATGTTGTTAGGTGTGTAGCTTTACCAAAACAGACTGTAGTTTTTTCTGGTACCCTCCTCAAACTGACCAGTGATGACATAGTCAGATCGTCATTAAACCGCTGACAGCTGGAGTTTTTCTTCCTGTTAAAAGGGAGTTTTTCCTTTCCACTGTTGCCAATGATGCAGGATTGTGATATACTTAAGATTCAATGAACTCTACTGGCTTCCTTAGATGGATTTTTTTTTCTGAGATTACATTAGCTGTGACTTGGCACTATAAATTGAATTATATCCTTTAAAAATGTATCTGTGCTATTTCTTTGATCGTTAACCTCTCATATGGTCTGTACTAGTTGATGTTTATCAACTGTTTATCTGTTGCCTGTCTTGTGTTCTCCTTTTCCTGTATTAGCTGCCTCCCGGCCAGGTCATCATCGTATATGAGAACGTGTTCTCAACTGACTAACCTGGGTAAATTAAAGTCAAATGAATAAATAAATTAGGTGATAACCTCCCTCCACCGGTAGGTGAACTGACACGTTTAAAAACATGGCCCGGCAGTGGGAGATATGAAATATGGCAACCCTAGCCGTTGAAAGTAATTGATGTCATCATAACAGGCCTAAATGCTCATCATTAGGCCCGTCACGCTAGGTGTGTGTATAGAAGTGCTAGATGATTATAACTGCTTTAATTACTGCTAACGTAGACAGGAATATTAACTAAAAAATATATATGATTTGTTTTTAATGGAAATCAGCTGTTCGTATTCAGAGTAGATGTGTTTGAAGTGGGTCACAAGCTGTGACACTTTACACTAGGTAAGCCGTCTGCAAACATGAAATATGTAGCATAATTACTCAGTAGTAATCAAACATGCCTGTGAGAGCAATGGCTCTTGCACGGATCAGAGAGGAACGATTAAAGTAAGGGAGCTTTAAGGACAAACACCATACGGAGTTAGTTTTCTCAAATTAACGAATATTAACATTGCATATTACACTAAGCACATTGAAAAACATAGCCTTGGCGAATGAGACCAGCAGAAAATCTCTTCATTGTGTTTCAGCCTAATGAGCAGTTCGGTGTTGTGAAGAGCTCTGATTGGTGTCTTTTTAAGGGGCCAATAAGCTCAGTGGCATTTGCTCAGTCAGTCCCTCAGTCTGTGGAGATTACAGTATGGCAGGCCATTTTAACATAAAATCGACTTTGTCTGACTGTCTTTAATTACATTCTAGATGAGAGGTTCCCAAGTTTTCCACACTAATGCTGTTTGACCCCCTCAAACAGCATTAGCTTCTCGCTGGGAACCATCTTGCAAACCTACAAACAATGCTATATAATATGTGAAGAAACATCAACCTTTAGAATCTTTTTTTCTCTTTAATTCACTATTCTAAAAATATTACATTTGTTTAGCAAAATAATTTTAAATTATGCTAAACAAATATAATAGTATTAGAAAGACTTTTAAATGAAGAAATAAATTACTCTGTCTTGTAGTCTGTATAAAGCAGCTTTTTGAAAAACACTTGTTTAGATTTACCAGACACATTACGTGTGTTAGCACAAAGCGTCAGTAATGGATCAGTATTGGCGATACCAGCCTGATACTCTGTATCAGTATCAGAAAGAAATTTGTCAGTATCGAACATCACTAACAAGCTGAGCTTTCAAGGAATGTTAGATCTTTATATATTACTATTGATTCTCCTCAACGTAACTAGTTCCTGTAGCCGTGTTAGGTTTTATTAAGTTTCATAGACTTTCAGATGTTTATTTAGCTGTTTAGCCTCCTAACCTTATTATTTGGGTACTCAGCAGGCGGCTGGTTTCCGTTTAAACACTCTGATAAATCTACCGTGCTCAACCTGCTTAGTACCACGCACAGACAAACCTGACTCAATTTAATGATAAATGTTGCTTCCCAGATCTCTAAGGTGCAAAAAGAAGTGGAAGAAAATAGCTGCTGTTTCCAAACAATTCAGCAGTATTATCTGTTAGATTATAATAGCGTTTGTCAGCGTGGTGTTCACAGCTTATTGCAGGTTAAGGAAGTACAAAAACGCATTCCGGTGGTCGGACAATTTGGAGATGATTTGCTCAATTTGTGACAAAATGACAGTTTAGATAATGTCGGGATGTTGGCTCAGAAAATATACTGACTTTCACAAACATCCAATTTATACTGAAAAGCTGTCCACAAGTTTGTGAAATGAGAATAAAAGGTTTTCAGAACACAGCGTTTAGAACATTGACTTCACTTTACAGTCCCTGTGTCAGAATAGTCTTTCAGCATTTGTGTTGCACTCGTTTTGTTTTTTTTTTTCTTTTAGACTCCCGTTTGTTTTATAGTTCATCACCAAGAGGCTGGGCAAATTTTTTATCTGGAAAATCCTTAAGCCAATTTGCTATTAAGTGAATGTCAAGTTGGACCAAAAAGAAAAAAAATAATAAAAACTTTTTGTGCAGCCATTCAGTCAGGCTAAATTATATCTGCTCATTAATTTTTCATAGTGGGCTTTTCTTGGCCTTGGTTTTTTTCATTTTCTTGTTTATTTTGGGGGGTGGGGGGGTGAAGTGCAATCGTGTTGATTTTTTTTTTCTTCTTCCTCTTGCCATTCACTATGAGGTTTCAATTATACATGTGCTTGTCTGTGAAAGTATGACGTTTAGCTGTGCAAAAAGCACTTAGTAACTGTTTGTATAGAGCCTGAGAGAAAGCTGCTGCTGACAGAGCATTAAAGAGCGGTCATGTTTCAGGCCATGAATTAGAGACGGTGAAAGAGGGGATTTTTGAGTGTGCACCAAACATTTATTATAAATATCCAAAAGAAAACCTATAAATGTTTGAAGAGATTTATCAAACATTAAAGTGGTCATTTAAATGATTTGATGAAAAGGATTTGAACTATTAAACCTGTTGTAGATAGCTGTTCCATTATAAAAGGGGACATATGTTTTTAAATCCTTCTTTGTCACATTTAAATGTTTTAGTTGGGGTCTTTATAAAATAGAACTACAATGTTTTGGTCTGAATTCCTGGTTATTGTAGCTCCACAAGCCCCTCTTTCACTCCTGTTCTGAGGTGGGTTTGAGGGCAACTCGCTTTGGTGACTCCTCTTTAAATGCAAATGAGGTACTTCAAACCCCGCAGAGCTTTTCACTCTACCTCATTCAGCCATTTTTGTAGTTTGATAGCACAGACACGATGCAGAAGCTTTTTATTTACAAACAAATTAAAAGATGTCAACAACAGAAGATTTGTCCATCCAGCCTTACATGTTGGAGCCAGAAAAGAATGAAGACAACAAACTTGAAGAACGACGTATTTGCAAAATTAAATACTGAAATTATTGTTCAAAACACCTAATAGGGAACAGAAAAAACTGAATGAATTGTAAAATATGACCCAAAAACAATATAAAGATATCTATGCATCACCGAGGGACTAAAATCAACTTTTCTGCACTCCTAGAAACCCAAAGTGCACAACTAAATGGATTTAAGAGCTAAAAAAGTGGAATTGTTTAAAGTTGTTTAATGAAGGAGTTGACGGCCCAGTTTACACAACAGATTTTGGGTGAAATCGTAGCTTTTCAGCTGCAATTCCAGGCTCATTCTTTCAAACTGAAATCGTTTTATTCCATCTCCCAGAGTGGAGATTTTCGGGGAAAACCCCACAGAAGTATAAATTGTGCATACAGACAGCTGCCGTCAATAGTTTTTTTTTGCCCAAGTCGACGAATAACAGTAACTATTATGGATAACAGACCCTTTTCAATATATGGAAGCAAACCAATGTCATCCTCGGTACAAGTGAAGGTTTGTGTGTTCATCATTTTGATTGGAACAGTTTTTGTGCTCTAAACCGAACGGTCTCTGCTGTGGGTCTCGTTGAAAGCCAAAGATCACCTGGCATCAGTGTTGCTTTTCTTTGCATGTTTGCCAATCACAAATTATTTTTCAACTGCCCTACTCCAAAAAGGGCATCATCACTCAAAACATATGATAGCTTGGGTCAAAATACAATAATTTGAAAGCAACGATACAATAGTTTATAATTTCCTATTTGGCAACCCTGCCTAGACAGAAAACTACACCACTAATTTTATTGTGGTTAATGCTAACATTATTTTATGAACCTTTCCTCCACCACTTATTCCACATTACATCGTTATTTTAGGGAAAAAATAATTTAAAAATTCCTGGTGAAAGTTTTTAAGGATGCACCACGAATGCTACAGCTAACTGCTGCTGGCGCTGTTTGCTCTTGTATAGAATTCAAAGTAAACAATTGTATTGCATAAAATTGTGTTTATATGAACCCCTATTATTTTTTTTAAGATCAAAGTAGTTTTTAAGCAATCCACTTTATCGGCCCAATTTGAATTAGCTGCTAGTTCGCCTTTTAGAAAAAAACTTTTCCTCAAAATGGACTCTATTTAAACCTGCATCTCAAACAGACATGAATGTTCATAGTTTTTCCACAAAACTCTGCTTCAGAAAGTCTAAACTCTTGCTTTTAAAGGTTTAGACATTGTTCTGTATACATGGTGACTACATCAGCTACACTTGGTGACATGTTTGGCTGAGTCAGCAAATACAAGCCACTGTTTCAGAAGAAACATGAATATTTTTAAAGTGAATTGAAACTAGCACACTAAAGTAGTGCTTGCCAAAGTTTTAAATAAGTATCTTGTGCAATCAGCCAGTGCCATCTTGAATTGGTCTGACTCCAAAAATGAATCAGTTGTAGATGTACCTCCAACGATTACTTCCTGAAAGTTTCATTCAAATCCATTTAGTGGTGGATTGGATATTTGGTGACAGACAAACAAAGGCAAATATGTGATCGGCCACCTTTTATGGCAAGGGTACAAGAAGGATGAACGATGACAGTGTTTTCGAGCCAAAGTAAAAAAAAAGAAAACAAACAAAATAGTGTCCGTGTTGTGTTCAGGTAAAATGTGATTCAGGCAAAAAATCAGCCCCCGCACACCCTACCACCCCCTCCACCTTTCTCCTGAAGCACTTCAATGTTTTATTCATCGGGGGTGGCAAAACAAGCAAGTGGTGTGTTTAACTTAACAAAAACTGCAAACGCAGCAAAATAAAATACATTTTTAAAAAACTCTTTTCTTTCTTTTTTTTTTTTTTCCTTTTGGCCCCAAAAGAGTTGAGGGAGGACTTTTGTTCTGAAAATAATTTACCGGAAAACATTGATGCGATTTGTTCTCCCCAGCAAACTGCAAACAACTCACTGGTTGCTGCTCCGGGGTAAACTCCACCACAAAACAAAGCAAGGAGAGGAAACATTTTTCCAAAGAATATCAGCATCTCCATCAACGTTTAAGGTAATAGAAGATCGATCCCGGATTAATTCTGCGAGCGTGTAGATATAATTGTTATCAACATGGCGGAGGGCATTACACAAACTAATTATGTTTTCACGAGATAATTCAATTTCTTTAAGCTTACTGGGACCTAATGAGAATCGCAGCGCGAGATGCGATCATTAACCCCATCATTCGACGTGTTATCTTCGTTTTTGATAGCCACCGAAACCGATGAACCCAACTTGCGCAGCAGAAAGGAGCCATTCGCGTTATAATTAAAGGCAATTAGCAAATCAATTACAGCTTGATCAAACCTGATGGAAAAGAAAATAAAAAGGCACGAGCTGTGACAGACTGGGTTTTTCGCAGATAGACAACATTACGCTCCCATCAAACACAGATCTCAATAATTGAACCTGAGGTTAAAGAAGAAGTAGAAGAAGAAGATGGGGGGAAAAAAAATCAATTTTTAATCATGAATCATCATGTCCCTTGTGTTTGAGCCAATTTTTCAAAAAAATCCACCCCCCCCTGCAATAGAGGGCACGGCGCAGTTTTAACTTAAACTTGTAAATATTTGTCACTTTCAACGCTTCGAATGTCATATGACAGGGAGAGATGTATGGGATTCAATAGATGTGAGCTATTTTTTCCAACATCCATTACAAATACGCCCAATCACTGAAAAAGAAAAACCAAAAAACTCAAGTTTCAGTCTATTGATGTATGACCTTTAGTTCATAGTTACTCCCCCTCCCTGTTTTCTATTCAATCAAAGTAATTTTCTGATTAAATGAATTAGATCCCTCGTGGCATACGACATTTTAATGATGTCGTTTTTATGCTTTTACAGCCCTTGTTTATTCCCATCTTTAAAAACAAAAATCTCCCTCTTGATATTACTGTGATTAAGGCTAAGAGTAAATACACTCTCTAATCAGAGCAATTTTCTTTGATGGCAGCCTGTACAAAGTCATCCTACTCCGGTTATTCTGACATGCTGCAGGAATGTAATGCAATGATTAGGTTAATGGAAAATTCAACCTTTTCTTACCTAAACTACACTGAACCCCACTGATCAGCTTCTTACCAGAAACGTGCCAGAGTCTTGACCTTCCTCTGAAAAGTCAAGGATACCATTTGATTCAGTGAGAACATTTTTCAGAAAACCGTATGAACCTCTTAGTGAAATTTAAATAATTAAAATGTAAAAAGTCAGGTACTGCGTTTATAACATGTTTAAAAGTACTCGGAACAGTGACTTATTTTTTTACCCCTTCTCGGTGCTTGGAACTTTTACCAAACACTGGAAACAAGCATTTTCCCTGAAATGACAAATAGCACTAAGACCTGAAAATGTGACATTACTAACAGCTTTATTAGAAGTCTCTCCAAGTTAGCCAATAACTAAAAACCTAAAATTGATTTTTGTGCCGTTTTTTTTCCCTCCGTTCAATTTTTCAACATTTAGCAAAAGGAAAAACAAAATCAAAAACGTAATAATTACTTAAAATTAACAAGACTTCCTTATTTTTCTCTTTTTCGAGAGCCGGCTTTTGTCGAACGGCTCCCTATATATATCTAGCCTCATATTTTAGTATCTTGACTTAGCAAATATGAATGCTGAAAGTGTTTTTTGAGTATACTTATAATTGCCTAATGTTTTGTATTTGTTCTGTTACAAAAGCAGTCAATCTTTTAATTACTTTGTTTAATACTTTATTCAAACTTTACTTACTTTTTAAAATTAATTTAAAATGCTGAGTCCTTGAGGGGACCTTTATTTATTTACAGGCAGTGGTTTGTTATTAAAAAGGTATTTAAATAGCTCCACCTTAAATGGTCAGATAATAACAGTTTTAAACTTCAAAATTTGCAGAAGCCCATAACTCATCCATTCAAATCAGGTGTTGGAGCAGAGAAACACGGGAAGCATACAGGATAGCAGCCCTCGAGGACTAAGTTTGCCCACCCATATTCTCACATGTGATTGATCACAAAGCAAGCAAAAGGAAAAAACACTACCAAACATCAACTCTTAGAGCCGACGCTTTTGAGCATGTCCCATCACTATCTGACGTTTCTCATCTTTGTTGAGTTGTGGGCTGGCTGTTCTTTTGAGTTGGCTCTTCTGTCAGTGGTGGCCCGCAGCGTAAGCATTATAGACAAATACTAACGACGCTGTCCATCTAGGGGGTGCCACAAATGGGCACGTAAATAAGAAAGATAAATTTTTATCTGGGTAAAACCCTGTTAAGTTAGTCCCCTTTATTGCTATAATGTAATGTATGTTGTGTTTGAATAAGTTGGTGAAAGTGCAATTCTTGTTTTATCCACTATATCAAATAGTACAGTTTGAAAAAGTTTACTAAAAATCATGGAGGGTTAAGACACTTAGAATTGTCTTAGTCTGTGAATAAATATGGTTGAATCGGAAAAGAGTAGGATATTGGAGAAGTTTAGAAGGAAATATTTCAGTGTGACTCTGCTTCTAAATGCTAAAAATGTGAAAGACTGAGTAAGGCTATGTTCACACTGCAGGTCTTATTGTCCAATTCCTTATTTTTGTTTATTTTTGCTCAGATTTGCCTTTTTTTTTGCATTATCACATTATATTTTAAATCTGACCTCCTTCAGACTCCAGTGTGAACGCTCCACAGCATTGATGCAACATGCATGCGCAGAAGATCACATGATGTCACATTCAGCAGGCTAAGTTCACAGAAGTACGGATGCTACAAGTTAGCATTTCAATTCTGCAGTTGTTGCAATCAGAGCCGACTAAATATTTATGTGCTATACTAGTTTTGTCCAGTGTTCCCATTTGAACCTGCCTCTGGCTGGTTACCCCTGGGCAGCATTGTATTTTTGGAACGGGAATCGATGTACTGAAAATGAAACTAACTAAAGTATCTATCCCATAACTTTGGTATTGATACAAACTGACACTGCTGGTATCATATGTTGCTCCTGATTCTCAGTCATCCAGGACTATAGACATTTAGCTAAAGGGGCTTTGGGCATCTTAACAACTGTTTGGTTTTCCAAAGCGTTCTTTAGCTTGGCAACACCACAGGATGCCCTCAGGGTCCATTCCAATTTTCAAGTTCGCTGAAATTTAAGACATTTCTGTTCGTAGGTTATCCCCCGCCCCCCACATGAAAGTTTTGTAAACTTTGTAAGCAGCATGGAAGTTCCCAGATTAATTTTTTTATGAAGCCTAAAGAATGAATTGCACTGGCTTAAATGGAGGAGGTAGGTGGCAATTTTACAGCTTCAGTAGCTGTTGTACTGTATGTAATCACTATCCACTCCCAATCCATTACTTTTATTTTCCTATGTAAATTTCATAAACTTCCTTAAGCATCATAAGCGGTGGGGCTTTTCCAAAGTCTTACCTAAAAGCCTGTCCAGGACATGATGGTAAATACAAAAAACATGACAAAGCAACTGTTTTTTTTTTGTTCTGTAGCTGAAGACATACAGAGTTGCAAGAGTTAAACAACATGACAAACGGTTAGTATCATATTCTCTCAATCTCAATAACATAAAAGTTGGATGAAATGAGACATGATCAGATCGGGGTCGCTTTGAAAATCATCAGACATGCCTCCGATTCAGTACCACATACTGACAAGACCTCGGTCAGATTTTAAAAATCGATTTGTCACATTCAGACTGTCAGACTATCAGTGGCTACTTTCTAAAAGTTTCATTATTTAATCCATGATGGAAAGAGATCATTAAACTTCCTTGAAGAGTTTCTCAAAATGAAACTAAAACTTCAGCACAAGAAAGTAGCAGGAGAGTTGAGAATGCAATAAATCTCACCCATGTTCTTTTCAGTGTGCTTGACATTTAAAGAGCCAGGGCCAATAATAACGCTCCTTATATAGTAGCGTCAGGTGCTCAGCAATGTGTCTGTCTATTATGACTTCTGTATATTTTTACTTTTTAAGATAGGTGATGAGGTGAAGACCCAGACACAGGATTTTACCTAAACAAAAAAATGTAAAAATGACGGGGTTAATTACACCACACTGGGGTCATACGTGGGTAATCAGTCATTAGGGGAACATTACAGACAGGCAGAAACAACAGAATATGAAAACAGTTAAAATCTCCAAATAACAGAACAGTCAGGGTAAAGTAAGCAGCCTGACAGAGAAACAGAGACAAAGAGTGAGCAGTAATAAACATGTTCAGTTGTGCAAAAGCTACTTGAAAAAATGTAGTAATATTAGTAGTTTATCTGTTTGCTTTTTGCTTTGATGTATTCAATCTTTCTTTTTTTATTACATTTTTCCTTCAAAAGTGTTCCCACAAATATACTTCACATAATTACGTTTCGAAAACTGCATTGACTATTACATAATTTTCATAGACATCATATAGGAAAGCCAAGGAAAGCAGGCTGTTTGAGTAAATATGTTTAGATTTGCTCTAAACTGTGTTGTGCCACCATTTCATCATAAACTTGTAGCTAATGAATCATTCAGCAGTCTGACTTCATCATTCATTGTTGAGAAGTGAATAGAATTTTACAGCTCCAGCCATGATGTTTTTCCGATTAATCATGCAGAGCGTCTTTTCAGATATGTACGGTTTGAGATACATTGAAACAAAAAATGCAGATATCAAGGGATTTTTTTGAAAGTGCCTGTGAAGTTCACAGATTTACATCATCAGACAATCCCATGCTAGGCAACAAGCTGCTCCAAGCTGGTTGGGCGGGACTTAACGATTGTTTTGCTTGTAGCACAGCTTGTGCTGACGTGCTAAAAGTTCCTCAAAGAGAGTCTAAAGTTATTAATACAAGAGGGGGGGGGAAAGTGAATCTAAAACTTCGGCTCACCTGCCATCTTAGAGGTTTCTATCTCTGCCCTCAGACTTGAATGGTTTATGTCGCTACATATGCGAATAAATAAATATAAAAAACTTCCTTCTTTTATTTCTATCTGTTTCTATCTGCAGAGCGGTTTTACACATACAGTCCATGTTTTCCACTTAGTGCCTGTCTGTTTCAGCAGGAGTAATATATGGGATGATTTGAAATGAGGGAATACTAACAGTGTGCTAAGGTCAGAGACAAGCCAGAGACTTCTTTTTGTGGGTTTGCTCATTATAATTTTTTTTTCACCTTGTTAGCTTTAACACATGGACGAAGCTCTGTGAGCAGGACCCCACTGCTCTGATCAATGCTTTCGGACGGCTGAGGAAGAAGCCAAGCGTGGCAGCTGGAGCAAGGCAGGGAAGTAGGAGTGAAACGCTGAGTTTGGGAGGAAGTTTTGGGAGTTTTACCCACTGTGGCAATGGAAAATAATTGGCACAGGGTATATGACTATCATTACACTGTCTCCCCCTGCTCATTACCCCACCTTGTTAGATCCCTTGTACCATTGGAAGGTGTAGGGATACCTCATCAATGAGCCAGGGTAACATGAGTGATTTTGTATTCACTCTTATAGTTTGAAATCTCTGTAGAACAGTGGACCAGAGCTTCATCCTCGCTGAATTGCTAAGGGGGGTTATGGTTTGACTGTCCAGTCCACGTGTGCTTTGTGGATCTGAAGAAGGCTTATAATCATGTTGCTAGAGGCATTTTTGTAGGGGTATTGTGGGAATATGGGGTGCTGGGGTCACATGAGTTATCTGGTCCCTGTTTAGTAAATGCAAGGAAAGTCAAACTATTTCCTTGTTCAGTTGGACTCAACCAGGGCTGCTTTTAGTTTCTGTTTATGATGTTCATTGACAAGATCTCAAGATGCAGTTGTGGGGAAGAAGTTGTCAGGTTTGGTAACCGCAGGGTCTCATCTCTGCTTTTTGCAGAGGGTATGATTCTGTTGGGATCTTCAGGCCATGATATTTAATGTGCACTGGGGTGGTTGTCATGTTGTGGCTATAACTGATCCCCAGTTCAACCAGTCTGGCCTTCAGTCACACAGATACATGTTTTATGGCCATTTTGCATTGTAAGGCCCAGCCTAGCTGCAGTCAGCCTGGCCTTATGCTACCCTGGCCCTGGTTGTGTCTGCGTTGAGCAGAGTGCTGCCTTAATGTGCAAAAATTTAATTTTGTTTTATTTGTGACCCAACAATAGACTACATAAAGCATCAAGGAAAAGTATCAGACTGTTCTGGACTATCCAGCAGTATGACGCTGAAGAATGAGAGGGCAAGACAACAGAAAACGCTAAGCTAATGGTAGCTTGTTGTTGTTTGTTAGCTTACTACAGTTGTTGTTTAGTTGAACTTGTGTGAAAAATCGTTAGTCGTTGCAAACGATTCACTTAAAGTTATGTTACATTCAGACCTAAGGCGTTTTGAGCATCCAAAACAGGCCCAATGCATACAGTTGGCTGCTTGTGCTCTTTTAGGTCAGACGCTTTCAGTGTAAACGTAGACTTGCGTCAAGAAGAGCCTCTGTTGTTTTCCTCTGCCGGTCTCTGTTTAATGGCAGATGAAGTAAAGAAAGTGGTTTTGCTTTATTTACTGAGAACAAGCGAACGTCGCGCTCACCAGATAATTATTTCATAATTAATTCACCAGATAATTCAGAGGCAGTTTGTTTCACCACACGACCTGCGAGCCCCCGTTTTTAAAACTATTTTTGTCCCGAGCTCGGTTTAACACCACGGTCAGTTTAACAAGCCGCTGACCCACATCAGTGCTGATATCTCCAGCCAGAACACCAACTACAGATGGTAGATTTCAGCTAAAGAGCTTCTATCTGTCTGTTTCATGTTAGTGGGCAACATTCAGGAACCTGTTACATGGAAAAATGCAGTGCTACGTCACAGAGCAGAGTCTCTCAGATTGGTTGACATGGCGCGTCAAGCAGCAAAAGTTCAGATTTTTGAACTCAAGCGTTGGCTGCTTTGGAGGTGCCGCATTCATGTCAAACAATCAAACCGCGTCTTTGCTTAAAAACAACCCGCACTAAACACGCTAGACGTGCCGTGAGACCCCTAGATACACGTCCACCATTGACTTTGCATGTAAACTGGATGCTCCTGCTGCTCAAATTGCTTTTGGTGTGAACCTAGCTTTAATCTCAACTGTGTGATATGCCCCTCTACTCCCACCAGCCAGTGAACCAATCAATGGGCAACAGTAGCTGACTTCATAGTTTCTTGGCCCAAATGGAATCACAGGTTTCTTGATTCCTGAAATCAGTAAGAAATTGAGCCATAAGAGCTAATTCAAACACGCAGAACCCGGGTTTAAAACCAGGCTAGGCCAGGCCAGGCCTTACAATGCAATAGATTGTTGTCAAGTGTCAAAGTTGACATCCATGTAAAGGTTTTCAAGAACATTGAATTTCAAGATGAGCAATGAGATGAGCATTGATCATCTGACTGGCATTTGTATACATCCTATTATTCAAGAATTTTTTTCAGAGTGGCGGTGGAGACTTGAGTGAAGTGTTGAAAATCCTTGAACATTAAATTTGTGGCCCAATAAATAAAAACAATAACTTAAATTCACCCAGAAACTTCAGTTATTTAATGCCTTTGTTTTCTACATATTTACTGAAGTCTCTGTCAGTAAAGAACCATGATTGATGTTTCCCTTTCAAGCAGAATAATAAACAATAGGCAAAAAAATGTGAACTACATAAATAAAAGGGCCCGATAATAAACATAACTTTGTTTCTATCAGAGTAGAAGAATCTGATGTAGTATGTTTTTTCCTAACCCTGTTATGACAAAACAGACGTATCTTAAGAAACGAGTGGGTTTAATATATAGTTATGTTACATAAAATGAAGAAATTGGGTTGTTTTTATGTCAGATCTGGTTATTGAAGTTTTGTTGGCAGAATAAATAAACGTACTTTCATTGCTAGTTGAAAGAAATCTTGAAAACGCAAATTCTACATCTGTCAGTTTTATAAACACCAAGTGTGACAAAATGAATAGTATTTTTGTTTTTGAAGTTAGTCTCGATTACCATTGGAGTTTGTGTTTAGAAAAAACAACATACAAGCTTAACTATAGTATACAAATAAGAGATGCTGATGGGGCTTTAAATAAAAAAAAGGGTGAATGAGTGTGAATGTGCAAAATGAAGGACTAGGGCTAAAAGAAAGAAAAGGGGAAAAGAGTGAAATGGCCTTAAAAGCATTGCTAAACCATTGATTAGTCTCTTTCACAAAACACTTTCAATCCAGCCCTGTGATGCTTTTCTCATGTCTTGGTCTTAGTCTTGGTTTATAAAAATGCTGAGGTGGTATTGCTGGCTGAGGCCAACCCGCTGCTGTTATACATCTGAGCAACCAAGGTAGGCAGTCTTTGGCGCGGTATGAGGGTGAAAATTAAGAGTATTGCGCGCCCAGCAGTGTCTACGTCCTTGTAGCAGGAGGCTATATCTATTCCAAAGCCTGCCACTGATCTGATTAATGATAGGCCGGTACTGGTAACTGAGAAGCCAGCACTGGCAAGCGAGGAGACTATGTTAGCAGTGGAGAGGCTAGTTACTAGCATGCCTAGGCTGGTCACTAACTACATTAATAGTGCTCCACATCAATGCCAGAGATAGAATCCATGCTTCCTACAGTTATAAATGCCAACATTCTTGCGAGAAGAGACTAGCTCAATTGGTGATTTATGAAAGGCCAAAGTGGGCTTAAAAAGAGGTTTGTCTTTGCAGCCACACTAGAGTTATTTTGTAAAATGGGCCTTGCATCATTGGAATGTGCTCACAAAACACAAGACTATGATACACAAGAAGGGTGATATACACTCACCGGCCACTTTATTAGGTACACCATGCTAGTAACGGGTTGGACCCCCTTTTGCCTTCAGAACT
>JARVJO010000001.1:13162172-13179350 GCA_031762555.1 Cynodonichthys magdalenae
CTGGGGTAAGTTAACTCAGGATAACTGCTATCTGGCTTTCTGAAACCGAAAACCCAGGATATGCACCTAGTTACCCCCGAACTTACTCAGGATCTTCACTTATCCTGCTTTCTGAAACGGGGCCCAGGACTACAGAAATACACTGCCCTAATAAATATAAAAATACAAACATGTGTTTGGTAGTATTATACGTTTTTGGAGTTAACCCAATTTAAGATGACCATGACAGCTACTCAACCTTATACTACAGATAAATAGCTTTATCTCTGTGAATTTTCAATATCAATATGCATGTGTGTGTGTTTTAGAATCGCTGTAAGACAGACTGCTGCCCACAGCCATCAGCAACTATAATAACTCTTTAAAGAAACCAGGATATGAGTTACAGAAACATTTAATTTCCCTTTGTCATTAATAATGTATTTTTGAACTGAACTGAATTAATTCTCATAACATAGCGCTAACAGATCATGTGTAATATCTCAAAGTCGCATGACATTGAAAACAATGGTATTTTCAGTCTTCTGATCAAAAAGGTCATTTCATTATGTACCGAAACTGCTCCGAACCATGACCTGTGTATTGAATCATGACTGTAGCTTTTACAACCCTCCGGCTACTGAGTCACGAGGGGTTTTGCACCTCAGAGGGTGAGTAAGGCAATATCTCCCATAACATGATAAATTCTCTTTGTAAGGACTCACAATACTAAATGTAAGCCAGTATTCTTGTGCTCCCCTAAGTTAATATACCACAAAATATCTGGGTGTCCATCACTTTCGTTTTAATTATTTTACCCCCGGCATGAAGAAATATATTACTAATAAATGTACGAAGGAAGTATTATCCAAACAGTAACATACGTGCTGCTGTAGATCAGAAGGTAAACAGCTTACCTTCTGATCTGCCAAACAGAAAAGTGCACACACGTAAAAAAAAAAAAGTTTTTGCGTGGGTCTTTCAGATGGGCGAACTCCTGAGAAATGGATCACTCTTCACCTTCTCTCCCTTTCACTCTCAGTAATGCAGAGAAGAGCCCCGAGATCTTATATGTGCCGACGCAAGCGAAAAGCTGCATTAAGAGGACAGAGAGGAGATTTTATTGGAGCTGATGAGGAAAACCAGGGCGAGAAAATAGGGAAGAGTGTCTCTTTTTTTTTTTTTTATCTGAAGAAAGTGGAATTGCAAGCGTTGCGCGTTGACCAGTGCTGGCTCGCCGAATTTCAAACACTTTTAAAAGACGAATCTACGAAAGGTAGTGGTGTATTTGAATGCTTTGATTTCTTCTTTTTTTCTGAATATGTTGTTCAAAAACACTGGAGTAAAAAGTGAAAGGCACATTTTAATAACGGGATGGTGGACACAGGTGAACTGGCTTTTCTGAGTCATTTCCTCTGCCTTGTATTGTTGAGGGGGGGTTGTGTGGGAGTGATTCACCATTGTGCCTCCATATCTCGGTTGCCAGCTTGGCTGTCCCTTCACTGCTGATCTGTGAGATTTAGAATTGCTCCCAGAGTGCTTTTCTAATCTTTCCTCTTTCTCTTTTCGGGAGAAATCTATCCCAGCGGACAAAAATATTTCGCTTTGGTGCCTTCCACCAGACGGTGTCTTTTATCTGAACGCAATTTGAAAATACAAGGAGATGATTTTCCCACATTACGTCTTGTATCAAAATGAAAAAATAAAAGTCTGTTTCTCTTATTAAGTTTGCACAGACTTCCTGCTACTTCATCTAAACTTAAAGAAAAATAGCCCACTGCTATGTCAAGATGTCAGCGAGGCAGATTTTTTATTAAGCTTGTTAATTTCATTAAAACAGAGCTTGAGGGATCTCTGGGAAGAGGTGCTCGACATCTCACATGCATAACAACCCTGGGCTTCAGTCTGCTCAGTCAGGGGTCTGCCAGCTCTGAAAAGTTATATCCGACAATGGACAGTCTGTTGATGAGCCGCTCTTTCTTCTCTCTGTGCTTGTCTGACGTCCAATTAGCACTGAGAAACAAGCTAACCCGTAGCTGCCATTTAGCCCAAACCACCAACAGCGCCTCTAAGATATCAGGACATGACTTAATGAATGCAATCAACAATAATTAGGGGAAATGATGGGCTCTGACTCTGAAGCGTCATTAAGAAGGAAAGGCTGGCGATGCACTGCCGGTGACCTCTACCTCTTCAAACATTGCCTACCATCAGGAAAACGGACCTCTCACTGTGTCGTAATCTTTCATCTAAGACATTTCACAGAAGCAAAATATTTCTAAAGGGACTTCAAGCAAGAAAAAAAAGGGAGCCATTACTTGTTTTGCTTAAACTGTACAGTCTGCATGGAAAGAAACATTCCTTGTAGGAGTTTATTTTAGCTGAAATTTAGCAAAATAATACAGTCAACTTGTAAAAATGAAGCCAATCAAGGTTGATAAATGCATGTTTGCAAGATGCAAGCAGGTGTAAAAGTAGTAATCTCCAGTTAAATAAATATATACTGAACCTCATTAGCCTGTCTAATTCTAAGTACTATCCTAATATGTGACTTGGGCTAATCTATTAAAAAAAGAGATCACCCAGGCCTATCTTTAATTTGTGATAAATATCTAAAGTACAAAATGTTGCAAGATACCAAGGGAGGCCCCAAAAACGTGCGTGTACTACATTTTTCTTGCTTATTTCCCTACTGGGAAGCAGCTTCGCCTGACAAGCAGAAGCTGCCTGTCAAACTTGTCAGAGTTATCCAGAATTCATATGACAGACTGACCTGCAAGGTAGTTCACAGAGGGCAGCTGACAAAGGCCTTTGAAGTGAGGGAGCCGGGCAGGGGTGTCTGCTCGTTCTGTTGCTGCTGGTGATTGACTGGATCATGAAGATGTCAACAGTCCAGAGAAGGAGTTGAATTCCATTGACATTCTGGAGTCAACTTGCTGACCTGGATTATGCGGACGACCTAGCACTGCTGTACCACATCCACCAAACAACAAGAGAAGTTAAATGACGTGGTGTCCGTTTCAGCACAAGCTACTCTTAATATCCATTAAAAAGACAAAAACTAATACCTTAAGGATTGCCACAGGAAATACAAAACCTATAAACTGTAAAGAGAGACAGAAGATGTGAATTCACTTACCTGGGCGATTTTAAAAACAATCTAAGTAACACAGATGTGGCTGTAAAAGCTGGTATTGGAAAGGAAGGGGCAACATTTAACCAACTGTAGAACATTTAGATCTCAAGGAATTGGTAACTACAACCCAACACTAATGTCAAGTCAGTGCTTTTTCAAGGCCTTGAGACCAGGAGGACAACTGTTAAACCTTTTACAAAACACTTTCAGATCATTTGAGTTGCTACGCCAGGTAATCACAGAACTGTAGCAGCCAGTGTGTTTAAGAGAAGCCTGGCATTGTGGCTTGGGGATATGATGTAGGGACAGAGGTCTGTCCCCTACATACTCCATCCAAAGTTGTGAAATCTGCTCTCATTGTCACAGTTGTGTCACGAAATGTGTGACATTTTATTCACAGAGCAGCTTCTTGCCCGCCCCAATTGACACAAGTCTTAGTCCAAAATCTTTGCACAGGGAAAGGCACAGAGGATTAATTGTGGGCATGTTTGTTCTTGCAAAGTGCTCGGACAGCATTTTGTTTCAACTGTTTTGCTTCTAGAAAATAGCTGTTGTGCATCCAAACAGCAAGGATAGTTTTGAGGGGCATTTAAAAAGTATGACACTTTCACTTACAAAGAAAATCAATTGGCCAAAAACTTCAGATTGATAGAGCACAGATATTGTGTATGGAGGAATCCGTCTGCTGAAAAGTGTAGCGCTCTATCGTGACAATATTGTGGCCAAATGCTTGGATAGCGGAGTGGAGTCTCCAAGCAGGAAGAAACCCCATGTTTTGAAGTGTTCAGCTTTGAATTGAGTATGCTGGACCCTTTCAAATGGGACATGTCGGACACAAATTTTACAACCCATCTACAGTTACAGTCCACGCTTTCTTTTCTTCCACAATGTTGGCTTGTTTTATAAAGGCTGCCTCAATAGGTCAACCTACAAAAAAAATGGCTATACAGTGAATTTTACAAATACTGAACTAAAATTTGGTGTGGTGGTAGCTGAGGGGAAGTTCTAGCATAATGTTACTTTTAAGGTTTGATCAAGCGTTTCTCAACATAAGGTGATGTTAGGCTAAAATATTAGCATGACAGGTGGTGAGTGTTTTGCATACCTTCAGGAATGCTAGGATTCTACCAATCTTCCACTCTAAATCTAACTTTTCTACTTCTTTACTCAGTGGTTCAGGTAAAAAAGGCAAAAGTCAGAGTTTGGATGCACATAATCACTGCAGTATTATGGCACAAACAAAAACATGGAGGATTTTCCTTCTCTTTGAACAAACTTGACTATCAATCATTCTATAAACTGTAAAAAACCCTCTATTATCTAAAGACAAGAATGTTCAGCCCTGATAGATAATGGTGATAAAGAAGAGGAGAACAAGGAGTGCTCGGGTTAAGAAGGCCAGACCACAACTGCACGTAAACAGAATATCAAACAGATAGTCTGACCTGAGGTTGAGGGAATGTCGGAGGCAGACTAATGCTTCTTTATGAGGGATTTGAGGTTGATGAAGAAAAAAAGTGAGACAAAAAAGAAAAACCAGACCCTGGACTGTTATCTCATATAGTTTTTATTTTCATGCTACCACAATGTTTAGGATCTTTAGTGTTGATAAAAATCGGAATTAAATCCCACAGATAAGCTTCCAAATGGGAAATGTATTTGATCTAGTATGCAACCTCAGCCGGTGTCGAGACAAGTGACATTTGGGGAAAAAAAAAAAAAAAAACACAAGCATGAGTGAAAGACGTGGGGGGAAGGAGCTCTGATTAAAGAGCTGTGGGTGTACTCTCATGAGGCCTGAATATGAAAGATGTGTGAGACTGCAACTGTTGTGAAAGAGGGAAAAGTTATTACTTGCTGTCTGAAGTAATTTGTATTAAAAGCAGTTTCTATCTGAATGTCTGGGTGTGTGAATGCAATTAATGCCAGTGGGTGTGCTGTGAAATATGAACTGGCTGGCAGAAACCATTTCCACTGAGATTCACCTCACAGGGATGCTGTCTAATTTAAGCCGAGTTTTAAATTTAAAGGCTGTTAATGTGACAAATAGTCAAAGGTGACACATATTGGTTTATTAAATGCTGCTCCAATAACTTCTTGATGACTGTAAAAGCTTACACACAGTAATTTTATAAGAAGAAAGCTAGCATTTCTTGAATGATTGCATATTGCCTGCCAAGGTTTTAAACAAAAAAATTGGAATTATGTGTTAACGTTTGGAGTTTGTACTGGGCAGTGTTGGGCACAGTTAACCATAAAGTTAGGTTTCCTAACTAATCTGCCAAACAAGAATCTTACTTCTGCTAATGCTACACCGCTAAACAAATAAAAAAGAATTAGTGAAAGCTAATGCTAACCGCTAAGACCACATTCAGTCAAGTCTTCACCTCCTTCCAGTTAAAGACTGGTGGAACTTATGCAAACCTGTTGTTAGTTTTCTATTGGTTTAATTTGAAGGTGGGTGGAATTATCTGTTATTAATAGGTCAATTCAAACCACAATTATAGCTCTAACTTGTGATACTTTCATTTTACCCCTTTCAGAATAAAAGCATTTCTTTTAACGAATTTGTATTTTTATAAATACTGTTTAAAGTTCGTCAAACAACAAGAAATCACTTTATTTTCCATATTTTGTTTGTAGTTAGTTTTGTATTCGTTATTTAATTCAGTTTTATTTTTTTATTTTTGGTGTATGTTTTCTTCTGTTCAGTTCATGTTTCTGTGTTCTGCCATGCACACTCGCAGCTGATTTTCTGCACAGGGGTTAGGTTTTAATGTTAGTTTATATCCCTGGTGTACTGGTCTGTTCTTTGGTTCTGCATTGCCCTCTTTGTGTTTGGTCTGACTCCATGTTTGTGTCCAATCCCCATAACTCCCTGTTTTTTTTTAAGTGTTCTGCCTCAACAGCATTTTGTTGTGTTTAGTGAATCTGAGCCAAACGTCTTCTGTCTGTAATTTTGGTCCCAACTACCGCAAACATGACACAGTGGTTTATAAGATACTTTGCTAGAAGACAGAGGGTTGTCTTCAACACTTGTTGGCATTTTTTAAACAAAGATCTTCATCAATTTGTTATTATTTAAAGCATGTGTTGGAGATGACTCTCAGATACTATTACGCCAAATTCTAGCTCAGTATCTATAAAAATGACTGAGTCATCGCTACTCTTGTTTTTGTAAGGTTAACAAAATGTGATGTCCACGTTAAACAAGGTTGACTGCAAACATGAATCAGTTGTAGATAATCATCACTGTCTGAGAGGTTCATTAAAATCTGTCCAGGTGTTTGAGTTATTTTTCTGACAGACAAACAAATCTACAAACACTACGTGACTGCACACATTTCATGGCGGTAGGTGATAATTAAATCCAATAGTCAGAAAAAAATAGGCCAAAAATAAATGCTTTTAATTAAGTTCTACTCTAACCACTTAAGACCTCGCTGCTTTTACAAGTTAAACACAAGGAAGTGGTTCGTGTGTGTTTTTTCATCAAAGAATTTGCATTCAGGGATCTTTAGTAATAAAGAATGGAAACAGCACAAATTGTGCTTTTTAATAAACAACTTACGCAGCCAGGCTTTTAAGGGTATGAATCTTAATGCAATTACAAAAGGCAAATTAAATGTTTCTTCAAGGCTCCTGATTAAAGTTGGATTAAAAAATTATTGCAAGTATAATAGTGCCACCTTTTCTTTGCATTCGAGCCCGTATTTTCCTTTTAATTCAGTTCATAGCGGGTTTTAATATTAAGATGTTGGGAAAAGAGGGGTGGAATTCTGCAGCTGCAGGATGTTTTTTAATCAGTTCAGCCTTCTCTCTTTCTTTCTCAGTCACAGAACATCCACAGCCATGCTTCTGGGGCAAGTGGCTGAATGTGCAAATGCTTGCTTTCAGGGTGTAGTTTGTTTATGTTGCAGAATGAGAACGTGATTTTCAAACTATATACATCCAAAAATGACTACTAGATAACATTTTAGGATGAATTAAAATGCAGAGATAATCATATGTGGTTTTTTTATGCTCCATTACACATTACTATTTTTTGGTGTATTGTGTGGCCACACATTAACTATCATGTGGTCACACACGGATTTTTTTTAAAATCCAGTATCACCTGACGGGCTACATGTCTAGGATATAGAGGTGCTTTAAGTTTTTTTTGTTTTTTTTCTGTTACTCCATTTCTAAGAGCTGAACTTGTCTGCAAATCATTCTCCCTCCCTTCCCTCTTGAGGGTCATTAGACTGGTCGACACAAGAGATGTTTTGGAAACATGCAGCTTACTGCTGATTTTAAGACTTGGACTTTTGCAGTTTTCATTTTGAATTGAAAAAAACCTTCAGTTAAGAAACAAAATGTCATTAAATGAAAGCAGTCCAGTCGCTTTAAAAAAAACGTCAAAAGAACATTATGATCATTTTGAAAATAATTCATTACAGAACCCATAGACTGTACCTTGTGTCCTGCAACGTACAAGGATGTTATTTTGACATGCTTATGTTGCCATGGTTACAGCCTCATCAACCTGTTCAGGAATAATTTAAGAAACCAGTTTTGATTTGGTCTTTGAACCTTTCTCAGTTTACTCAAAAGATACTACCATTTTTTGGGGGGATGTGCCATTGCAATGGAATTTCCTTCCAACTTTCTGAACATTGCCGACATCAGACGGGATACCAAACGATGAATCTTTATAAATAAATAAATAAAAAATCAAGGAGGTCAATTAGGCAGTGCAACGATGTTGATTGGTCTATAAAAATTGTAATGATATTTAAGTGAACTCTCGAGCAATCAAAACATGTCCTGCCGTTTATGTGCTCAAGTTTTAGGGGGATAATCAAAAGAGCGAACGCTGCCAGGGTGCCAAGAAATCATATGAATGTGCTGGGCTTAACATGCACCCAGTGCATTAAGGCGTTCTGTGGGTTTTCTAATTCCGTCTCTATCTGTGATGGTGGCCACACTAATGTTCACTAATCATCAGGGTTATTGCAGTTAAACGTTTATTTGGGAATCCCCCACCCCACACACACACACACATACACACACAAAAAAAATGTCAAACTCAAAACTTGGAGACAAAAGCTTAGTAGTCCTCTTGTACTGTACAAAAAGTCAGAGATGGTAAGTACTTCGAGCCCCAGCAGCTCAGGTATTCAGGCCCACCAGCATGGTCATAAAAATTTCACAACACTGGAAAAGTAAAGTGTAAATCAAAATGTGAAAAATGTGATCCCGGGGCCCAAAATCAATCCTTTGAACAATGCCCATCCATCTTTGAATGTTTCACATGAAAACTTAAAGCAATAAGAACCTGCCTTTTTGTTAATAAAACTTTACAAACAACATTTTAATTAAACATTTGTGATGCCTAAATGTTGAACGTTGCTTTGCTACATTAATAAGACCTTTGGTTGTGGTAGCATAACCTGGCTGACAACAAAAGCCAAAAATTGCGACAAACTGTTTCTAAACCATGAGCAGACTTCTAAATAATTTGTGTCATTTTTACACTGTATGATTTATACATTAAGACACATTTATTGGCCAAGAATTAGTGATGGAAATGTTTTCCTATCTCACCAAAAAGTTAGGTTCAATCACCACTAATCCGCTAAAGAAGTATCTTAGCTCTGCTAAAGCTAAACTGCTAAACAGAAAAAAAAAAGAATGAAAGCTAAAGCTAACCGCTAAGACACCTGTAATCTTCTTCCAGTTAACGAGTAGTGGGACTGACACAAACTTGTTAGTTTTTAATGGTTTAATTTAAAGGTGGGTGGGATTATCTGTGGCAAAATCAGATAATCTAAACCACAAATAAAGCCCTGTCAAACTTGTGATAATTCCAGTTTACCCCTTTCAACATTACTAGATAACGTTTGTATCTTTGTAGTCAGTTTTTGTTTCACTATTTAAATATTGTTAAATGTTATTTTATTTATTTTTAACTGCCTTAGTTTGAAGTTTAGATTTTAAAGATGACGGTGCCTGACACATCCAGAATAGCTTGTAAGAGGGGATAGTTTTTATTTCATTATGGAAACATGGCATAAAATTAGAATATATACACTTGTGTACGTCACAGAACATGCTGCGTGGTGACGTCAGAACATTCCGCGTAGTTACAAAATGGAGGACGATAGCCAGCGGATTTATTTGTCATATTTGTGACATTCTAAATAAGTTCTCAAATTTTGTAACTGAGAATCACTTACGTGAATCAATTTTTTTTGGTATACCATTACGCTACAAACCTCATTTTTTAGAAAGAACAAAAACAACAACAAAAAAGCCTAATGAGTGTCTCGAACCATGGCTGCCTGGGAAAAAACTGTTTTTCTAGTTCAGCGTGTGGCCCTTTTGATTGCTTTGATTGAGTCAATATTGCCCGCTCTGGAAACAAAACCCACCGCTGGGCTAAAAATCAACAATGTCCAATCACCCCAGGGTCAGACAAATGTTCCCCAAGTGGGATTAAACTCACATTTTGTTTTTGGAGAATAAATCTGTTATGTCTACAAAAATAGTAAAATCACTGCAACTATTAGCTATAATTTAAAAACTAAGCAATTATAAAGGAGGTGATTGTTTTTCTCTTTTCTTAACTTGAACTGTTAATTGTGAATAAATTCAAGCTCTAGAGAAGCCTGTTAATCACCCATTCATTCAAATCAGGTTTGTTGAAAGGGAGAAACCTCTTAGTCTAAAACATGCATGATAGAGGCTCTCGAGGACCAGAATTGGACACTCTAGAACTCTAATCTTCAAATCTCAGGTTATAATTCAAATTGTGTGTTTTGGACTCTTTAATCAGTTAGATGTATCGCAGATTTTGTTTGAGCTACACTCAATTCTGCAGTGCACATCATGAAAACATAACCAAACCTGCAATGGGATGTGTATGTGCAGGTGTGTGATTGTGTACAATGGTTGTAAGCTTTTAGCAGGATGAGCCCCAAATCCTTTCCCACAGAAATCAATTAAACCTGTCGATAGCCATTGATCTGCAAGGCAAGGATTGACCCAGTTGTTGAAGGATTAGAGTTTTTGTGGAAGGAGTGAAGAAGGGAGGGAGCGTTTCTGTTTTAACATTAATTCCTCTCTGAACCTTGACACAGTCTCCTCACCACTTCCTGGAATGAGTGCTTGTTAGCCTCTGCTGTCTCCAGGAAACAAGCTGCACTGTAATTAAATAACAGCGAGACGGTTACATCAGCAAGGGTTGAAAAGAGTTCCCTCTTCTGTCAATCCACTTAGATGATAAATGATTCTCACAAGATGTTTTTTTATTTTTCACAGGGTGAAACTGAAAAGTTCGGCCAGTCGTGGACATTAGAAGGAATGTTTTAGGATGTCAGTCAAAAAATTGGGTTTTGAACTATTGATGTTTTACCTGTTTTGAACAACCTCACTGTGGAGAAATAGAGTTTAATCCTGACTGGGTTGATGTACTAGCAGCTAGTCTGAGCGGAGTCAATGTGGGCTGCAGTCAAATACTGCAGTACAATACTACATTATTGGTATTTGGACAATAAATGAGATTTATTATTGCAATGTTTGGGGTAGATGGAGTAATAAAAAATAGTAACAATAAAACACCACACCTGGTAATCTAACCTTCCATGATACAGATAAAATGACTTACCACTATACTGAAATATGTCATTTTTACATTGTTCAGTCTTTGGCCTAGTTTTACACAGTTTCTGTACTTTTCCATATGCCTCGATGTAGGCAGGCGATGTATAGCATGGTTGCCCAAAACTTACCACCAAAGTGTAAATAATAAAAATATAATCAAAAACACTTACTGTTCTCTGCCACCATTTCCAAAAATGACCATCAAGTTGAGTTTGTCATTGGGTGGCAGCGACTGAGTGGTGCACAGGTGTCAAACTCCAGCATATTTTCCTTGTTTCCCTGCTCAACCACACTTGATTTGCATGACTGGATGATTAACAGGCTTCTACAGAATTTAAAGAAGTAATTCACTCACTGAATCAGGTGTGAAGGAGCAGAGAAACAAGGAAAACATGCAGGATAGTGGCCCTCAAGGATCTGAGTTTGACACCCCTGGATTAGAGCATTTGTCTTTCAATAAGAGAGCTGTTCATATGATTCAGTCATATGTTGAAATGCCCCTGGGCAAGACACTGAACCAACTGCCTCTGGTGTGTGTCCCATCAGTATATATACAGTGAGTAGAGTCCATTTACTTTATCCTCCACAGGTCGTTAATGGAGTCCATTTGGTCTAGCTCCATCTGACCATTGTCATCAGCCAAAAAGCAAAAAACAGCACTCCTCATAACTCCTCATAACACTGACATCAAATCTTCAGCTCCACTCAGCCGGACTTGGAACTTCAGCCAAGTAGGTTCTAAGAACCAAGCTGTAGGTAAGTGGGAACATCCTTTGTAAAGATTCTGAACCGTGTCAACCTGGATGGGGCCCTGTCCAGACAATGTAAAAGAGCTAACAAAAATGTCTCAAATGAAGACATGCTGAAAAAGACCACCTCAGTCCTCAGGCAGCCTCCTGTATATCTCTGTGTTGTCTTGAGCTGTGGGGGCATTATTACATGAATTGCATGAATACATTTTTTGAAGTAATAGTGAATAAATGGTGGCTTGAAAGTAGTTTTCTAAATGGTTTCTTAAGAGGGAAATTTTCTTTTTTTTCAGAACTATAGGCTACAGACATACCGAACCCCCAAAGTGTTTATACAGTTTTTTGTTTTTTTTTTCACCAAAACCTTTGTCTGGGCAGGGCAAACATGGCAAAAAAATCCCTTTTCAAAAAAATAGCTAAATCAGTGTGGACGGCACTTACAGCAGCGAAGATATTTATTGTTCCAAACTTTTCCACAGAACCCTCCCATAAAAGTCAACCTGACAGGAAGTAAAACAATAAAGGAGATCTACGCTCTCTACTTTTATAAGCAGGAATAAACTAGATTAACATCCTAATTTCATAACCCCAAATTGGTCTTTTATGTGTCATGGGAATCGCCCACGTGCAATAAAATATGGGCAGAATCTCTCTTTCGGCGCGATAAGACCAAATTGGAAAACTTAAAAAAAAACATATAAAGTTCTGTGAGGTCCTGTAATTACAGACGGTCAGTGCTTAGAAGTATCACTACAGTGGAATTAATGAGCGTGCACTCATGCGTGTCGAGGTATAATGCTTTAGGTTCACTGACTGATGAGATCCATTACTCTTAAAATTAAGTTTAATGTTGCTTTCAGCAGCAGGTGATTTTGACCGTCAGGCTACGTCCCTCGCTAGCTCTGCAACGGTAAGCATTAATCACTGGAGTGATGGACACCAGCTTAAATAAAGGCGTCCGTGTGTGTGTATGTGTGTGAGTCTGAGAGCGCTAACATGTTTTGATTGTCAGGAAGCAGGGTGGTGTTTATGAGAAATAACGCAGAGGTGAAATCCCAGCAACATTTAACTGGGGCATTAATGGAGACAGAGACATTGAACCAAAATATATTATTCAGCACTTAAAAGCACGAGGCATCGTTTAAAGCTCCTAACCAGTTTCAGTGTTGCTTTAATATTTCACATGCTTACTGATGGGGAAATGCGTTGCTCCAGGAGCTGAAAAGGAAAACTCTAACAGACGAGCCTGAAGAGCAAAAAAGGTCGTAGCAAGATTAAGTTGTGTGGGAGTAGAGTTAACAGTATACACCTCCTTTTGATAATGTTGTTGCCTGGGTTGGCAAATATCGCCTGAACCAAGAGACCAGATTTTTCAAACCCAAGGTCCGCGGGCCAAATGTGGCCCACCGCAGCATTTTATATGGCCCACAAGAGCTTCAAAGATGTTTTGTCCTAAAATAAGTGTATGCTGCTCTAAAGCCAGCATAAACCACATACTACATCTCCCATAATGCATGTTGATTATTTTCCTGTAAAATGACTGCATTTTGCTAGGTTACCTGTAGCCCAGTTGTCCTAGGAGGTGGGAATTTCCCACTTACAAGTTGTAAATGTAAATGCCTTTCCAGCGTGAATTCTATGTTGGAAAGTGAAAGAGTTCAGAACTGTCAGATAGCAGCTACTCACCACAACTCAACAGTAAGTAAAACTCTCTTACTTTTACTTTTAATAGTATTTCTGTAATATTTATTTCACATTTAGTCAGTCATGCATGTAGTTCTTTTCAACGTTCAAAAGAAAACATGTTAAAACACTGTTTCTATGCTGGAAATACCATGTAGAGCTCACTTATTGTTTGTTAGCAAAATATCACATGAACCACTGAATGGGTCTTAATGAAACTCAGGTTATCAGTAAAGAACATCTACAACTGGTTAATTTTTGGACTAAATAAATTCAAGAAGATTGCAACAGTTGCACAAAGAACTAGCTCAGTCAAGTTTACAGTTGTTGACTTAGGATATGAGGTGGTTGTAGCTGAGAGTAATTAACAACATGTACTCTGATTGCAAGTTCTCAAGATGTCTGATGTTGGGTTAGTTTCAAAGTTTGTCCCCAACTCTGTCCCTTCTTATAATAAGATAATCTTAGTCTAATGCTGTCATTTAAAAAAAGGGCTTTAATGTTCTAAATGTTTTCATTGCAGGGTTACCCCCCCACCACCACCACCAGTTCCTTTCAACACAAACATAAAAGTGCTCCACGTCCCTTTTTGTTCCCAATCTCTGAGCCCATCTAATATTTCTTTCGGATGACACCCTCAAATCACACGGTAGGGCCAGGGTGTATAAGATATCCTTTGGAATCTGATTTTCTGCCTCATTTTGCATAAAATCTATTCAGCTTTCCGTGTCCTTGCATCAGCCCCGGTACCTTCCAGAGGGAAAAAAAAGAAGTTTTGACAGAGCTGTTGCTAGATTTGGTCTGAAAAAACAACCTAATTCTCACTTCATGGTGCTGACCGTTTTCTGTGCCCTGAAGGGTACTACAGGAGAAGTTTGCATTTCCATTTGTATTTACCTCCACATGGCCGGAGGCAGGAAAAAGTATGCCTCAATGCACTGCAACATCATAGCAGTAAACAAATAAAGTCTGTTTACAGCGAATAAGGAATTAGCTTTTGTAAAATGTCTGATTTATTTGAAAAATAAACAAAATAGGACAGCAGAAATGATTAACGATTATTGGTAATGACACAGGATGAATTCTTCCAGCTGGTTTACGCTTGGATTTTAAAAATGTATTTGTTATTCAAACTAATTTTGTGTGAAACTAAATGTGATTTTTGTTTTAGACTTAGCAGATAACATTTAGATATAAGGCTGTATTTTCTATTGATATTACTTTTATTTGTGTTACTTTAAAAAAACAAAAAAGGTTTGAAAAATAACTTTCGGCTGTCTAATGATAATGGCCATCTGCTGTTTTGCTTTAAAGTAACATCCAAAGGAGGGGTAGTATTGACAAAACTCATCTAAAAAGGATGGCATATTCACTTTAGTCTTAGAGTAATGTTACACACATGCAGTCCATGTTCTTATATCCTCATTAAGATTTTGCTTTGACTTCCATTCATTTTTCTTTCATTTCTATAGCCCAACCCTTACCCTAAACCTAATCACCCCTCAATTCACATCTTAGTCCTAAACCCCCCACCCCAAAACAGTATTTAAACTCTTGAAGATAGGGCTTTTGTCCCCATAAGGAACAGTGGGTCCTACCAGGAAAAATGATCCCAAATGGTTCCTACAAGGTCATAAATACATGTACACATGTACACACACACACACCTCTTAACTAGGAGATTGTCAGGATGTTAATGAGAAATGAGCTTCTACAACAGGTGCTGTTGTGGAAATATTTATTTAACAAAGACAGAAATACATGGTCCAAGAATGAAGGTACTCTGTTGAATGGTCAGCTGAGTTTTATTGCAACAACAGGAACACAGAGATCAACATAGAGCCATTGATCTCTGATCTCTGTTCCTGTTCCCAATCCTGCTCCCGCTCTTGCTCTCCTGCTCCTTGAGGCAGTTGAGGCCTCATATTTATACTGTTTAACAAACACTATTATGTCATCTTAATAAAGCAAGATTTCATCATAAAGAAATGCTGAGTCAAGGGAAAACAAAGATAAATACAGGTGAAATCTAAGAATGATGGTTGTTAGCAGATCCTGTTCTGGCTATAATCATTCTATCTACTGATGAACAGTGTGTCATGAAAAACTGGGTCATTAAAGTTTGTCATGAATAACTGGCATAAACCAAAAAGTATTATTTCCATTACAGGTGCTAACAATCAGCTTTCTAAAAGGTACCTATAACTATTGGCCGTAGGTACCCCTTCCCAGAGCCTATGCTACCCGGTAAAACGTTTGCACTGTAATTCAGTTTATTATTCTTAGTTTTAAAAGACATTTGATGGAGGAGTCAAGCATCTTTCATGACTTTGATTATTAACAACGAGACAACAAAGGTATAGCGGAACAACCTACTTTTGTGTTTTATAATTCTTGCGCTCCGTTATGTTACTTGTGATTTCTTTTTATTATTGTTTGTGGGGTTTTTTTGTGCATCTACAAGTTATTGTTTGTCACTTTCTTCTGCCTCAGTTCAGCTTCCCATGCCCAGTTACACCTACAGTTGTAAGTACAGCTGCAGCTAATTATCTCATCAGCCCTTAAGTTCTGTCAGTTTTCATTCCTTTTTTAGTCACCACTTGAGCATTGCACATTATTACATACCACATCTGTTGAGTCTCTTCATGCCTTTTTCTGCCCTCAGGTTGTGAGTTTGGTTCCTATGGCAATCTTTTTGTTTTGTTTTACAGTGTAGTTTATTTTTATTTTTTGGGGCTTCTTGTGTCAGTCTGCCTCTCTAGGTCCAAACCTCCTGAAACTATGACACTTTAGAGATAATGTTCATGCAAAGAAAATCACATTTTTGGAAAATATCGGAATTGAACACTAAGACCTGCAGTGTGAACATAGCCAAAAATCTAAACAAATCTCCTAAATTTTCATCATGCAACAGCAACAATTTTGCCAGGTTGGAGCATGAAGAGCGCTCAAGTCCTCTCTAGTGCCAAACGTCATCCCCGGCTTTTTCTCAAGTAAAACCACTTTATCGTTCTCATAGTAAAGAGAACATCTTGCCTGAGAGGAAAAAAGAAACAAATAGGAAAAAAAAGACAAAAAGAAGCAGAAACACAGTAAAACTCCTCAAGCAGCTCTGTTCTAATGAGATCCACGAGATCTGAAGTTAATTCGCCCCCTAACTGCACCCGCACGCAACACACATCATGTAATTTACATTTAAATTAAAAAAACTAGTGAGAGAAATTTGTATTTTATCATTGTGAGTTTTTTTTTTAAGGAAACACATGAGACAAAGATTTATAGCTCAGCACTGGTTGGATTAGAGTTGGGAGTTCTCGTCTGTCTCTGCGGTAAATTCCTGGCTAAACAAAAGATCTGGATCAGACATGGGGAGGCCAGCAGCTCGGTGCAATCAGGGAATTCAGCTAATGACAAGAGTGCCAGGTGTATCGCCAGGTGTGGTTGATTAGACAGAATGAAACAGACAGTGAAGGTGACAACTGGTGCTGCGTTCCAGCTGAGAGGAGAGGGGAGGTTTTCTGATCAATGCAGCACCGAGGACAAAAATCTCAATGATCCACCAGACAAGTGAAAACTTCTTTCTGTCTGTTTTACATTTAAAATAACATGACTTAGTTTCTATTTATATCACTGAAGTCAGAGAATGAGACAATAGCACTACTAGAGCTGGTAATCCGGTTCATTTTATGGAACTGGGTTAATCTGACTCAATCACTAAAATAAAATAAAATAAAATACCAATTCATTTAGGTTACTTGTGTCATTCACGATGCGCACCCCAACCCCACAACACGCCATTAAAAAAAAACTATACGCACACTACTCACTGAAAGTTAAGGATATTTGGCTTTTTGGTGAAATTTCAGGACGAGCCTAAAATGCAATAAAACCTATACAGGTCTTAATTAACTTAATGTGACCTTCTCTAAGCTTTTGAATGCACATGTCCAACTGTTAAATGTTTCAGTACTTTTTGCACAAGTT
>JARVJO010000001.1:13195961-13209632 GCA_031762555.1 Cynodonichthys magdalenae
TTATTTGCGATATCATTTTCATGAATGAACACTTCCTCATATGTGGGGCTGGAAACGTAGCCTTATATGGTGTTTTTTGGGGCGGTATTTATGTTAATTGCCTCTCCTCGTGCACGAGCACCTGAATACGAACAGGTGGGATTCATCAAGTTTACGCTGTTCATTACACACTTTTCCTACAGATAGAAGCATTTGTTGAATCCAAAGTGGCATGTTTGTAAGAACTGTTTGTACGAACAAAAGTAAGAGAAATTTAGGATTAGAATATGAAAATGTTCTTGCATGTGGCCGATTGATGTTTTGCTTCTATTCAAAACAACAGGAGGACAGAGACACTTTGTTCATTTGTATTAATGTGATTCAACCACAGACTTACCCACACAGTTTCATCTTCTGTGTACATGGCTGACAAACTTTGCAGTGAAATTAGAATAATGTTATTCAATGCAATGCAACTAATGTTTTTGTATCTAGATACAGTATTACTTTACAGTGAGAATAGTTTACTTCTTTTGACCTTTTTTTCCAAAAGTCAAATCTGTAAACATTGTTAAACAACAACACCTCTCCATGATGGTTCATCTGGAAAACAGATTTTGGGCTTCAAGACCTTAGGTTGACCTCTTTGTTCAGTCCGGAATTACATTATGAAGAAAATAAATAAACTACACATTAACACTTTGTGAAAGTTTTGAAACTCTTGTGTTTTTACATTTGCACCTAAACTTATGCAATACTTATTATAAACAAGACATCACCCTGACAATGTATGGCAAAAGTGTTTTGTGTGTGTTTTTCTCCAAACATCTATCAGACTTTTGTCTCCAAACTTTATTTAAACTTTTTTTTTTGTTCCACGCACATCAATGAATGAACACATCTTAAAAGAATCTTTTTATCTAGTCTCTGGCATTTAACCTGGTAGCATAAAGCAAAACACCAGGATCTGCTCAGCTTGAAATAAAACTTATAAAGCGTAGTTCTTTAGCCCCAGGGTGCTCCGGGGCAGTTTCATGCTCAGTAATGTGTATTATAGATGCCAGTGTGGCATCCAAATCAATCATATGCACATATTTTTAAGGTTTACGTATTCTGTAGAGTTGCTTTAATATAAAAATCCACATAATGGATATGCAGAGCTTCAAGAACACATGCAGTGAACAGGATCTCTAAAATCTAATTAAAATGTTTGATGTATTTTGGTCAATAGGTCACTATTCAGAACCTTTTGTAGGGGGCAAAGTACAGTGGGGTACATACTTCACCCTATACTCTGTCTTCTCTTGCTGGGACCACCTTGTCCATGTGAACAGAACACAGCAGAACAATAATTAGTTTGACCAACATGGTATCAACAGGATGTTTATTACTGGTAAAACTTAGTTTGTAAAATTTTAGTTAGACTTAAGTGACCCATAATGGACCACCATAGCAGACAGGTGTGGGCCAGATTTGGTGTCAAGCTGGCACTGCTGGCATGGCAAGTGGTTTGCCAACAGGATGTGGGCCAAGTCTGGCAATGATGGCACTCGTTTTAAAATAGCATGCTTCAAGTGGCCCAGTTGTGGTTTGGTTATGTGGCCCAAATGATATGCTTTTATTTGTCGTTCAACACAACATCAGGGATGCAATGTAGAATGAAACTAAGTTAAGATCACCCATTCAAGAAAACATACATGAGACAAAACATGGGGGAACAGGTGAACAGGTCATGCAGCAACAGGGTTGTGCTACCTAAATCTATCGCTAAATCTATGAATGCCAGAACTGGCCCAGTTGTAGTTTGGTTTATGTGGCCTAAATCTGTCAGTGCCACAACTGGCCCGGTTGTGGTTTGGTTTATATTGTTCTAGCCCATGTATGGACCACATCTGTCAAATGACAGTTGGGCCACTAAAGGGCCATCATTCTTTGCTGTATCTGGCCCAAGGGTTAAAAGTGTTACTAGATTGTGTGTGGGCCAGAACAGGGACAGACCTATTTTGCTATGTGGGTACCTTCTTATTGTGGTAAGGTGTATTAACAAATATAACTACATCTCTCAAATATTCAGAAAAAAATGTTCTCCTGCCACCATTAAGGGCATACACTCAAGCTTGTATGAGTGTGTCTCAGTTAACAATGAACCTGATGAACCAGTGAACATATTTTATTGAAACTTTCCAAAAATAACCATTAAATATACATCTAAAAACTGATTAACTTTTGGAACTACTGTGATATAAGATGACAGATCCACACTCCTTTGCAGACTCAACAGAAGTAGATTGGTATACAGATAAGATGGGATTACTTTGTCTACTTTGAGCTCCAATAATGTGATATAATTGAGTTGCAAAGTTGGATTGAAAACTTATTGGGCTGCACAGTCCCAAGTATGGATTTTCTTAGCATATACACTTCAGTTGTGCCTTCAGACACCAAAATATGTGCTTTCATGCTAAGAAAAAGTGATTTAAAAAATTTCATCAAACATGTAATATATGTATTATCCAGGTATCTGATTACATGTATTACTTCACCTTTAACAATTTGTTGTGGCAGTGGTACATTTCTTGGTCTACGGTGCTTATTCGGTATTAGCTTTGCTGTTTTGAGCTGCATCACAATTACTTTTTGTACCTGCTAAAGCATTCACTCTGTACATGTGGCATGTAATATACTTGTCAGTTCTGGGGTTCCACACATGTGTAGGTGTGTAGTTTGATGTGGATTTATGTGTCAAGACAGGAGGCTTGAACTGCTAGAGAGGGATTATCCTCCCCCACTCTGTTTGGCGTGCCATCCTAATGTGACCTTTAGGAGAATTCCCCATAAGCCAAAGGGAGGCGCAGAGCGTTTGTTGCACAAAGGCCACTGCGAGGGAAATATATCACCTAAAGGGGAGTAGAGGTCTGACGAAAACCAAGCTACACCCTTTAAACAATTCCACTGCTGCTATTGATTCTTACGGAAAACATTTATAGCTCTTGTACCCTATTCTTTTTTGGCTGAGTGTTACAAAGTTTCTCATTGTGGAAAATGTTCTTCATTTCATATTGACTGCAGACATTACAACAGACTTCAGGAAATATCCTGTATCCTGTGATATTGTTTGTTTGATTTTAATGAAACTTTAGCAAAGTACAACTTGGTCTATTTTTGTATTACAAACAGAAAAACAGCATTGTCAAGTCAAGCTTGGAAGCAGTCGGGTAGGAGTCTATCTCTGATATCCTGATGGCACAGGGATTAGAAAGATGATGCACAACAATTGAGTATCATGGAAGGAGTCTAACATTTGCCAACCAAACATGGGTGAATCTGTGCGAATCTGAGAAACATTTACAAAAACAATAAAAGCAGTTGGTAAGAAAGCAAAGTTTTGAAACAATATGGTTCTGGGCATTGTTGCTTCTGAGATGGTGCTACAGCTGATGCAGTCATAGAGTCATTGCTTAGTAAGGTGTGGCCCAATCATTTCTGAGCTGTAACTTTTGCCATGCATGTTAGAACTGCTGTTCACTGAGTTTGGTTGGTAAACTGTTACTTATTTAGCTTATTGAAAATATAATGTGTAACAGTTTGGTTAGTGTGTATGAATGGCATCATGAAATAAACATAGCATGCCTTAGTTTCAAATTTTACAAAGTTCTGTGGGAAAGAAGATTGTTATGAAGCACCTAAAAGATTTTGAATAGAGCCATCAGTTGTTTGAAGTTTTATGGTGTTGATAAAAACCTTTTTATTTCAAATTTGTCGTCTTCCAGTCATCAATACATTAACTTATCTGGACAATGAATATAAGTATTCTTTACACTAGCCACTTGGAATAATAGCCTATTTACTTCTGAAAACTACATAATCAGTTTAAACTAATACAAGAAAACCAACGACGACACACTTATAATTTTATTAATGACTGGTGCAAATTGTTAAGAGACTTTCAGCATAATTTTAGTGGTGGTGAAAGTGCATATTTTTACCTTTTATGTACAGTATAATAATTGTGACCCTGTGTGGATTAGAGCCTATCTAAAAGGTTTAAACTTGTGCTCTAAGTTCTTGTTTCTAAAACTACTTGAATTTGTATTTTGGATGACCATTCCCCTCAGTCTAAAGAACAGTTCAAATAAGTCGTTAAAAGACCCAAAATAATGACATCCATGTCAAAGTTGGGTGGATGTAAACTGCTGACTCTATTTCAAACACTGAATAGATGAATGAATGATATCTGAGCACCAGTCATAGTAAAAATCTATATTTACTTGCAGGTGCCTTGTGTTCTGAAATTCCCTTTTTTTTTCTCTAGCGTGGTTGAATCTCCCATCCCAGCTGAATTGCTTTAATCAAAGACTATTGTCAAATGCACAATGGTAGTCAGAGACATTCACACATAAACATTTCCTCACACCTGCTCATTATCATGTAGACTTCATCTAAAATGGAACCACTTTGGCTACATCAGGAACACAGTGTAAAGCTGCCGGTTGAACGTGCACCTGCCCTCGCCTTCAACAGGCACTTGCCAAGGGCAGTACCTGGAATAGGTATGTGATTGGACAGAATGAGAACAAAAGTACATTGCTTGAAGAAAGAGGAAAAAGTGAGAAAAGTAAAAACTTGACACAGATAATACAACTTTATAATTAAGATGCAATTTAAAAAAATACTTTCAATTTCAAATCTTCAACCTGTAAAATTCTCATTTTCATGGTATTCTCTTCTTTTTTTGCTTAAGAAATTGTCTCATTTTGTTTTAAGTAAAGTTTTCTTATACTCCATATAGTTTTTTTTAACAAGTTATTTTAACTTCAGCCATTGTTTGGTGTCAAAACTCACTCCAGAATGGCTGACTTTAATTCCATTCTGGGTTTTTATTAGCAAACCCAATGGGCTGTGCTTCCTCTTAGGCTAATGAGGCTTGAGACTGGTGTTCATATCAGGCTTACTCCAGGACTTCATAGTCTCAGACTAATTAAAACAAATTTAAGCCAAGTTCATGCAAGCTGCTCAAAAGTCCCACGTTTAACAAGTTCAGAAGAGGCCTACTCTTGGCTTAATTTAAAGACCTTTTTGCACTGCAGGAACTCTGACCCCTGAATTAAGCTTAAGCCCTTGAAAGGAAAGCGTGTTATTTATCATAGCTACATGTTTAAACTCAGAGAGAATGCATACCACAACAACAACAACAACAACAATATGTTTGAATTGGCAGAATTGTAAGAGAGAGTCATACAACCACTACAGAGCTGGGCTAAGAGACGACGTTTAACTCGGACGTTCGAGCCTTCAGCCAAGAGAAACAGCATGACACATTCATTATAACCAAACTCTTCCGGGTCTGACTCCGCCCTTTTTGCATTGCGTCATGTGGGCCAGGCTACGGCAGGAGCCAGATCCTTGTACACCCATTCTAACCTAATGTTATAAAACGGTTTTCTATGTGTTGTGTGGAAAAATGCATGTAACTACCTAAAATCATCAATCATAAGGTATAGTCGCACAATAGTTTATAAAACATAAAAATTCACCTAAAAAATATAAATTTGTAGTGTATTAAAATCAGTAAGTAATACAAACCCAATTAATTTCTTCACCCTAATGTCATTTTGAACACAAATCAATTGAAAACCTGGGAGAGAAGAAAATACTGATATGAAAATTAGTTAATCTTCTTCATCTTAACTAAGGCTAATGTTAGCAACTGCTCATGATTTAGGACTATTGCCACTTGTTTTCAACGTACCTCACCCATGACCATCGTTTCCACTTGCTAGCCCTTTCAAAATAAAACTACAAATAAAGAAATATGAGATCACGTAGATGCTTCTTTTTAAGAGTGGGGTTTGTATTAAGCATAGCATTCAGTTCAGAAAAAAATACAATAAAATGTGGTTGTTAGACAAAAAAAGTTTAGCATTTTCCTATTCAGCTGCATTTATTATGTGAAGTTTTTTGTTTTAACAATGACAAAAAAAAACAGACTCAAAAAAAAAAAACAGACTAGTTCTTGTAAATCAATTAGTCTCACCAAAAAAATACTTGATTCTGAATTTTGTAGTAAACTTTTTACCACCACAAATACCTATAAAATGCAGTAAAACCATAAAATGCTTTGTTTTTCTATACTAACTGGAGCAAAGTTTCACCTGTGAGCTCTACTAAATGATTTCAGACACAGCTCATCATCCTGTCAGCTATTTGGATGACTTCTCTTTGTTAGCATGCATCAGTCTGCTGTGAATTTTATTAAACTGAGATGTTTCACACTCATTTACACCTGTGCAGTGTTCCAGTTTATTTATAAGAGATGTTTTAATGCGTCTGCAGGGTCCTTTCTTTGCTGAATCTCTGTTTTAAATGTTGTTAAGCGTTATCTATTTCAGGCATCTTTCCCTCCTGCCTGCAGTAGTACCACCAAAGAGTGTGCTAATGTATATTATTGATTCGTATCATTTTTCCATTTCATGTCTTGCCTTTTTGCATTGGCCTTTAGGCTCCGTAAAAAAACAAATCAAAGCAATGCAATAAGGTTTGTAAAGGAAGAGATATTAACCTTGGAGTTGTGCCTGGTGTATCTTGTAGCAGCTGTGGGGCTTATTCCATGAAGAATATGTAACAGCCTCGCGTAGAGCTGCAGGACAAATTTAAATCACTCCACACTTTTAAGTGGCAGTTTTTAGGAGGGAGGAATGTTTCGAGGATTGGAAGCTGTCAGTGTCGACGCGGAACGTGATAATGAGACACGCCGCTTCTTCTGACGGCTTTACCGAGCGATCAGCAACTGTTCTCGCTGGCAAAGGCATGAAGACACAGTGGTAAAGGTAAAAAGGCCAACAGGATTAGCTGAGAATACTGTTTTAGCTTTGTGACAAACAAACGCTGCCATTAGGGTTCATTTTCAACAGCTTATTTTTGTTCTTTTTGCCATTTACTGGTCTTATACCGTCTCAGGAATTCCAGCAGAGAATATGAAGGTATTTTCACTTCCTTGTTGATTATTTTCCATCAAATCACACACCCCTCGCTCCTTCTGTTTCTAGGATTTCACCAGGGCTTATCGGAGAGGCAGACTGGCTGGGAATCCGTCCTGCTCGGTAAGGAGCAGAGTCTCAGGGACACAACACCTTTTCTGAAGCGCCACACAAAAGCCCCCAAGCGCTGCGCTGAGAGTGGCAGATATGACTGCACCCTGCAGCTCCACAATCACAAATACATACATTTAGTCAGAAATACAAGGGGCTTTGCTGTTGGGCAGATAATGACACCAGCAATCCTATGAAAATGCATGATGACAGGGGAGTAAATAACCAAGGGTATAAGAATATACTCAAGAAAACAAACAAATGTGGCTCCTGGGGTTGGGCGGTATCCATGGCCTTCCTCCAATTTTCCAGGCAGTATGGTATCATCTGCCTGGAAAGGCTTCAGATGTTTTATTACTGTGTGACAATTCAGGGGATTTACTTGTGTTTTTACCAGATTTTTCATCTTACTATTTGGATTTAAATCACAACAGATAATTTTGTTTTTGCTGTCTTGTCTCGGAACAAAGTGATTTAAATGACTTCACTCATCTACAGAGACTCTCATACTTGGACATTATGAATATTTACTTAATTATTCACAACCTTTTGCTGTGAGAGTAATACAAGCAACACCTGTTGATAAATTTAATCCACATAAATTATGAGTTTTACCAACAATGATACTTTTTAGAAACTGTGGAGAAGCAGGTACAGTCTGGTGGGAGAAAGGGGCAAACTTAGCATTTTATTACGAGTTCTGAGACACGAAAGAAGTTTGAAGCTAAGTTTTTGAAACCATCGGTGAGATTTTCTGTTTGTCTGTCAGCATGCAAAATAAGGGAAAACCTGTAATTTACGAACAATCCATACAACTCGACAACTATGAGATCTCTTGCATCTTGCAAAGTATGTAGCAGCTTTTACTCTATGATTACTGTGTTACTGAAACACAGGTTTAATAGAACAGGACAGGAGGCAGCACTGTGGCTCAGTTGGTAGAGCTGTTGCTGCTCAGTAAGAAGGTTGCCAGATCAAATCCTGCCCGGTATGTTTCTGGATAGAGTTTACATTTTCTCTTCGTGCATGTATGGGTTTTCACCTATTTCCTCCCACACACCAAAAACATGACTGTCAGGCTAATTGGTAACTCTAAATTGTCCCTAGGTGTGAGTAAGACAGTGGATTGTTGTTTGTCTCATTTGCCACTATGTGGTGGCCCTGATGGACTGTCCTACTCCTGTCCTACAAAAATAATTGTTAAATAAAATCATCAATAGACACAGGTGCATCTACAAGTAAAATATATATAAACAGTAAAATTTTAATAATGTGCTAATAAATATAATTACAAAAAAAATAAATGCGAAGGTCAGTTAAATTATAAAACAAGGTAAAGTTCTCCTTTTTATAATTGGTGCATTTTAAGTGTATTTATTTATTGGTCGATTTATATATTTAAATAGCTTTTATTTCTAATTATGTCAGATTTGGTCCTCCATACCAGTGGCCCCAATGACCCTGAAAGGAAGAAGATAATAGATGGATAGAATAGAATAGTTTTTATTGTTATTGCACAAATCTGTAAAATAAAATTTTTAAGAATTTAGATTTGGTATAATGAGGTAGGATTTGGCAATATTTTTGATAAAATCTGTATACACAGGAAGAAAAGCCTTTTATACACATGCGACATCAATCCTGAAAAAACAGTAGCAAACTAATGATAGAATGAGTTATTGCTCTTGGGTGTTTAATGCTTCTGTATCTTCTGCTGGAAGGCAGCAGGCTGAGGACGTGGTGACCAGGATGGAGGTGTTTGAAGATCCTCTTTGCCCTAGAGAGACAGCAGCTGCTGGCGATATTTTGTCGAAAGAGGGGAGGCGACCGCCAGTTATTTTTTTAGCAGTCCTGATCACCCCGTGCAGTCTCTTCCTGTCAGCAGTGGTGGAGCCAGCGTACCACAGTGATGGCATTTGCAAGCACGCTGTCTATGGTGGAGCGATAGAAGTCTGCGTACTCTCAGTGGTGTTAACCAACCACTAAAGGTTTTTTGAGATGTAGGTACCCAAGAAGTGGGGGACCTGCCCCATGGAGTTACCAAGTCCACCTCCTTGGTTTTCCCGATATTGAGTGACAGGTTGTTTTTGACACACCACACTGCCAACCCCTGCACCTTGTACCTTTTACACTAATTTATCTCCACCATTTATAAGTCACACCAGGGAGGTGTCATCTGCATATTTGATGATGGTGTTGGTGGAGTGAGAGAGGCTGCAGTCATTGATGGGATAGATGTAGCATCCAATCCCAGTGGCTTTTTTTCCTTGCTTTTATTGTACAATATTTGCAAATTTTTGTAGCCTGATTAACCAGAGTCAAAGTATTACAAATAGAGTTAAATTGATAAACTTTAACACAAGCGCTTACCGAAGCCAACATAGACGAGCTTTGTTTTTCTTAGACTGTAGATTGATAAACAATTAAAAAGCTTAATGCACAGAGACAAGCAGCAACTGTTGGACATTTACCGGCAGCAGAAAGGAAGAGGTGAATTTTGCTGAGATGGTAAAGCAGAGAATAGGACGTGGTGAGTAATTGAAAACATCCCAGACAGGATGTGGATGCAAAGGGAGGTAGATTACACTGTGTTGAAAAGGATGTGAGGGGAAACTAATGAGTCAGTATTTCAGTAATTGTCCATAGCCAAGAATAAGCATCGACCAAGACAAGACTGAGACAGTAGGCTTGTCTTTAGACAGCATTTAGATCTCCATGTCTTCAAACCCTAATTATAAGGTGACCGGTCTATTTGAGAAATGAGACAGTGACACAGATGTCTGTGGAGCTTTTAATGAGCTGTGCTTCTGTAAACATATTTTCCTTTTTTTTTCAGTGGTGACTGCACAAATACAAATATCCTAAAGTCTGATGTTGATCTATTTTTAACAAAAAATACTTTTTAATGGGCTTACTCTGCAAGAGTTAATCAAATATATTTGGTGTTTGGAGAATAGCATCTTTATTTAAGTTTTAGCTTGGTGCTAAATTGGCAATTTGAAAAGTTTTTATCACTACTGAAGCCCAAACAAAGCACTCAGTTTGACTCAATGTTTTAAAATGCTTCCTATATGCAAGTCTGTTTGGTGTGAAATATGAATGGAAATTATCGTCTCTTACACTCTGACTTCAACAAAAAGCATAGTAGTTTAGCATTTTTAGCCTCCATACCTGATTTTTCTTCAGGTCTATCATTGGATAAAAGCATAAATAACTTCAAAAAATCAAATAATTAAAAAATGCAGTCAAAGTTAGAAATGAGTATTAGGGCCAGACTAAGATATTTGTTTTTAATTATGAAAATAAAGTCATAATATTATGAGAATAAAATCATACTAGAATAAAGTCAATTAATAAAAGAATAAAGTTGAATGGGAATACATCTAAATAATTTGAGAATAAAGTTTTAATATCAAAACAATTAAATTTTAATATGAGAATAAAGTCATATCATTATGAGAACTCCTACACGAGAAAGCAGTCTTCCCACTGCGTTAAAATGAAAAATATCGGGCACCTTGTAAAGTTATACTTTTTTGGTTGTCTAAATAAGAACATATGTAATATTTCCACACAACAGTATCAAATTGTTATCAGTGGCAGAACTTTGGAACTATTGTGCAAACTTTGTATCTATTACGAAGAAAGAACTACAAACTTGGAAGAAGTTGCTTTTTTCTTGACTTTTTTTCATGTAATAAAAACAATAATTCTCTTAGTTTGGCCCTAATCATACTAAGTAAAGTGCGATGTGTAAAAGATTTGTTTCCCCCACTTTTTTTTATAAAAACAACCTAAATATTGTAGGAGAAACATATGTTTATAGTTCTGACACTCTTTGCAGGAAGTCTTAGCAGCAAAGTTCAGCAGCCTGTTCAACACCAATCATAAGAAGCCATGTCCAGAGAAAAAAAAACAGCCTCAGCCTTGGTCTTTACAGGCCAAATCAATTGATTTTTATGGTACCAGAGAGATAGATGAAGGGCTGTGTGTGTGGAATGTAGATACTGATGAATTGCACAGCCAAGTGGATTTTCACAACACCTGACAAGATCACGAGTCAAGATTCACCACTTTCAATCCCCTGCAGGAGAAGGAAATTGGCGAGGCTGGGGAAAAGAAATCCAATGGTCAAAATGAAGAGATAAATCAGATGATGAAACAGTTCTAATAATAGGAGCTGGTTAAACATCAATGGCTGAGAGCAGTGGTCATTAAACTTCTGATATCCCTACATGACAGATGAAATGGTGTGAAATACAGCCACGACTCCCCTGTCATAACACTTTTAACAAAACCTGTCATGAGTTAGTCTCACACAAATAACTGCTGAGAGGCTGTTGACCCCTGTGAAGTCCTCAAGATTTTTATTTTTTTCCCCCCTGTCTCTCAAACCACAGGTATTATGTTGCTTGTTAAAGAAGAATGACATGGTCTTGCAACAAAAGGTCAAGGACGGATTCAGGATCCAATCATCGGGGTCATGGAGACAAAATTACAACCATGAAAGAGAGCAAGATGTAATGGTTGCCTTGCCAATCTGTGTACTGTAATCTTCCAGGTTAGAAAGTTTCTTACCAGTATGGCAGTTCTGCTGGTGCATAAACTTTAGCAACTCAACATTTAAAACTTATCAAAGTCACTCTGTTAGCAGAGATTTCCAACATGTTTGCCGTTCACGATGTATGCAAAGGTCAACATTGGTCAGGAAAGGGGTGGTCAGAGTATGGCATGATTCATAAACCTCATTTGTGTTTGGAAAAATTAATGAAGTCATAAATCATCACCTGGGCCATCCTGTGACAAAATCACTGAACTGCTATGATCTCTGAATGAACCCTTTGAATGGAGACTTAGTTGGTTTCAAGGTTAAAATGTTTAAGGCAGAGTTAAGCCCCAAAAAATAGTTAGAGGTGATTTATCTCTATCAATGTATAGTATGTAGTTCTATCATACAGAGCTGATGCGCATCTCAAAGTGAAGTACCTGTGATTGGTGTTTACCCAGAAGACAGGACACACTGAAGTAATACATTACACTTTTCAAGTTTAATGTATTTATATTCTTCTTTTTATTATTATTATTAATATGAACTGTTGCTTTGAAAAAGCAGTTAGTATTTTTGGGTTTTGATTTGTCAATTTATTATTATTATTATTTATTAATATTATTTTGTTTATTTTTTTATTTTTTTGGAAAAAGGGACAGATATTAATAAGATTTTTTTCTTCTTTCTGCTGCCTTTCATTTTATTTTTATTTTGTGATTTCTATTGTTGTTGTAGTATAGTCTGTTTTTAAAAATGAAATGAAATTAAATGAATAAACAATTAATTTTTAAAGTTATACTCCAGTTTGAACAAGATTAACATTATCATACATCCTTCATTTGTAGTATTACCTTCTTTAAGTCTAAAGCCATGGTTCTGAAGCAGAAAAGACTGAAATACCTCCTCTGGGTTGGGGGCTGAGTTTTTGCCTGGGACGAAAGAGGTCAGGTATCTGGGCGTTTGTCACAGTTTCAGGAAGGTCAAATAACGACAAAAACTTAATTAATCACAATGAAAAGCTGCCTGAGTCACAGCAAACTCAAGGAATCACAAAAAGGCTTGAGAAGAACACAAGGTGGAGGACATGCTGTGGCATGCATGATGCATAATGCTCAACTTGTGGGTTGTGAGAAATAGATGCTAATTATGAGCTTGGGCTGATGGGAAGACCAAGAAACAGGGATCAAAAAACCAGGAACAAGTGTGGCAGACACTACCCCAGCTCACCTTTTCAGAAGTCAACAGTACCGTATCTGTTACTACCTCGCTTCGGAGGAACAGAGGAGTTAGAGGTGTGATGTTTGAATACCCCATCTCCATTTTCATAATGCTGCGTTCACACTGAATGCGATTTGAGTGTCAGGAGCGTCAGGTTTACATGCAAAGTCTATGTGGACGAGCCCGAAGCAGCGTCAGGAAAAGCTGCGGCACGTCTAGCGCAATTTGAGCGGCGCGATTTCTGCGATTTGGGCGATTCGAGCGTTCGACGCGCGTCTAGCGCGTCGGACCCTGAAGTTCAACAATCGGAACTTTTGAAGCTCGACGCGGAGCAGCAACCAATCACAGAGACTCAACTGTGTGACGTAGTGGTAGAGTTACCGACGGGACAGTTTTATGAATGATGTCCACTAACCTGAGACAGACGGACAGGAGCTCTTTAGCTGACATTCAGTGCCTGTAGTCGGTGTCCTGGCAGGAGGTATCAGCACCGGTGCGGGTCAGCGGCTCATCAAACATAGCTCGAGACATAAATACTTCTGAAAGCGAGCCTCGTCACTGCTAGCTAACAAGTCGTCAGCTAGCAGCTCCTGGGTGGTGAAACTCGCCAAACTCAGAACGTCTCGGTATCTCTGGTGAATTAATTATGAATTAATAATCTGTGGAGCACTATATGATCTCTTGGGCTCAGTAAATAAAGCAAAGTCACTTTCTTTATTTCATCCGACATTAAACAGACACCGTCAGAGGAGGGGAGACTGAGGGTAAATGGTAAATGGACTGTACTTATATAGCGCCTTTCTATCCAACCAGGATACTCAAAGCGCTTTACACTAC
>JARVJO010000001.1:13209732-13219885 GCA_031762555.1 Cynodonichthys magdalenae
GTGTACAAGCGTCCAACTTCAAGCGTCAGACGCGATTTTGACGCTCAAATCGCGTTCAGTGTGAACGCAGCATAAGTCTTCTGAATGGACCGAGTTTTTTTTAACATTTTATTCACACGTGGCGATCAAATAAAACAAACTGATAGCACAACAAATAAGCAAGTGTTGGAGTTAACTAATTACTGTATGTGATTTCCCATTGTCTTAAAATAAAATCTTGACAGAGAAGATTAAGTTTCATTCATGTTTTGAAGCGTTGAGTTCCTGCCGTCTTCTAAAGGCTAAAAGATGTTTGATAAGAATTTCAAATATTGAAAGCACTCAAGCGTACTAGGAGTTATCTTTCCCAACACCTGCAAAGTTGGAAACTTCACTGGAAAATTAACTAAATAAAGTCCCTGTGAATTTTTATTGAAGCGAAGTAAACTTCAGCGTTTCTGCTAGTAGTATTCAGTCCCACTCTAGAGCCACCCGATTTGTTATTCAATGCAAAAACATGTGTTCACTCTAACTAACGTGCACCTGCAGCTTCTCCATCCAAACGCGTGCGCAATGCAAATGTCCACATTCACATCCGTCTTCTCATCTCCTCCTATTGTCCCTGCCACTGTTTCTAAAATGGGGAATATCAGTGATGAGCTGTGCAGCTGGTGACAATAAACTAGTAGAGGAACCAATTACCAGCAGGTGACAAGGCTGGAGGTTCAGAGGCTTTCAACGTGTCATTATCTGCGCATCGACATTTCCAAGAGAGAGCCCTGACAGGGCCATTTCTGAGGCGAACCACAATGATAAACCCTGGAGAAAGAGAGTAAAAAGCTAAAAAAAAAGCATTATCTCAGCATTCATAAGTCCTCCTTATGTTTACACCTCTTCAGAGATGGTTATACATGAACGTATGTGCTCGTGCAAATAAACTCATAACTCTCTTCTCCGTCCCATCCTGCCTGCCCCCCCATTCCTCTGACTTGATGAGATTCTCAGAGTGTTTCTTTTATATGTGAAATGGTAATTGTATTTCTCTAATCTAATCCCATTAGAACCCCGTGCCTACCCTGCAAACTGCCCCGAGGCAATTACACCAAATGTCAATGAATTAAGTAATAGCTTGGTGCCAAGCCAGTGGTGCTCACCGTTGATCACTGCTGTCAGTAGAAAAGCACAGCTTGTCAACAGCAAATCACACACACCCCCTCATCTCTCTATACTTGTGTGGATTTTGCATTGACTTATATTGATTTCTACAACCTAAACCTATACCTAACCTCACAGGTACATACCTAACTCTAACCTAAACATATAGGGGAGGGTATTATATGTTTTCCAGGCACATAGTTTAATTCTACATCGCAATCAAGTAATTATATTACCTTTTAATCGTTATGAAAATGGTGTATATCAAAAATAAATTTGACTCTGCATCATAGCCTATCTAGAACACTAGTCTCTATCTCTCCTACTATTTCAGACACTCCCACTTCAGCACATCTTCACAACAATGCTTCAGGGGAGGGGTGCTCTGTGGGGCAGGACCTCGGCTGCAGACTGAGTTCCAGGGAGGGGCTATGTACAAATAGGTGGTGCTACATACCAGCAAGTGTTTGGAGATTCAAGGATTTCTTGCATGAATGAGTCAAAGCGACACCTTAGGTGTATTTTTGATGAGGGAATGTCATTATAACATGATATAAAGCTCAAAAAAGTCAATTTTGCATAATACTCCCACCCACTTTTATTTATATCTTAGCACGAATTCAAACCTGTGAACCACAAAAGAGTTTTTTTCATTGTGTGGAACAGGCAAATTTTCGCAAAAATGACAAAATGTTCCCATAAGCATAGTTGGATGTTAAAATACATTCACACACCAATACAAAAACGTGTACACGCATTCCCACAGAAACACACACACACATGCACATTATCGTTGCTGATGTTCAGAGAAGCATTTACCTTTTCTGTAGGTCACACACTGGTTTGTGTCTGGCACCCATTTAACTCCTGTCCAGAATGCACAACTGTACACACACGCACACACACACACACGCACGCACACAACAAAGAGGTAAATGTAGCAGTTAAAGCAGAGTGTGGTGCTCTCTGGGTTGTGCAAGCTTTCATCTCCCAGATACAACCAGAGCAAAGAAAAAAACATTATTCCCCCTGGACTTGTGTGAATGTATGTGGAGAACAATACGGGTGCAGATCATCTTCTTTGCAACCATTAACTGTATTCAGTAAACACTGACAACCACTGAGGGGAACTCTCCACAAGCATTTGCACAATCATTACGATTTTCTAAGTATCTGAGCAACTCGGTTGGATAGATGAGGCTTTGTGCACATAATAGAAGTGATTGTGGTGTGATGAATAGAGTTTGATTAAAAGTGTGAGCACAACGGTGGAGACTACGATGACATGGTGGTTAGCAACTGAAATTAAACTCTAATCTGTGTGCATGTGTGCAAATGTGTTACAGATTGTGAGCGTATTGCTGAAAATGTATTTATTTTATTTATTATATATATATTTTTTTACTTTTTTATTTCTAGTAAAGTGGATGACCAGGATTTTTAGTAATGCAGAAATAGTTAGAGAAAATTGTGTTGTGCAAAGAAAAAATTGCAACGAAATAGGTCAACAGTATCTAGAAAAGAAGCCAAAACAAACAAAACATAAAGTACAGTATAGTAAAAATAAATTAAAATGTAAAATATTTGTGTTTGCGATATCTTTATGCACTATTCAGGGCTATTCTTTGCCTACCATTATCTGATAACTCCACCCTGCTGCTGGAAGTCCAGCCCCTCAGCTTTTGGCTTTAAGTGACTGTGGCCACATTAGAAACTTAGTTTTAATGGTTGGCCTAATCCATATTGTTTTTTCTGTTAATTTAGGGCCCAACATCTGCTGTGGAGAAAAGCTCCACAGCAGAACAAGCAGGTTTTGACTATTGGGGCATTTTGTACAAGTAGGAGTACTTATAAAAATGCTAGTATCAGTAGATATTGGGACACTCCTATAAAAAACCCATGGCATACCAGTATTGTACCAATGACATTAATTGATAAATTAATAAAAGTTCAAATTCTCTGTATTTTTATTTTTCCAGGTAACTAAATTAAAGTCTGGACTAATATTCAAATACTGATTACATTGTTTGTTAAACTTTAACAATCTCAAAGACAGAGACCAGATTCAAATAACACAACAGTGTTTGGTGTAGAACAATATAGGAAAGTTAAATTTTAATCTAGAATGAGCGTTTAATTTAACTTTCTGGACCATTTGTTCCGTTTCCTCAACGTCAGCTAATTTCTCAGGCCCGGCTTCAGCAAAGGATTTGCTGCGTGATGCACATTGTTTATCACGTCTGCATATGCATCTTTTGCCTCACTTTTGTTTTTAATTACAGCAAAAACGCACTGAAGCACAGATGACACCATTTCCTGCCCAGTGGCACCATCTGGTTGTGGAGAATTCCCTTAATTCTCCTCCTGATCCTCCCTGCTTACCTCCTTGCTTATTTCTCCCACCACTTTCGGGGGTAAAAAAATGCTCGAGCTTTGGTCATTTTTCAGCCTTTTACAAGCATCCTAAGACAGCAGTCACTGTGTGGTTCTGCATCTATCTCTTCCCCTCTCTTCACCTTCTTCTTGTCTGTCTTCCACATAGTTTCACTGCTTGCCTCTCCCTGAGCATTCCTCCCCTCCACCTCCATCTCTGTTTGTCGCTGACAGCTCCACTCCTGGGGAGCACTGAGGGGCGAGAGAAAACAAAGATTTGGTTCAGTGGCTCTTATCTTGATTTTCCACAGATTGGATGGGAGATTAGGAGGAGCATTTATTCATACGCAACACAATCGCTTCCCCCTGCAAATGCAATAAACCTGACTGCAGACCACAGGGGTAGCAAGCTATCAGCACAAATGTGCCATCTGTGACAAGGCGTCTCTCTGTTTTGTACCTAAAACCGTGATTTGTCTGGGAACACAGTGTACCGAACAGAGAATCTAGAGGAAAAAAAAAGCTGATGTAAAAATGCAAGACAGGAGGAAAAAGTGAAACAAAGACACAATGAGGTGTACACAATCCTAAAGTAAAGTATCACCTCAAAAGATAAATCAAAAGTTAACTGTACAGTAACATGTTGTAAATCCAAATATTCTGTTTCATTGCATAAAATTTCACTTGGTGTATTTAATGTAGATGAGAAAATATGCAGCAGCTGAGAGCCTCAAAGACAAATGAACAAAGTTTGGAAGGATGTAGAAGCCGGAACTGCCTTTGAGAGAGCGCCACACTGAGAAGATGAACTTGGAATAAAGTGAGCTCAGCAGTCATCTGGAGGTTTAAGACAGTAAAGACAGAAAAGAAACCATTGTGACAAACAGGAATTTTCAGTCTCAGAGAGATGAACAAAAAACGGGGACATTTTGTCAGTACATAAAATTGGATTGGTAGATAAACATTTTAGAGGGGAAGCATCTAGGTGTTCTGTCTTGCTTTCAGGCAGTCAAAGTATTATGGCTGATGCTTGAGTGTGTTGAGGTCTCCACATAACAGACAGCTGTGGGCCAGATCTGGTGTCAAGCTGGCACAGCTGGCATGACAAGTGGTTTGTCAACTGAATGTGGGCCAGGTCTGGCAATGATGGCACTGGTTTTAAGATGGCATGCCACAACTGGATCGTTGTAGTTCGGTTTATGTGTCCAAAATCTGTCAAAGCCACATCTGGCCCAGGTTAGTTTGTTTTTTGTCATGCTGGCCTATGCATGGACCACCTCTGACAAACTACACCTGGGCCAACAAAGGGCCTTCATTCTTTGTAATATTTTAGGCTGAATGTTAATGCAGTGTGTGGGCCAGAACTGGGCCAGACAAATTTTGATATGTTGGTAAATTCTTAGACAATTAATGTAGAAAATCCTAAAAGTTTTTAAATTGATGTTTGAGGTCAAACATCAGGAATCTCAATAGGCTTATGATGAGTGTAACCTCAGTTTAGCACTGCCATACCAAATTAAAAGCAAAATTCTTTAATATTATTCAGTAAACCATGTTATTGGGTCAAATTCACAATCCAGTCTTTTTCCTTACTTAAGTCATTTGCATAGTTTGATTTACAATCTGTTCCTTCAGTGTAGTAAACTGCATAATCTGATTTAATTCAATTCAATTCAGTTTATTTACATAGCGCCAAGTCACAACAATTGTTGTCTCAGGGCACTGTACACAAAAAAACAATAAAAGCTAAAGAAATTATCCTGGGTTTAATAAATCTTATTGTAGAATTTCCTATCCAATCTACAGTTTAGTGAACCATACATATATACATAATACGGTAGAATTTAAATCTGTTCCCTTAGTATGATCCTCTCTATGGTTAGATTCACATTACCTTCATTCATTGTAGTAGACAGTCAGGGCTGGCTCAATTGTGTTTTGGTTTATGTGGTGCTGACCCATGCTTGGCCCATTTTTGGCAAACCACATCTGGGCCACTTAAGGGCTGTCATTCTTTGAGGTATCTCCGTAGAATGTTGGTGGATTTTGTGGGCCAGAACTGGGCCAGACACATTTTGCCATGTGGGTTGGTCTAACCTTTGGATAACGTTAAAACCATCGTCTCTAACGTCACTAAAATTCGACATTCAAGTCATTTGTTAAAACAGTTCAATTAGAGATATTTTGTAAAATTTGTAAGCATTTTTGTTTAGATTATTTTTAGACATTTCCGAGCACTTGTTCAGCTTGGCTTATGCTCTAATTTGATTGAACTAAGATTTTAGATTTTTTTTTTTTTTTTACAAGTTTGTTTAAAAGTTATTGGTCCAGAAAGTGAGGATTTGTCAAACTTACCTAACTAAATTCATTTATTCATTTACTTGTGTTCATTAAAATGTCTGATAGCAAATCCATGAGCACTGGGATAAATGGAGTTCCCCGACCTCTAATTTTATTTCAACACCTGGCACTTGGCGGGCTTAGTAGAGGGACGTGCCATCTTACCAGCCATAGATTACATCTAAGCAGCAGACCTGCTTTACTTCACACTTCACATTTGCTGAAAGAACATACAAAAACGTAACATAAAAACTTCCCCAACTGGCAAGAAAACCACCACTAGACAATTTGTTCCTTCTCTTTGAGGGGAAAAAAAAGAGGTGAGGATTCAGGCACACTCATCAGCCTCTCCTTCATCTCTCTGACTGAACGTCTGCTTTGATTTTACATTTTGGAGGATCCTTTCACATCCTTAAGAGCTGAAAAATACCAAAGCCCTGGTGGGCAAGATTACAGCAATAAAGTCACATCATGTAACACGGACAATATAACTTCCTGTTCAAAGGTGAAAGGGTATGAAAGAGGCAAGATTTTGAGTCAAAAGGTACGTGACAAAATGTATTTGAATTGGTTTTTCCATTTTGTTCACACTGGTGCTGCGACAGATTGGCTGTTCTTTGATCTATCTCATTAGCACAAACTGAAATTTCTAAGCATCTTGACCGACTCAAGTGAATTGAATCGCTTTAGTGAGAGACTGAGATTAACTGTAGTCCATAAAATCAACTTACTTTACTACCTCTAACTAGGGTTGGGATATATTGGGATAAAAATGAATCCTGATATATTGTGGCATTTATTAGATGATACTTATAATAGCAAAAAATAACTAATATATGATATTTGCATGTTGTTGACTGTAAATTAGACCTGTGTTCTAAAATTATACTTACAACTTATCAAGCAAACTAACTTCTTTCTTTTAACAGGTTCAAACAGTAAGCTCTGAACTGAAACCAACCTTTTCCACAATGTGGAGTAGCAGCATATCTTTAGTAACCTGGTATGCCACAGCCCGCCTCGAGTTATCTCCTTTCAATGCTTACGGTGCCGTGCATTGTTACTATTTTTCTTCTTCCGGTGCTTACATTGCCACTCGTAAGGGACAGACTGAAAGTGCATTGTGGATTCTTGAGTAGATTTATTTCCAAAATTTGCTGGAGGACAGTTTGCCGTAGCTATGTTGTGGCATTTGTTGACTTTCCTCGTACACCGGTTCACGGCATTCTTTCAGGTTATTAAACAAGTTTGCAGTGTTAGGGTTAGCTGCTTCTCGATGCCTTCCGCCATTGTTTTTATGTTATGGGCTCGTGTGCTCTTGATTTGTTGCTCACAAAAATATGTCACTGTCACGTGGCAGAAATCGCAGTAATCACAAAGTGGGAAATTTTAGTTAACAGTTTTTCATGATTTATTGGTTAATTGGACATAATACAATTTTGCCTGACCCTACCTCTAAATAATAAGATAGTTATTACATATGTTACCATTCAAACTTGGAGAGCAACTCATGGTTTTGTGATGCCAGAAGGAATATCCCACGGACTGCTGGCTTGGCAAGTTGTCTGTCAATAGGATGTGGGCCAGGTCTGGCAGTGACTGCACTGTTTTTAGGATAGTATGCCACAACTGACCCAGTTGTGGTTTGTGTGGTTTATGTGATGCTGGCCAATGAATAGACAACCTCTGTCAAACTACATCTGGGCCACCAAAAACTCATTATTCTTTGAGGTCTCTGGGCAGAGTGGTTAGTGCCTCATGTGGGCCAGACAAAATTTTGCTATGTGGGATGTTTATTTTACACAAAGTTTCATTTTAATGTTCTTTTGTAGAAATTAATTCTAGAGTCATCCATTCTGGACCAATGTCAAAGCTCAAATCTTTTTCCAATCATGTTTGCCATCATCAGTCCATTACATAGAGTCTCTGTCACTGACTTGATGGATGTACAACAACCTCCACTATGACACATAAATCTTACTTGTTCCACATCTAAGCGATATCTTAACTGTAGCTAATAGCCTGTTTGTAAAGTGACATGGGCAGTTTAATACAGAAATAAGTAATAAAGTATAATTGCCATCCTTTTCATCTCAGCAGCTACCATACTGTGTTCTCGGGAAGCACACAGCATATCTTCCTTAAGAACCAAAAATTGTTGAAAAAAGCACTAGAAAACTTAAACGTTTCCAACAACGAGGTGAAGCACATTCTATTAATTGTCTGAAATAAATTTAATTCATTCATTCATTCATTCATTCATTCATTCATTCATTCATTCATTCATTCATTCATTCATTCAATCTTAGGATCGTTCCTGAGATTATAAACAGTTGCAAGATAAAATAACATTTTCATGAGTTAGAAAAATGATAACGCTAAACTTGCTATAACTACCATCAGTATTTAGAGTTTTAATCGTTCTTCCACAACAACAAAAGTTTACACTTTTAAAGGAACTTTCAATGCTGGCTGATTTCCCTGCAGTACTTTGTTATGCACATCAAAATGCATCCAACTTATTATGTCCCATGGGTGCTGAGTTGTGATGTCAAATTAGGAGCACAATATATTTAAGATTGAACATCAGATTGTGCATGCCTTTCATGTAACCATATATTCAAATCAAAAGACAGTTCTGTGAGAAAACATATAGATTATTTATTTTATCGATTTCTACCAAAGTGCCTCGACAGCAAAGCAGCTTCCAAAACTTTCCTTCAGCACTTCATCACTTTAGGAACAATCCACACTCCACCCCCACATTTTTTTTTTATGAGAAGTTTCAAAATTGAGAAAAGGTTTACCAACACAAAGTTCTTTCTGAAAAAAATTGATCTTTTTCAAAACTTTTTTTTAATACCAATTGTAGTAACTGTTTAAGCACACAATCAATGTAAAATCCAAGGGCACAGAGTGATAAGCAAAATAGGCTTCTTTGTCACCTACATGTCCTGCCCTAAATATACGTCCTGTTTCTAAAAAAAGCTAAAGTTTTGAAACTGTTTTTAAAGAAGTCTTTATTCCTCACCAAAAGCAAATTAACAGGTACAAACACAGCAGAAAATATTTATTTTTCCATACATCCAGGGTACTGGACAAAGGGCCAGAATCTATAAGGGGGTGTTCTTTGTTGTATCACTTGCATCAGTACAAACCCGTTTGTCTGGTGTCCCTGTGCTGCCCTTTTTTGCTTAGTACAGCAAATCTGACCTTGATACTTGCTCCGCTTGGCACTGAGATGACAACCCTGTCTAATCACACTGAGCCATGCTTCAGCTCTAGCAGGATTTGGCTCTCCAGCACTTTGACAATTTTTTGACTCTGCTTGGCTTGTCTGTGGCCCAATAACTAAACACCAGCACATGTTGCCATCAGTAGCACTAAATGCCAATTACATGCTCTCCCCCAGAATTTACTGGCAGTTAAGTGGGATTGGAGAAAAGTTGCTTTTGTTACGAATGCAACTGATGTATTCTGTGTTGTTAGAACATGGTGACAATAAAGTGGATACTTAACATTTAGAGACAGAAACTGTGCTATTACTTTATAAGAATGAACTGTGTAACTGGTTAGAGGGGTATTATTTTACATCCCTTTGACTTGTAATGTAAAGCAATTGTTATGGTCTTTGCTGAGCGGTTCTCTAGAATGTTTATGAACAGTTCTTGTCTAACTTGTGTTAAACTGATCTTTTATCAGCCGTTGGTTTGAAGGAAGAGTTCGGTCCTGATCAGATAGAGAACATATTTGTTAGTCAGAGTGAAGCCAAAGTAGACTGATGTCGACTAGTTCAATTAGTGCTTTATAAACTTTTACATTGCGTTCAGTTGCTTTGCATTATGGGTGGCTTGGGATCAGAAAGTCTTGGGTTCGATTACCCGCCATGCCCATGGTGTCCTGCTTGGGTATGATTGGTCAAATGCATGGAAACATGCACTGATGGCTTCACATTTAATTTCACATTTTACTCTTATTTACATTTTCTTAATTATTTGCAAATGCAAAAAGCAGTGGCAACATTTCTGTCAAAAGTATTATAATATTTCTGCTGAAATAACCATGTATTATGAATAATGTGAACTACCAGTGTTGAAAGTAGCTGTTGGGAAGATCAACGTGACTCGTAGTAGCAGCATTGTAAGAGGGGAACAATTGGACACAGAGGCTTCCACCCCTGTTTAACAACTGGTGGTTTCATCTTCACAATTTTTTAAAAACAATTAAATATTTATACACTCACCGGCCACTTTATTAGGTACACCTGTCCAACTGCTCGTTAACACTTAATTTCTAATCAGCCAAT
>JARVJO010000001.1:13247566-13257606 GCA_031762555.1 Cynodonichthys magdalenae
TCAGGCCGTTTCCATTCAGCTTTTCTGATGCGAAATTTCAAAATGCGAATTAAGAAACGTTGATGGAAACACGACTAGTGTCAACTAGGGGAGTTTGGCTCATCCAACACTCCATTCTAATCGTTGCTATAGTCTTGATTATGACAACTCAAGTAGGGTCAGTGTTCAGGATTTGGTGTTAAATTCTCGATAGTCTTTGGACGAATGGTAGAAAAACAAGGCCAGTTTCCCTGAAAACTCCTGTTTGTTTGTTGAACATTCAACCAACTTTGGACACCATCATTCTAAAGTCAAATTCCAAAATAACCTTTTTCTCTTAACCCCATAGCCATATACCTTCATTTCACGATTTCACAGCAAGGGTTAGGGCCTCTGCATGGTCCATTCAAACCTGTAAAATCTGCTGTCATTGTCGCTGTTGGGTGATGAAAATTGCGTCATTTTGTTCTCAGCTTCATGTCTTACACCCTTCTTGTCACAATCCCCCAGGCAAAACTTTTCAGACCCTTCCGCATTTGAAATTATTGTGATTGGTCCGTAGTTCAAGGGCGTCTTTGTTCATGCTGGAAAGCGCTCAGACAACAATGATGGCGTTTTGCTTCAACTACTCCTCTTTCAGAAGCCAGTTGTTGTACATCCAAACAACATGGATCATTTTAATGAGCAGTTATCAGAGGCCGTCAAAAAGCATGTCCATCTATATAACTCTTACAGACTCTTACTGTATAAAGATAGTCAAATGGCCAAAAACTCATGGATGGAGAGAACACAGACGTTGTGCATGGAGGAATCCATCTGCCGAAAAGTGTGGTGACAGATTTGTGGCCAAAGTAATGTCAGAAATTGGTTTGGAGAATTTTTTTTTTTCTCAGGAAGAAACCCTGTGCTGTGACATGTACAGCAGCAGGTGTTTCCCTGGAGCCCAGCACCGTGTGTCTCATGGGCTATGAAAGGTGTGTGCAAAAAAGAACATCGAGCAATCATGTGACCGTGAGTCGACTGTTCGGCTTCAGGTGGAGCATTCTGGGTCATTTAGGGGGTTGTTCCAAATCTTTTTGCCGTGTAGTGAGAAGGCAAAGGAAGTAGGGTTAACAGATTTTTTTAGGGGTACACTTTAAACAAAGTAGTATGATCTGGGTTGGCAAGAAGTAAAAAAGTTAGTATTTTCTGTCATTTTTCCTATAATAAGCAAAATATGTAAATACTTTTATATATTGGAGTCGATTACCAGCTTTATAACAAATTATCATGACACATTTGGGCACGTTGAACTTGTACTACCTAAAAGGAATCCATGACAATTAATGATGTATCATCTTCTTGAAGGGTTCATAGAATATTTCACTCACTACTGCTCATCCCTTAAATCAAGGGCCAAAGAATAGAGACAGGTGTATTCAACAAGACCACCAGAAAATGGAATTTAACCCATGGGAGGTTCATTAATTCAGTCGTCTCTATGGAGATTATTCTGTCTGTTTCCTCTTGATGACTAGAAGCTTTACTTTTCACAAGAGTGGGTGTTGTTAACAGCTTTAGACACTTGATGTGGCCCTTTGAAACATCTGACTATTCGATAGTCTATGATTGTGCCAAGGAAAAGTTCATATTTATGGTTTTTAAAAAGGCAGTGATTTTTATTTTTAAAGTCCTGATTCACATGTTTTTCTGCCCACATCTCTCCTTTGCTCCTGACTACATAAAGGCCACACTTTTTCCTGTTTTGGCACAAATGTTTAGTTTTAGATGCATATAATGAGGCGAAGCGTTGTCCAAGATGGACATAATTCTTAGCAGGCTCTTCGCAGTTTTATGCCAGATTGTTGAGAATCTTCTCAGTTTTTGGACTTCTGGGCAGCATCATTAATCCAGCTTTTTGCATGTGCTTCTTGCAGCATATCCACGCGGCACAAATGTATTCTGTGTTTCACCCAAATTTAACAACTGTCTAATTTAAGCTTTCTCCAAATGCCGAGTTGCAACTGTAGATGGATGAGTCTCGGGAGACTGAAGCCAAAAATTGCTGAAAGCGCTCGCTAATAATCTCCACTGCAGCCTTTAAATCTTGACACGGAGCAGTGAGGAGACATGATGGGAAAAGCCCTACAGGGTCCATGTAAAATTTAACATGAGACACAAATACCTATTTATATAAGCTCAAAGGGAACCTTTTAAGTTGTTTTCAGCGTTTTTGATTTTTGTCTCTTATATAATTGTAGGCTGTAAAAAGTCCAGTATTTTTACCCAAGTTCTATTTTTTTCCAACTTTATTTTATTTACTTTTACCTTTTTTTTTACTTAAACATGTTTAAGCAAATGATTAAGTAATAAAATAGCAACCATTCCAAAGGAAAATAGGCTAAATTAAATAATAATAACAGATTTTAACAAAAAATACAATCAAACCTTTCAATTCAGCAAATCATTTGATTTAATAACATACTCTAAAATTGTTTTTTAGCTGATTTATAAAAGGGGAAAAAAAAGTATTCTAGTCTTTTTGTAACGTATGATAGGACCATAGAGTTAATTAACACTAGACCGAGCCCACTGTGACATGAAGGAGCATAAATGGCGACCATACAGGGCGTCGGCTCACAGCTATTGGCTAACCATCTTCTCAACAGGTCAGGTTTGTCTAATAGAAACTTAAAATAGTTAAATATATAATGTTTTTTTTACACTGTGTAAACATTACATAAATCAGAGGCAAAACCAGCTCATAATATTAAACAGTTTGTGCTAAACTGTAGAATGACTCAGCAGAGTGCTACACTCTGTATAACAATATAGGCTACAGAAGCTAATATCTGCTAACCTGTTCAGAAGTTACCAGTGATTACACAGGCTTTACAAGCTTATTTTCATTTTAAATTGTTACATTATTAGCTTCAGTTCTGGTCAAATCACATCCACATTGAGGTAAATAAGATAAAAATCTGTTTACTTGGGAATGAGCCACATTTTCCTGTTTCTTTTCTGTTGGTACATCCATAACTCACACAGCTTTCTGACACACTTGCCCTGTGTTTTTATGGCCGATGTTGCTGCATGTGGCTAAGACGCACTCCAGTTGTTATATGCACCTCCATGATTAGTACTGTTTTGCTTATAAATACTGTATCTAAAATTCACTCTGTTTCATAAATGTTACATTAGTACTGTGATTGAACCAAATTGACCCACTGATGATGATCACCTTGGCCAAGTCAAATTTTGCAAGATCCGCCTAAAGATTTTTTATATTTTTATATACATTGAAACATTACATTTTGCATGTATCATGACCAGCCACCTTTACATTTCAGGACTTTCTTTCAAAATGTTATTCTGTTTTCTCACAGTGACTTTTTGCATATTAACCACATGCTTACTTTCCTTCCCATTCTCCACTTACTGCAGCTCAAGTCACCTAGATCACTGCACTCCCACAAAGGACTATTTAATAATACAACCACACATTGACATAACATTTAATTTGAAGTAATAGAAACATATTCACCTGGAAAAACTAACTGTCATTCTCCTCAAAGCTGATGCTTTTTGAGTTCACCCACCCAAGCTTCACAAACCTAAATATGATACTTTGTACAAACTGATCTCCAGCTGAGGTTTGACTCAGCCTGCTGAGTGTTAGTCCAGCAGACCGAGCACAAAGCTTACTGCGATGTACAATAAATAATTCAATATTTACTCTGTTATCACCTGAACTGCTAACATCTTTTCACTGCTTACTTGTGGATTTATAAAGACTTATCCAAAAAAAGACGTTGGCTCTTTTTTGCCAGAATTCAAAGGTACAGAATTTAACAAACTCTTACTTTGAAAGTCACTCCAAAAGTGTTGACACATTTATTACAGTTTTGTTTAAGTTTTATTTCAAAAAGTATAAATTATAGATCACAATCATCCAACTTTGAAAAACAAAAACTCCTCACCTATGCAATAATTATGTCATGACATTTAGAATATCAAAGAGTTTCCTCATTTTGTTTCCATAATGTTTTGCATCTCATCTGATCGCTTGGTAATAAAGCTCACTGTTCATTTGATAGATTCCCATTTTCTGGAATTAAAGGTGGATCTGCTATGGTGCATCTCCTAATGACATCCTATTTCCCATAACAGTCCTGACATTTTGGTTGCCTTATTTGTTTTGCACTCTTTGCCTTCTCTTTGAAGGTCACTCCGAAATTACTTTAAAGCATGCAAATCTCTATGTCCACAATTCACCTTTGGTACCTGATGAGTTGAAGTTAGAGGAGGAGGCAGTCAAAGAGTGTAACTGGAGAAAATAGTGGTATTCTTTGAATCCAGTTTTCATTAATAGCTGTGAGGACAAGCCCTGTGCTTCGCTCCTGAAGTCATATCTGTAACACCAGGGACACCAAGAACCAAAGTTTGTTGGTAGCATGATTTGTCAGATACTTTTCCAAGATTTTTACTTTGTTCACTACGACAGAGTATTAGGGCCACACAAGATTTTTTTATTTTATTAAATTACGAGAATAAAGTCATGATATTACGACATTAAAGTCGAATGAAAATAAAGCCATAATATTACAAGAATAAAGTTGTAACATTACGAGATTAATGTTATAATATTGTGAGAATAAAGTCATAACATTACGAGATTAAAGTCAGAATATTACAAGAATGAAGTCGTAACATTACGAGATTAATGTTATAATATTGTGAGAATAAAGTCATAACATTACGAGATTAAAGTCAGAATATTACGACATTATTGCTACATTTAGCTTTTAGCCAGTCTTTTGATATGTATAGCTTTTATCAAAATTTTTGCTATTTTAATTTTTAGCTAGCCTTTTGCTACTTTGAGCTACGATTCTGCTACATTTAGCAAGCCTTTAAAAACATTTTACTTTTAACAGACAGTTGCTATGCCCTATTTGTACTTTTTAGGTTTTCACTAGCAATTTGATATTTTAGCTTCTAGCTACTACTTTGCTACATTTAGCTTTTAGTTAGAACTGGCTAGTGTTTTGCTCTATTTAGATTTGGACTAGTTATCTTTTGTTAGCTTTAGTAACTCAGTTTAATTTTTTTAACAAATTTCAAACAAATCAACATTCAATTACTTTTTTTTGCATAAAATGCAGTGTCTTCAGTTTTTCATGTTCAAAAAACTATAATCTAAACTAAACACTTAGAAAGGCACCAATTGTACTTTTAGCATTAGTGCTAAAAGTAGCAGCAGTGCTATAAGTTAATTTTAGACTGAAATCCTACTGTTTAAGCACAGTTAGGGATTAGGTGTTTTGCTCAAGAGCACCAGAACATGGGCATGATGGGGGATCAAACATGCAACTCTTCAGTCTCCAGGCAGCTGCTGCACACCCTCCTGCTACGAGAGACTGCAGTTTCTCATTGTGTCATAATAGGACAAATTGTGATATGTTGGTAAAACAGTTGAAAAGAATCAGAAAATGTACATAAATACGGCTTTTAAGCTCCTATCTAATTTGCAACAATTTCTCTTTTTTTCTGCTTTGTTTTTGTTTCAAATTTACCTTTCTTCCCTCCCTGCTCCCCGTCCCACTTTGTGAAAACAATTAGAGCATCTCTGCAGCAATGGATCACACGTAGTTGAATTATGTCAAGGTGAACAATTATCATTTTGAGATGAATAAATTAGAAGAATCTAATTACCGACCCGTATTGAATAGTTGCCAGCCCAAACACTGGCATTTCAGAAGAAGGGATTTAATTATGGTTTGGGTGCTTTGAGGAACTGTTGCTGACATTGTTTGTGACAACTTTGGGCCTGCGGGAAGGAGAGACAAACAGGGGCGAGGCGCGACATCGTGGCGAGGTTTCAGTGTCAAAAGTCCAAACGGCCATAACTCCCATTTGTCCTGAGTGAGGCGACATAACGCTGCAGGGGGAGATTTATTTCAACTTCCATCATGTTAGAAAGTTTAGATCAACAATAGATTTATGTCAGTTGTATGGTGTGTATTTCTGTTAGCAATGGATTTTAATGAAACCTTCAAAAAGTAATCATTGGATGTTCGTCTAGAACTGATTAAATTTTGAAGTCATCCCAATCCAAGATGGTCGCTACCACTAACCTAATTGAACAAACACAAAAAAGGCTACAACTAAGCCAGTTTAAGAGATATTGAACTAAACTTTGGTGTGGTGGTAGCTGAGAATCTTCCCTATGAAATATTCCAAAGGCTAACAAAATTTGTGAGATTTTTTTGTGGAAAACTTTTGCATTAACTGTTAGTGTCAACCCTTCTTGACTGTTAGCAAAATATCTTGAAAACCACTGAATGTTTTTTAATGAAACTCTCAGAAAATAATCATTGGATGTATGTTTATAACTGAATAAAGTTTGGTGTCAGCCCAATTCAAGATGGCTGCTACAGCTAATCTCACTTAGCAAACACATAAATGGCTTTAACTCAGTGAGTTTTACTGATATTGAGATAAACTTTGGTGTGGTAGTAGCTGAGAGTCATTACCAACACATACTGAATTTTAACACATTGTGCTAGTTGTGTTTAAAACATTGGCAGAAGTTTCATTGGTAAATTTCTGGTGTGTCTCTTACTTTCAGGCTGCCCTTTTTTCTAATTGAAGTCCTCAAAGGTGGATTTGTTTTTTTTCCAACTTTAATGAAATGTCATTGTTTATGCTCTTCATAAATTATCTCTCTGATATGAAAACAAGCTTAAATCTGTATCATAAAACAAAGTAACTAACAGTCAATGTGATACTTTTTTATTTTAGGAGAGAATTAAGGTGGAATTTGCAAGTCAGAAAATAAAATGTCTCTCTGCACTCCTGTTCTTCATCCATGCATAATGCAGAAGCTATCAAATAGTAAAATTAATATGTATTTTTCATTGTGTTGCTCCATCAGATGATGCCTCATTGCATCTGCTACTTTATGGTGGATTTTCGGAAGCCAAATGAGCCACTGAGCAGTAAGTGGTTGATGTAAACAACACTTTAAATAAATCATGCCAGTTGCTTTTCATTGGGTTTACTGAGATAACCAAAAACGTTGGCCTTCTCTTCCATAAGGGTCATCTCAATTTGAGCCCACTTCACAAAGTAGGATGATATCCCACAGCAGATGTTTTCTAAGTTTTTTAAAACCAGGTAGAATCCAAGAAAACTGACTTGACACAAAGAACTAAAACAAAAGCTGTAGCACTTCCAGTATTTTCATTTTATGTATATGTTTATCTGTCAACTCAATGATTCTGATAATGGAGTCCTTTTAAAATTGACTAATGCTGTATACCGTGCCATACATTACACATCCAAACTATGGAAACACTGGTATGAATGTCTCCTGAAGGGATAGGGTGTTTTTTTTTCTAATATTTCTTTATTTGTATTATGGACCATAAGTCTGCAAGTAAAGTACATCGTCATCGTCAATAATGTGGCTAATTTAAATCAGTGGTTTCCAAAGTGGGCAGTGCAGTTCCGTTGCAGGTGGAGGTGACTGAATAAAAAAAATATAAAGGAATGTTTGGACACTGGTAGAATAACTGAAAATTTTTTGTTTAGGCTCCCATAGAAATGCAAAAAGGTGCATTATAGGTGCATTTTTTTGATCAACAAACCTAAAGTTTATGCTTTTAAACCCATTTTGCGCAGGGAGGCATTGTTTAAAAATGTATGTATTGAAAGATGTTGAATATTGTCACAGAGAAGAAAGAACAGTTAAAACTAAAATTATTAAACTTTAAAGGTGGTTTATTGTTTTGTTTAAGCGTGTATTCACACCAGGAAAGTCCTTTGGTCCACTTGTTTGGTCCGGATACAAATCGTACTTTATTTTTTTTAGTTTGGTGTGGTTTGCATTCACATTGTGGTTTTTTGCAAGTGGACTATAATTTATAAAGAAAGCCACATGGGTGACGATCATTGCTCCCATTGGACAGAAATGATGGGGGCAGGACCGAGCACAGACCCAGAAATAAAGATGGTGCTGTTAATACAACTGGCTATTAGGAATATCAAGAGCAGCTCATTCAACGTTGGTTTCGTAATGATATACTTTTAATTTTTGGACATCGTTGGCAAAGTACAAAGAAGATGAAATGCTCTGCGTTCCCTGACCCACAACAGATCGTTTGTAGCACAGTGTTAGCATTAGCAACACTGAAGGTCTATTTGTTACCATGTTGATTAGCAGTGGTGGCTCGTGAAGTCCCAAAAGTCTTATGTTTCTTGTTGTTGGTTCGGTTCGAGGCCGGTCTGTATTCACACCAGTAGTGAACCGCACCAGAGTTTGTTTGGAGGAGAATCAAGTTCAGCTAAAAAATGAGTCTCGGCCCGCACTAGGGTTTGCATAAGTGTAATCACACCTAAATAAAAGGTCCAAACCAACACAAAACAAAATATTATGTCCAACATTGTCCCAAAAAAACAATTTTTTTTTTGGTCTCACAATTTGTTTGTTTTGGATCTGGATCACCATAACTTTTAAACCTAAATCCATTTGTATGTATTAATATATAACAATATTTATGTGCATTTGAACGAGTATAAAAGACTCGAGACAGAGTTAAGTTTAGAGAGGTTCTTTGTCCTCGAAGGTAACGTAACATACACAACAATTTTAGAACAAGACAAGAAATGAGAAATGGGGCCTTGAAGTATCTCAACAAACCTCTCCAGGGCCAATGGTGCTCTCTCCATCATCAATGATCATACATTCAGATTCTGTCTTTTCATTGAAGAGCAGCTCAGAGATTTTAGTTTCCTTTTTCTATTCTTTATCCTAGCTACACACTAGCTGTTGAAGCCAAAACTGTGTCCCGCTTATCAGCAAGGCAGAAGGGAGGGGAGCCACCGGATCAAAGAAAGTTGATCACTCGTGTTTTATCACAGGCAGAGACAGGCCACCTCTTGTGAATTAAAGGAGAAACAGTGTCTCACTCCCTCATTTGTCACCACACAGTAATGTTCAGTAGCTCCTTTTCTTTCGGCTCCAGTGCCAGAGAGATAATCCGGACTGAGTCAGGGCAACAGAATCCACCTTACCTGAGGAGTTGGACCTCACTAGTCCTTGGCTCGGCAGAGGTCATCAGTGCCCAGACAAAGCTGAAGTGCTCTGAGCCATACTTTTTTTTTTTGTAAGTTGCTTTATATTGTTTTTATTTTCTCTTTCAGGTACAAAAATTGGAAAAGGCTGAATAAGACAGACTGAAAAGCTTTACAAAGACAGAGGAATTAAGGATATCTTTTGACGTACGTAGACCTCTTTAAATAAGTTATATAAAATCACATTCACTTAAGTAGAAAAGAAAACTAAAGAGGCACATCTTTTATTATCATAGTACAAAAATGAAAAAGTCATTTTTTAGTCATTCATGACTAACAAGTTCTACCATACACACATACACATTGGGTTTTCTACTCTTCTGGTTTTACTATTCTCATTGGGACTTTACATTGACTCCCATTCATTGTCCAGTCATTTCTATCACCTAACCTCCCCCTTTATGAAGCACAGCACATGGCTGAGTTCTACTCATACAGTACACCTACACTCACCGGAATATGCCAGTCATATTCCACTACATCTTACACAGCACATCCAAATCAACAGGCTGTCTCCAACTGGAACAACCGACTACACCATGCACTTCCCATAAAGCTAGGACCCAGTGGCCCAGGACTGGACCTGATCTCGAGTGACCGTGCACTTCCTAAGGGTTTTACCAACTCTGCGGAGCCATTGGGCGGCAGGTGGGAACCTCTGAGTAAATACTCCACAAACCTGACAATGTACCCTAAACCTAACCACCCAAGTACATACCTACCCCTAACCAGAACTCTATTCACAACTTAGTCCTAACCCATGACCCCAAACACAAAAACGGCATTTATACTTAAAAAACCTGGGGCCTCATTTATAAAGGATTGCCTGGAAACCATACTAAAAGTGAACGTATGGCCAAAAGGTGGAAATGGCGTACGCCAAAAAAAATTCAGATTTATAAAACCGTGCGCACGCACACCTTCAAGCACTTTTCCTTTATTGA
>JARVJO010000001.1:13264481-13282209 GCA_031762555.1 Cynodonichthys magdalenae
ACCTTTGCGTGAAAAGTGGCGTACGCAAGTTTCTGGGCTCGTTTTGTGCAACACAAGCTTTATAAATCCGACCCCTGGGCTTTGGGTCCCATAAGGAGCATTGATTCCCCACAAGGTAGTATTTATTTGATAAATGGTCCTTACAAGTTATCAAATGCTAGAACACAAACACATACACACAAACTGCCTCATTCCCATTGGCCACATGTTGAATGACACAAGAGAAAATGTTTAATTGTACACTATGGGGGCAGGGTTACCTTCTGGTACAAATTTTTAATGTCTGGTCATAATCTTAAGATAGTCCATTTAAGATTTCAGACTTTCTGATCTACATGCATGGACACTATAAAATCATCTAAATGAGGGTTTTTCAAACTTTTTAGCTTCCAGACCACAAAATAATAGTAGCAGAAACTTGACCCCAGATATTACTGGTTTGCAAACTTTGTTCATAACTTTGTTAAACGCAGATGTATTAACAATTTAAACAAACATAATAACTTTTATAATACTTTTATAAATTTATGATTATTGTTTTTATTTTCAATAATTATGGTGGAAGTATTTGCTATTTATTTGCATTTAAACTGATGTCTGGAAATCATCTGGGGACCCTCACTTGATGTGTCATGACCCAGAAACTGTTCAATGTACGATACTGGAGTTAATTTGTTAATCTTTTATATAACGATGTAACGAAAAAAAAAAAGTAAGACTGGCTTGGTTTGACTTATTTGTTTAAAGTTTTTGAAAATTCATTGCCCCTTTTTTAAATTAAACAGTACCTAAAATGCTCTAAACATGTTCGAGCCAGTAAAATCTTGTGCAGAATAATGAAATTAAATCAAGAATTCAAGGATTTTTTTATCATTCCAAATGAGTATTATGAGGAGTGAAAGATAGATGAGGCTCCTGTTGTCAGGACAAAATACAATAAGCAATAGGAAGTTAAAATGAAAAACAAAAGAAAAAATGTAGTGTGTCACACATGTATTGCAACATATAAACATAAACATTCAGCCACAGTGGAGAGATTGTTTATATAAAAAAATAATTGAGATTAATCGCAAAAATATCTTGAGATTAATCGCGATTAAAAATTTTAATCTATGCCCAGCACTAATTATAATGTATCATATCATAATGTATTGTGTTTATGATTATAGTTATAGTTGGACATGTTTTTGTGTTAGGTCCCACTGGTTGAGCTGTGTTTTCCAGTGAGAAAAAGTAAAACTTCAGTTGGTCAGGATTCATTTTGTTTATAATATATAAAACAAACTCAAGAGAGGCTGGGTATGACTCTGGAACCTACTAAATTCTGTTCTCGCCTTTCTCTCTGAAAGCAACTAAGTGTGTGTGTGTGTGTGTGTGTGTATATATATATATATATATATATATATATATATATATTTATATGCACAAAGACATCCATTGAATCCTGGATATCAGTACCTGTAAAGCAGATGAAAACTGCCAGGATTGTGTGGGCGAGGGGGAAATAGGAATAAATAAATATTTCGGAAAAGAGATTTTCTTCTGAGATTTTCCGTGTCTTCGAGAGGCGACACACTTTCTTTTTTGCAGGGGGGGACTATTGGTGTAACTTGACAGGAGTTTAAAAGATTAATGATACACACAGCGAGCGGTTGTGTTCCTGTATCTGAACACTCTTGTGGAGGGCAAGAGAACGAGATCGGCCTCCTGAAGAGAAATACGTTTAAAACTACGACACAAAAATGGAAACTCAGAATTGTAGATGCTCAGGAAACATATGCACACAATGTGAAGCTGACTACTACAAACTCATGTCTGCCACTTCCTATGTTGGGCTTCAGACGATGGCTTCCAGGCTACTAATTGGACAGCAGACCTTGCATGCAGACAGGCATATGTTCCTACCTCTAATGACCCTGGCCATTGTAGCACTGTGGCAGGACGGGCGGAGAAGAGGCACCACCATCTGACCTGTCACTGAGCCAGAAGTCTCAGTTTCAGTCCTCTCCTCTCTGCAAGCCTTTGATCCAGCATTTTGTAGTCCAAATACTGGCCCAAGAACCCCATATGTAGAACTCTAACTCAAACGGACAAGTCTTTGAATATTCCAGTTACAGAAAGGATATAGTTTTATGCTAATTCGCACGATATAATCAATGGCTCTTGCGTTTCCTCTCCAGAACTTGGCCTAAATTAGCAACACATTCATCTTGAGAATTTGATTTAAGTCACAGCACTCCCCACTGTGTCTGCTATTTAAATGTTAAGTGTGGATACATTACTGAAGGTCAAGAGAGAAAGCCCAAACAATTGGTTTGGAAAAAAAAAAGATAGGGGAGGGGAAAATGGGGAACGAACTGAGATCCTTTTGATCTAAAGGGGTCTCTGCCTTTCAGGCTGGCTCAAGGATAAGGACGACCGCTTCTTAAAATTTTCATTTTTTTTTTCTTTAAGATTTCTTCCACATAGGCAGTCGTGGCACTTGATAAGATAAGATTAGCTCAACCCAAAAAAAAAAAGCAAAACATGATTGAATGACTGAGCGAATGAAAATGAAGAGCATTATCGAAAGGACGGCTTTCTTAAAAAATGACCAGCATATAGGTAAAAGTCTTCAGTTTGAGTTTTTTTTCTCTCTTATTCTCTGTTTGCATTTTGCCACCCAAACATCTAAAATAATGGATGCTCAACTTTAGGCAACACCATGAATGAACATCATCTTGACTATCAGAGTCATTTATGGGCTTTAAACAAATGGTTTGAATTGTAAACGGCACAGTGGCTCAGTTGGTAGAGCTGTTGCCTCTCAACAAGAAGATTGACGGATCTCAGCTAAGAACCTTTCTTGGTATAGTCTGCATGACTACTTCTCATTAGCAAGCATGCATGGGTTTTCTCCTCTGGTTTCCCTTCCAAAGACCAAAAACATACTCGTTAGGCTAACTGGTAACTCTAAATTGTCCCTAGGTATGTGAGAGAGTGAATGGTTGATTGTCTCTGTGAACCTGCAATGGACTTGTGACCTTTCTAGGGTGTACCCTGCCCCTCGCACAGTGACTGCTGGATATAGGCACTAGTGGTCCCCTGACCCTGAAAGGAAAAAGTGGGTAAAAGATAATGGGTGGATGATTTGAATCGTATATTTTCCAGGGTGGTATTATGGTATAACTCATTAGTTTCCTGACACAGACTAAACTTTTAATCATAGTTCATAAATGTTCTACAAGGCCGTGGTTGGGGGTTTAGGAAAGCCATTTTATTTTAAAGGTTTGACATTATCCTGCTTTATCCAGAAACTAGTTCTGATTTGGTATACAGTTTGGAACACCCAACTGTGTCTAAGTGTCAACCATTTACCTATTGATAAGAAGTAAAGCAAAGGTGTTTAGAAGTTCATTATTCCATACTCTTTGTTCAATGCTCCAACAATATGATGCTGCCACCGTGTTTGACGTCTGGCACAATTCTTAAGTCTGAAAGTCCCACCTTGATTTCTCTAAATATATTTCTTGTCATTGTAACCAAGCAACTCCATGTTTTTTCACCTGACCATAAGACATTTGTCCAGAAGGTATTTGGCTCATCCATGAGGTCAGTTTCAAAATTCAGCTGAGCTTGGAGGTGTTACTTTATGAGCAGAAACTTGCCTGCTTTACTGTGGGTAGACACTGGTGTTTCAGCAGTTTCCTCTTCATGGCAGACTTAAGCCTTTGTGGTTCCTGGTTTGCTCCTGAACATCCTCACTGATTTCCTTTCATCTGAGGCTGATGGATGAGTTTTGGACAATCCAATAAGTGCTGTTAAACAAACCCTTTTTCTATGACGGCAAGGTGAAAACTACCAATTGTAGTCAATCATGATAGCTAATGAGAAGACAAAAATAGCCTGAAATCAATGACGTTCATGGCCATGCTGAGTAGATTTGAACCTCTAACCACAGCTGTACATGATTACATACAATCAGTCTGTTCAAGCATCAGCAAGACATTTGTTTTTAACGAACTACCAGTGCATCACATGTAATCTGGCACAGGGTTGGATCTTTCTGTCACACTCATGAACAACAACACGACACTTGTACTGCTGCTTTGCTCTGGGGTTTTTCTCCATTAACTGCTCGGTGTCGCTCCTTGAAATCAGAAGCCTTAGACTCAGATAACAAAAGCAGGTTAGGTGAAAGAGGGAAAAAGCAGACAGCAGGAAGATAGGACTTAACAGTTTGGTTTTATCCATGTATTTGACAGACATAATTGTTACGATCACTGTGGTTATTAACCATGGCTCCTGTTCTATGAAAATAAAAATTTAATGAGTCAGAATTTGTTTCAATCTAAACAGGTTGGTTCTAAACACAGAAATTTTAATGTTGCAAGGAATGTGCGTGTTCCAGGACCAGTGATATTAGTATTCTTAGAAGTGATTGCGACACAACTCTTGGGACTGAGGTGTCAATCGAAGTGCTGAACAATCCACTACATCAGTCCAAACCAATATGTTGCCTTGTGACATATTGGCCCCTGACGATGGATCGTAATGGTTATGGAGACACACGTGGCTTCTCCTGTGGCATGATCATAACGTGAGGATTCATGGTTATAAGATGCAGAATATGAATCATACAATCATACAATATGTGGTACTTATATAGGGGCATTCCTAAGTGGGTAAATATGTAGACGGCAGTGGTGGGCATGGTTTCACAAATCATCTGACTGCTAATAGCGGAACAAATTTTTCGATTAGTGGATTAACTTTTCCACTAACTTTGAAAACCATTAGCGAATTAGCTTCCATTAATTTTGTTTTACATGTTTATTGTTAGCAAAGCTGTATTTTTAATTAGCGGATTATGAGTGAGCGAACCAAACTTTTTGTTTAGCTGTGCCCACCACTGGTAGACAGCGTCTAGAATTTTTCTTTTCTTGAAGATATTTCAGTCCTCATCTAAAAGGTTTTAACTTGAAGCCTCAGCAACTGTTCACCTCATTGCTAAAAACTGATCAAATGTTTTATTTGCACACAATAATCTCGATTCATTTTGTTCTTACCGTTTTTTCCTGCCTCCTTCTGGAGAGCTTCTTGTGACTGACAGCCACATATGAGGAGGTGAGTCCTGCATTTGTCACTGCACCATATAATCAAGTCTTTACCAGGTGTCTCTGAAGTGACTATTGTGGTTATTGACTGTATGCTACCACTAAAAGCCTCTGACACTTTTCTTCTGCTTCCTTTCACCTTTTTCATTATCCCTTTACACCACCTCATACCATTCATTTTTTTTTGTCCCCCCAATTTTCTGTTCATTTTTAATATATTTATATGCTTTCATAACTTCTTTTTTTATTATTTCAGAGCAGCCTAATGTTGCAAGCGTGAAAAAAAGCAACCTGTTCATCCATCTTGTTTCAATTTAGAGCCTTGAGATTCGCTCTCTGAGATGCTCTGATATGCCGATCGGGAGACAGATATTTGCATTTTGATTAGCGGGACCGGTGTCTCTCATCTTTCTGGTCTTCAATTCCACCTGACAATCTAACTGCGACTGCACAGATTGAAGCCGCACAATTAAATAATGAATCGAATCGAAGAGGCGCTGGCGTTTGGGGATCTGTGCCATGTTTGATGATTACTTTTGAGTATGTTTCCTTGTCGTTCCGTGTCGGAAAAAGAGCGCTTTGGTAAATCTCTTCTGCTCCCGCTTTTTAGTTTCCCAATTTATTGTTCGACTGATAAAACGGGAAGGAAAAGCAGTTGTTTAAATCGTCATGTGTCACTCATGAATAGGCCACTATAGGATGAAACATTCCAGTCAAATCTCGTGGGAGTTGTTTATATGTATCGGTTAAGAGCTCGCCTTTCATGTTCTACCTCCTGCCAGGACTTGGACAGAGAGAAAAACAACAAAAACAAAAGAAAGAAATGAAATGATACAAAAGTTTTGAAATGTCCTTGAATTCCAGCCATAATTTTAATGTGCCAGAAGATCTGTCTGTTGTCTTCAAACCTTTTGTTTGTGTAGCAATAATTCTGAATGTCTTCTCAGGAGAAATCTGCCTGACAAATCAGTTGGTTTTAGTCTGAAGAGACTTTTGTTTTGGTTGTTTTTGCCCAAGTTGTGGGAACAGAGTGATACCACTGCACAGATGAAAAAAAGGTGACCTGCCAATGCTCTGGAAACACCTTGAAGGTGTCAATCAAAAGTCTCGTACAAACATCTTACTGCATAACTATACCCAGTGGTTATGTATAAATAGATGAAGACTGTTGTAATACCTTACCATATGTTTGCATAACCTTGGGACTCAGAAACCTTGAAAAAGACAGCTGTTTCTCTGCGTGGATGCTCAGTCACCTTGCAATTTCCAATTTGAATTCTTTTTTTTTTCATCTTTTACTTCAGTCACGTCTCATAATATCAAGCAGGGGTTTGATGCTATTAGTACTGTTTATTCGAATCCAGGGCTAAAGGAGTGTTGGTTGTACCGGATAAGAGCACTCTTCCGAACCCACTTTCTTCCTTTATCCCCGAGGCCTTTTTGCAGTTCCAGTTTCTGTTTGTCTTGGGGCATTGTTTTATTACCTTCAAAACTCTGCTGGGGAAATCTTAAGGCAGTCGTCGCATAGCAACAAGGACCTGACAGTTCCGCCACAGGAGTGGAGCGCAGAGCGACTCGGAGTGAGAGGGAGGAAGGGGAGGAGGACGAGGGTGGCACTTGGAGTGGAACAGCGGCAATATCGTCACAGCTGGAGCTGCGGGTTGGGACCCGATGGAGCAGCAACAGCGTGCCCACCTGTCCTATTTCGAACTGCCAGCAGAGGAACTGGGAAAGTGATAAAATGAATGTGAACTAGTTGATTTGAGGGATATTGACTGTTTGTCAAAGTGCAAGTGCTTTTAAATCGCTCTGTTCCAGGTGTGACTGAGGAAATCCTGCCGCTATTCTTTTGTTTACTGATTCACTGAAAACCTGATAGTTTTCAGTGAATCAGTAAACAAGAAAAACTGTTTTTAGGGGTTGGGGTTCATCTGAGGTTTTACAACCCCAATTCCAATAAAGTTGGGATGTTCTGTAAAACATAAATTAAAACAAAATACAATGATTTGCAAATCCTTTTCCACCTATATTCAATCTGAATACATTACAAAGACAAGATATTTAACGTTTAAATGGATAAACTTTACTGTTCTTTGGCAAATATTCACTCATTTTGAGTTTGATGTCTGTAGCGCATTCCAAATAAGCTAGGACAGGGGCAACAAAAGACTGAGAAAGTTGAGGAATGCTCAAAAACCACGTTTGGAGCATTCCACAGGTGAACAGGTTCATTGGAAACAGGTGAGTGTCATGATTGAGTATAACGGGAGCATCCCCAAAGGGCAGGCTCAGTTGTTCACAAGCAAGGATGGGGTGAGGTTCACCACTTTGTGAACAACTGTGTGACCAAATAGTCCAAGAGTTTAAGAACATTTCTCAACGTACAATTACAAAGAATATAGTGATTTTATCATCTACAATGCAGAATATCATCAAAAGATTCAGAGAGTCAGGACAAATCTCTGCAAAAAAGCGGCAAGGCTCAAAACCAACACTGAATGCCCACAAACTTCAATCTCTCAGATGGAACTTCATTAAAAATGGATATTGCCATATGGGCTCAGGAACACTTCATGAAATTATCAGTGAACACAGTTCATCTCTAAATCTACAAGTGCAAGTTAAAACTCTATCTTGCAAGGCCAAATATATCATGATATATACAGACATCCTGTTGTGTGGATCAAAGAGGAAAAGGATTGTACGGATTGTTATCAGCATCTCTGATGGTATGGGGGGTGTATTAGTGCCTATAGCATGGGTAACTGTCACATCTGTGAAGACATCATTAATGCTGAAAGCTACATACAGGTTTTGGAGCAACATGTGCTGCTATCCAAGCCACGTCTTTTTCAGGGACGTCCTGCTTTTTTCAACAAGACAATGCCAAACCACATTCTGTACATGTTACAACTGGCTTCATAGTAAAAGGCTGTGGACACTAGACTGGCTTGTCTGAAGACCAGACCTGTCTACCATTGAAAATAAGTGGTGCATAATAAAGTGCAAAATACAACAACGGAGGCCTGCACTGTTGAGCAACTGAAGTTTTACATCAAGCAACACCGGGAGGAATTCCACCTACAAAGCTTCAATAATTACTGTTCCCAGTTCCCAAACACTTTATGAGTTTTGTTTAAAGGAAAGATGATGTAACACAGTGGTAAACATGCTCCTGTCTCAGCTTTTTTGGGTATTGTTGCATTAAATTCAAAATGAGTGAATATTTGAAAAAAATAAAAAGAATAACTAACATTTATCAATTTATTTAGACATTAACATCTTGTCTTTGCAGTGTATTTAATTAAATGTAGGTACAAAAGGATTTGCAAATCATTCAATTCTGTTTTTATTTTGTACACAATGTCCCAACTTCTTTGGAAATAGGTTAGTACACATTTCCTCACTTTCCCTCAAGTTTAGCCCTATTGTTATGGTGTGTGTGTGTAGAGTAGGATGTTCCACTGTTAAACCAGATCTATTTTATATAGTAGATGTATAAAAATTAAAAAAAATAAATAAATAAAAAAATATATATATAAAAAAATTGCAGACAGGTGTGGGTCAGATATGATATCAAGCTGGGTCTGTTGACTGACTGCTGGCATGGCAAGTGGTTCGTCAACCAAATGTGGGTCAGATCTGGCAATGATGGGACTGTTTTTAAGATGGCAGGCAAAAACTGACTCAATTGTAGTTTGGTTTATCTGGTCTATACCTGGATCATCTTTGGCAAATAACATCTGCTGTTGCTCTTTGCAATATCTGGGCCAAGTGTAAAGAGCATTAGTGCATTTTGTTGTCCAGAACTGGCCTATGTAAAGATACAGCAAAAAACTACGGCCCTTCTGTGGCAGAGATGTGGTTTGCCAGAGATGGTCCATGCATGAGCCAGCACCACATAAACCAAACCACAATTGGGCCAGTCATGGCATTGGCAGATCTGGACCACATAAACTCTTTTCCATGTTATATTTCTATTGGCAATTTACTGTGTGCTTGTTTCATGTCTTATACATGTGCTCTCACCAAGTCAAATTTCTTGAATGTGTAATATACAGTATTTGGCAAAATAGAGATTCTAATTCTGTTTCTAAAATATGTCACCTGTCTTACTGAATATTGCCTATAGAAGAGTTTTTATTAATGTGTTTGCTGCTTTTTAGGCAATTTAAAAGTAGCATAATCTCCTTGGGAACAGGTTAGGTAAGCAGCATAAGTTACCATGGAAATCCAGCCAGCTTAAAAAGGAGATCTACCTTCGTGACCTTGAAAACTCTAGCTCTAGACTCAGCGCACTTCCCTAACTCATTAATCTCACTTCATAGTACACCCCTATGGTGTCACGCCAGGAGGCTTCCTTCGCAGCCGTTGAAGGAATTTGCATGTGAAGGGCCCTTTCCTCCGCCGCGCTCATATCCACTCCTGCTATCTCCCTTTCGGTTCAGGAAATGTTGATAAGCAGCGGCCTCCGGGCGGAGAGGTAAAAAAAAATCACAGCGGTGGTTACAAATTGAGGTCAGGAAAGGGAGCGTGGAGAATGCGGTGTTTGTGGGCGCACCTGTATGGGGTTTATCTGTGTTGACATGGATAAAAACAAAGTTCCAATACATTTACTTCCAGGCTTTGCCTTAAACCAACACCATGGCTCTTTTTATTTTTTTGACATTTGCACTGCTAGAGGTAAACACACACAAGCTGGAGAGGAGATTGCGTCGCTGGCTTGGCACCAGATATTTAATCATACAGTAATTAGCCAAACAATCACTGGGCTAATTGTTATTGGTGAGATATTGGAGTGCATGGAGGAAAAATGTCAGCTTTATTTGCAGGGGATCTTCATCGTCTGCCTTGTCATTTCTTTCGCTTCCACTTTGGAGAGTCAATTGCATCCCTCGCCTCATCTGATGCTTGTACCAAACTCTCTGTGCCCGAGACGCCTCCCCGAAAGACAAACACACACACACACCCACACACACATACAATCACACCGGTCGTTTTGTCATAACTTCGGCGAGTTTATTTCTGATGGTGCTCTAAAGGAAATAAGAAAAAAAAGGAGTTAAAGGCCGTTTAAAGGCCAATGTGAATGGCAGCGCCTTTTGAGTATCAGCTTTGTGTTTTACAAAAAAAAAAGAGGTCAGGCTTTAAAAACTGTGAGACTGATAAGTGTGGATGTTTCAGGAGGGTCACAAAGTGCTCAGTGAGGTGAGGCCTTTGCTTTTGCTATTGATAGCTCTGCCAATACGCCTCACACAGGGTGGTAATCGATCTTATCTGGTGACTCTGAACTTTGTCTCTTTTATCTACTGACTCAAAGCAAGACCTGGAGAATTGTAATTAAAAGGGATGGTTCAGTTTTTTTTAAAGTCGTTGTCTCTGGAAAGGTTAGGAACAAATACTATCTTACCTGTAGTACTGTAGATATCTCTTTAAGTGAATTTGAGTATAATTTAGACTAATAAACTAGTCTTGAGTGGATTTTTGCTATCTCACTATATTACAATGCAACCTTTTGGAAATTATGATGTTATAGACCCCCCCCCCCCCCCCTTAATCTAGCCTAAAACTTGAGTGTGTCTTCTTGTGTTTACAGTTTGTACTGTGCAAACCTTCTGTCCAGGATCTACACCTTGTTTCCTGTATTTTTACTTTAAGGATTTTAAAATGTTATGTCAATAAGGATATTTATAGAAAATGCCCAAAAAAGATTGCTCTAAGCAGTTCTAATGTGGATTTCTGTTGTAGAAACAAACTCCAATATCAAAAATGTCATGACGTCAAAATTATGCATTTGCTTAAGTGGAAGAGTTTGATGAAAAAACACACCTTAATAGTAGAAATAACATTGCTAGAAGATAAAGCAGGAAGCAGAAGCCATTAGGAGAGAAGCAACAAGTAAAGTCTTGTGACAAAGTAACACTGGGAGGGGTGATTATTGAGTGGAGGCAGGTGAGCTGATAGGATACAGGTGTGTAGATGTAAACAACATAAACGGTTGAGGGAAACAAGCAACTCACACTGGGAGTTAAATTGAAAATATACTGAACATTGGAATATGTCTGAATAGAAGAGGAAAACACAATAATCCAGATCATTCTAAATAAAATCCCAAAAAACCATGAACAGCCTAGAATCAAAACACAAAGGTTCAAGCTAATATCCTAATGCGAGTTTTAAAAAAATTATGTCACCTTGTACATTGCATGCTCATTACAACAGCAACACCATAACCATATCACTGGAAGTGCTATAGCTAGCTGCTGCTTCTTAAAATTCACAGAATAGTATGGAAATAACTATCTAATGCAAAACTGGTGGCTGTGTAAAAGTGTAGACAATAACATTTATATAAACCAATATAATAAACTATTTTTCAGGTCAGTCAAAAAGCTGTCTGGAACACGTAAGATAATGATTGTTCATAACCTTTCCACAAAACCCAACATCAAAGATATAAACTATCCCTTTAATGATTGTCGTTGTTTTATTTTTTTCTAGTGTTATTTTAGTTACACAGTTTACATAAAATGCTCAAATACCCTTCATAAACTCTGAGAACAAACCACTTTTGTCTGTTTTGCACAACAAAAAGACTTGAAAGAGAGGCTCTCTTTATTCAGTCTGCCATATTTGCAATGTTGATTCCCCCCCCCCACACACACACACTTTATAAATTCTGCTGAGCTCTAAGAGTTTATTTCACTTTGATTCTGCCTCCATCTGTCATTCCCATTAAAGTAATAATTGCTCAGCTATTCCTTTTGTCAACAGTAACTTTTGAAATCTTTTTTTTATTTCTATAAAACAATTAGCTAAAGTAGAGAGAATCTTCGAAGTTATTTCTCGTTTTGTCGAATGAAAGAAAGCGAGGGTGTCTGACAGATTGATAGATACATTTTCCCTTCTCTGTTTAAATTACAGTTTCGTTTTGATTAAATTTTGACGAGTTTTGTTTTCTGAGTAAAAGCTCATCTAAATTTGCAATTTATACTCTAGAAACACACAGGTTAATTTGAGAGGCATCAATCAATCTTCATTGGAAAACGTGTGATTTAGCCTCGATAATAAGTTAATATACCATATGCTTCTTGCAATTAGCCATCCGAGGATGACCCTCCTCTAATTTGTTAGAAGTTCAATGTAGCATAAAATGTAGGGCAGGTCACTCCCAGGAGTTTAATCTGTTCTTGGGTTTGGGGAAGTGGGGGTGGTGGATAGCAACGTTAGCTGAGCAGCGTAATTATCTGGGCGTATCATGAATGAGAGGCTGTGCTCCTGTGTGCTAATACCACCAACTCTCCTGTCCCGTTTTTCCGTTTGGGTCCCTCATAATGAGCTTAGGGAGAACAAAGTGTCCATGTACCGTGTAAAGAAAAGGGGTGATGAAAAGGAAAAAAAAAAAAGCAAGGGGTGAACCAACACAAGAGGGGCAAAAGGAATACTCGCAACCAAAGATGAGACATTCTTAGAGGACCAAAAACGGGATGATGGAGCCTTTAAGGGACGAGTGTGTGAAGCCAATTCTTCAATCTATCAGAGTCCGAATGTTACGGGTCTGATCCTGGATATCAGATAAATTATATCAGCTGGAATCTTTGAGTCAACGGCTGGTTTTTACATTTTAGTCGCATATCAAATGTTGTCGCTGAGCTCATCAGTTCTGCCGGCTGGACTTGACCTTTTATCTATATGGAAATTTTGGATTTCTTCTAAGCCACCGGATAACAAAGTGTGAAAATAAAAATTTAAGCATAACTTGTATAAAGTGACCCTTTTCAAACTTTACAAGTGTAATTTAAAGCTTTATATATTTTTAGGGTTGTCTTTTGCTGTAGGAAGAAACTGAAACTGTTCAGATTTTTTTTCTTGATAATATTTTTGAACACAACCCCAACCTGGACAAAGTTGCATCATGAAAAATGCAAATATTAACAAAATGCAATGATTTGCAATTTTATTCACACTGGAAAATAGTGAACATAAAATGTTTAATAAAGAGTATTTAAAAATATTTTAGAGAAGTAAAGATGGGCAGAGCTTCACCGCACATTTAATAGCGTACCCACATGGCAGACAAGTGGGCCAGATCTGGTGTCAAGCTGGCTGACTGCTGGAATGGCAAGTGGTTTGTCAACCTGATGTAAGCCAGGTTTGGCCCGGTTTTTATGATGGTATTCCATAACTGGCCCGACTGGGGTTTGGTTTATGTGGTGCTGGCCCACGCTTGGACCACCTCTGGGAAACCACGTCAGGGCCATGAAAGGGTCGTCATTCTTTGCGTTATCTGGTCAGAGTGTTAATGCATTGTGTGAGCCAGAAGTGGGCCAGACAAATTTTGCTATGTCCATGGTGTTTTATAGACTGTTTTAATTAAGTCATCAGCTGTACTTTTACAACTAACTTCAAGATGAGTCCCAAAGCTAATCAACATTAGCCTACACAAAAAACGGCTAAACCTCAATGAATTTTAGATATACAGCTAAAATTTGATGTGGTAGTAGCTGACAGTCATTCACAACACTTAAAGAGCTAACAAATCAACTTCATGATATTTTCAAGGTTTTTCTCTGTTGCTTCGTCAACATATGATGATCAAGGTATCCTGATCTTGACCAGTCATTTGTTTCATAAGGACGCTCAATAGAGCCGTTTGATTTTGAACAAAATTACGTCATCACATAGAGATATACGTCATCACGGATTCTGTACATTGTTTTGTCAAGCAGAACCCCTATCTGACCTGGCATAGGTTTATAAAAATCTGATTTGTCACCTTCAGACTGTCGTAAAAAAATCTGATTTGGGTCAAATTTACATGCAGTGCGAACGTAGCTTTAGCGTATTCCTCCAAGAAATTCTTTGCTGTTAATGTATAAAGGTAGGTAGAAGGTAACTAGATACAGTACATTTTGGCAGCACGACGGCTAAGTGGTTAGCACCAACGCCTCACAGCAAGAAGGTCCTGGGTTCGGACCTGGGGTCTTTCTGTGTGGAGTTTGCATCTTCTCCTCGTGCTCGCGTGGGTTTTCTCCGTGTACTCCGGTTTCCCTAAAAACATGTGCAATAGTTTGCCTTCAGGCCCAGGCCTCCCTTAAAAAAGAGATCTGAGATCTCAACGGGACTTGCCTGGTTAAATAATAATAAAAACAGTAAATAATGAAGGTCAATGTATCCCCTCTATCACTGCAACCTGTTCAGATGGACTCACAACACCACACTTAACTCTATTGTCCTCACCGAGGCTCTTGATGACCAAAATTACCTCCAGAAATATGGAAATCCACAAGAATCCCATTCTCCTACCTGACCAAGAAGCGTGACACCAGCCGCTCAGCCCCTCTTCCTCCTCCACACACCCTTAATCAAGGTTGGAAGATGCATTTGGTGAATTAAAAATTTCAAGCACCTCTCTAGTCTACCAGTGTCTCTACTTTGCCTGATTAAAATGATAGAGAGGCTGGAGGATGTTTGATCTCCAAATCAATTTACATTTAAAATTCGATGTTTGCACCTGCAAGGCTTTGATTCTGAAGTCTCAACGCCTTCCTTGGTCTTGTGAGGATGGAGATTAATCTCCACCAGCTGTTGAAGGAAATATTGTTAATTTTCTACTTCCCTTTTCTCTACCAGGTGATAAGTTAAACTCTTTTTTTTTTTTTTTGCACTGCTGAGAAAAAAATTACTTTGGTTGATTTTTAACGAGATATCGTCTTTAATACCATCTGTCCTTTTTATTTATTTATTACATTTTTTACAACTAATATGCAAAGGAAGAAACATCGTCACGCACATCTTCATAAAACTCATGAATCAATGAAGAAATCCAGGTGCTTTGAAGGATGGAGGGAGTTATTTATTTGGGAAAAGAATAGGGGAGATGAAATCGATGCTGAAAGCAGAGGAGGAAATATGGGAAAACAAACAACAGGATCTGAACACTAAATCGTGGCCTAAAGTCTTAATGTACGCCTCCGGCAGTGGGAAGTATTCGTTTTAGAACATCGTCAATTTCTTATTGATCTTTAAATGTTATTACATGAGCCCCCCGCCTACCCCAGAATATAAACACACCACATTAACACACACATGTAATGTCTGCATGATTTTTAATGAAGCAGTTCCCAGGAGATGTCAAAAAGCTTTTTTTTTTTAAATTTTCATTGTCTTCCGCTTTTTCAATTAAACTTTATTGATCCATGTTTGAAGAATGAGTCCTGGGTAAACGGAGAAACAAGTAATAAACATTCCAGGTGATCATTATTAAACTGCAGGTCCATTTTGAAATGCCAAAAGCCATTGTCCTGTTTTAAATACAAATGTGCATATTTTGGTGCAATAGCAGTTATGTATAGAGAACAACAGGAATAACACCAGATTTTAGTTCAGTATCTGTAATATTGACTTCATCATAGCTGGGGGGGGTTTTTTCTGTTATGTGGTTAATAAACCAAGGTGGTCACCTTGAGTTCAAGTTCAGGTGGGTTTACGCTCCCACATGACCATGGTTCTACAGAAAAACAATCAAACCCATAGTAGGAACCCAGTGAGCATGTTAGGGATGCCCTTGATATGCGTAAACATCAGCATATACTGTATATTCCAGTTCCTGACAATTTCCAGCAACTTTGCACAGCCACTGAAGAGGAGTGAACTAACATTCCACAGGCCGCAATCAACAATCGCCATACATGTCAAGTTATACGGATTGATCGTAAATGACACAGATTTCCCCCATTTTGCAGGCATACAGATGTGTGTGTATATATGTATATGAATATAGAGAAATTTCGTCACGTTTGGTCTTTCCCTGCAACCAACAATTTGCTTGTCGCACACCCCGACCGCCCACCCATGTTGTACTGTGTGTGAATAATACTTTTGTTTTTTTTTAAATAACAGATATTTGAGGGTCAGGATACAGGTAAACATCCTGATTGGTTCACTGAACCGAGAGGGGGGTTCCCGTCACACAGATAAATTTACTTAAATCGTTTGCAATGACTGCAACAATCTTTTACACAAGTTCAACTAAACAATAATTGTAGTGAGCTATTAAACAACAAGCTAAAATTAGCTACTATTTGCCTACTGTTCTCTATTGTACTGCCCTCTCTACATTACCGTCATACGGCTGGATGGTCCGGTACACTCTTCTGTACTTTTCCTTCAAGTTTGGTGTAGTCCATTTTTGTTGTGTCGCAAATGAAAGACAAAATTCACACATTTTTAATATGATCATCCAGCCTGCAGGTTTATACTGTTTTAAACTTAAGTCTTAAAGCCGGATAACTCATTGATCCATAAAAAAATTTGATCCAAGTATAATGGAAAACTTACTGCATTCATAACAACAAAAAGAAAAATTCTTTTGGATTACACGCCCTTTAATGTTTCACGCTTTTAGATAATCAATGGTAAATGATACAGCTTAAATTAGAAGAGGCAGAGTGTTGTGGTTCCCCGAGCTCATTTATCTTCTGAAGATGTATTACTGGCTGAGGATTAACACACATGAATATTCCTGAATTTTACAGGCAGGAGTTAATTACACCCTTAAACTTTTGCTCAAAGGTCACTGTTTTAAAATCCCTGTGACCAAACAGAGAGAGAGCAGACTGCCACAAAGTTCTGTTTGGTTTAAGCCCATTCAGTTAATACTTCCACCGACACCACAACAAAAAGTATGTATGTATAAAACATTGGTGAGTATTCCTGTCTATGGGTGCTTCCAATATTATTAGATGTGGACTGAGTCAAAAATATTTGGTTTCCAGGATGCAACGGGTTCTTTTCTTTACTGAGCCTGACCAGAAACACAAACATACTTAAATATATGCTCAAGTTTTCTCTTTGAGAAATGGGTCATAGCTGTGTTATCTGGGATGTCATGCTTAGAGTTTATTTTCAAGATGACTCAGCTACAATAAATACATCTCAATGTCTCATCCATAAATTTGATAGAGTTAAAGCTACTTTTGTGTTGGACAACCTTGATAAGCTGTGGTGGCCATCTTGAACTAAACAATCTGTTGTAAAGGTCCATCTGTTGATTGTTCTATGGAAGTTTCATTACAATCCCTCCAGGGGTTCATAAGATATTTTGTTGATAGACAAACATGATTGACTCTGATATTTAATGTCAAAGTTTAAAGTAAAACTAGTGTAGCCCTTTGAGTATGTGTTCAAGATGATTCTCATCTACCACCACACCAAAATTTAGCTCAGTTTTCATAAAAGTGGCTGAGATTTAGCCATTCTGGGGTTTCATAACATCAATTGGCTGTGGCGTCCATCTTGAATTGGGGGTGACTTTGGATGTGTCTCAATTCATGGGCTGGGTCCTCATGAGCACGTAGCCAACCTGGGCCACGTGGGCCACATCCTCCCTGGGCCGAGTAGGCTGCTCAAAACTGTTGTGAAATGAGACGGTCTACCCTTTGCCTGACGTCGGCTTTACATGAGTTTGCATGACCTCGCATTACCCCGTTACCATGGGTGGCTGTGGTTAAGGGAGTCATCCTGGAACCGGAAGGTCACTGGTTCGATCCCCCATTCCAGCTGTCTCAGTTGTTGTGTCCTTGAGCAAGACACTTCACCCCTGATGCCTCTGATGTGTGTCCCATCAGTGT
>JARVJO010000001.1:13287220-13301599 GCA_031762555.1 Cynodonichthys magdalenae
TCAGTGTATGAATGTGATTGGCACTGATTAGTCTCCATAGATGATTGTACATGTTAGCTTTGTAGGAGATCTAGTAGTAGTAGTGTTGTATGAATGGATAAATGAGGACACAGATTGTAGTGTGAAGCGCTTTGAGTATCCTGGTTAAATAGAAAGGCGCTAAATAATTACAGTCCATTTACCATAGTGATCAGTTTCATATCAGACATAAAATGCGTTGGGATGTGTATTTACACATCTTTTTTTACAGGAAGAATAACTTCTCAGTTAAAATGTTACACGTAAATTAAAAAAAAACATTAACAATTCAGGTTTAGCTCCAGTATCAGCACTTAGTTGCATTTTATATTTAACATCTTATTGCAACATAAATTTCAACAGCCTAAGTTGCTAAACTTACTTTTAAAAACAAATTCTTCGGCCCGTGGTGAATTTTCAAAATACGCCGACTCGTTAAAAAAATAGAAACTCCACCATCTTCGTTTCTGTTTATTTGGCTGCCCGCGCAATGAATCCTGGGATATCCTTGGCCAGTTAGAATACTCACATGCATCCTCGGATTTTGAGAGTTTGTCGGCCGCATTCTTTGCCGCATGAAGGGGAACCTTCAAATTGGGGCAGTGACGTATGCGGCCGACAAATGCACATTCATGAGGACCCACACCATGAATTGAGACGCAGCCTTTGAAAGGTAATAAGTTGTAGATGTACTTCCAATACTGACTTTTTGAGAGTTTCAAAAAAACCCATTCAGTTTTATTAGATATTTTGCTAACAATACAAACAGATACAGAAAATAGCACAACTTCACCTTTGGCAGCAGGTGCTAAATATGGATTTCTCACATTGTACAGTTGGCAGAAAATGTACATTAGAAGTCTAAGAAGTACAATTTAACCCTAACTTAGTTTGGCAACAAAAAACACACAAGAAACACTGGAACGTTCATAACAACTTTAATTATAATCAAAATATATTTTGTTCTGGTGACTTCAAACAGTGAGAGGAAAATTAATCAATATTTGTAAAAAATTGTATTATTCAACACTGTTTTTGTCATCAGTTGCAGCAGCAGAGGGCAAATTGATGTACAATTTTATCAAAATTGACATTCTGAGTAAAAAAAAAAAAGAAGAAATGAAAATCAAGTGACAGTGAATGATCATCCTGCAGGGTATTATTTAGACAATTACCTTTAGCCATGTTTGCCAAATAGCTGGGGCCGTGCAGAGTGGAAAATAGTATGAGTACTACGATAATGAGTCATGACTTAAAATGCATTCTGGCATCTTGGGATCCACTAAGTGTTATAAGGGGTGCCCATAAGTGTTTTTATATAAATGGTCATCAGCGGCAGATTAGAACAAAAAGAAAAATCCTCTGATAATTCACAACAAGTTTTATATTTATGTTTAAATCATGACTGTAGGTGGATTAAAGATAAAGGAAAACACTTGGCTACAGTTTCATGTTGTTGGTTATTTTCAGTTATTTTAAGTTTTCTTGTTGGAATGAAACTTCTTTCCGACCCACCAAATATTTTTAAATGTTTTTTTTTTCATTCAATGTAAAAATAGCTTTTAAATAATTAAAATTTATTATTCAATTTAACACAATAAATTTAAATGTAAAAGATAACAATTCTTGTTCTGTTCAGTTGTTGTTTCACCTAAGACAGTGCCCCCTGCTGACCTTACCTATTTAATTGAGTAGCCCTGGCCTAATTTACAGTGTTACTGCATGTTAACTGTATTTACTCTGGTAAATAAAAGATTGACCCTTTGACCTTATAGCTTGAAGTTACATGAAATCTATTGGAGTCCTTGAATATAAAACTGTTCCTTAACAGATTGAGTATGAACATTACAAGTTTATACTTTTCTGTGGAGAATATTTATTGTTAAAAAATGCATTCATTTATGATAGTATTAAAATTTTACCACAATCCATCTATTTTTGGCTGCTTATCTGTGGTTTGGTTGCACAAGCAACAAGTCCATGTGGGAATCCCAGACTACTCCCTCCCCAGTGACATTCTCCAGTTTCTCATGGGGGGATCCCAATGTCTTTCCAGACCAGAGAGGATATATTACCTCTTCAGCAAGCTTTGAGTCTGCCCTTGGGTGTTCTTCTAGTCTAATGGGGCTTCTGTGGAAAACCATCTCAGCTGAATCTTTTCAAAGCAGAGGAGTAGCGGCTCTTACTTGGAGCACCTCACAGAAATATTTGGTAAAGGAACAAATGGTAGTTGTAAAATCAAATTAACAATGTCCCCCCAACCCCCAGATTGGGAATAACTGCTCTAGACAACATAACCCCCAGGACCACCAGTAGGGTTTCCCGTGACAAAATGGCCATCAGGGAGGAATCGAACCAAGATCAAGCAAATTATCTTAATGGACAACCAACGTTTGTCCAGATACCTCACACAGAAAAAAGTAAATCGGTGCACCCTCCTGGAGCCAGTCTGTGGTGTGCAGTGAGAACCTGGCAGTTAAGCATTGGCTCCTGGGGCTCAGCCAATGGGCCAACCACCTGCAAAGAGAGTCGTCAATGTTCCTATCCTAATTCCCGGTGACACGAACTGGCTCGTGGTAGTTGTACTTTATTAAAGTTTTACAAACATGATGGTTTTCACATTTTATGTTATCAGTTTTACAAACCTTCATATTGTTTGAAATTGAGTTTGACTCAGCAAAGTCAAAACCCTACCAACACTTTAGATCTTCCGAAGTTCTTTATGAAACTTCATCTGTTATTCAATCCGCTCCCATCGAAGTCTACCATTTGATTCAGGGTTGGGTTCATTAACAACCCAAAGCCCTGTTTTCTTTCTCTTTTTCTGCTGATGCCAGCAAAAAGAGAGATTTCTGTTGGGAGGAAGAAGGAGACTGACAAGGATGAGAGGGAGTGTCAGTTTGCCAAGATCAATAAGTGAATCAAACCCCCTCTGCTGATGTTTCACTCTTTACTATCCCACTTTCATGAATTCACTGTTTGCTCTGTCAAGTCTTTCTTCAACTGATGTTGCCAGACAGCCCCTACCCCCCAAAAAAACTGCTGACAAACAGTTGTTTTGGCAATTCCGGCTTCTTTGTTTGTATCGGATCCAAAAGAAAAAAAACTGCAACCTCTAGCAACCCTTAAACACTTTGCCTGAAACACTAAGATGAAGAAGTTCCAATAACGTCTCTTCTTCTTGAGTAAGTTTCACCTTCAAACTTTCCGTTTCCTGACCCTTCAAAGTGTCCTCCTACACCGTGAGCTGACAGATTTTATTTAGTGCGCTCATACTACGTATTTATTTTTATTCCCACTACAAAAAGAGTTCCAGCTTTTGTTCCATCTGAAGACAAACGAAAGAAACATCTGGGGATTCATTAACAATGCAGGTTTCAATCAAAAGAACTAACTGTCACTTGGCTAAAACAGAGAACAAAAACCTTGATCCACACCTACTTTACAACAAACTACAATGGCATAAATATAGACTCGGGCCATTGTTGCCAAGCCTCTGTTGTCACTACTGTTTGGAAAGAAGAGAAATAAAATAATAAATACTCGGCTCTAAACCCAAGGTGTGTGTGGGAGAGCGTCACAATGCTTGATCTGATTTTCTTCAAGGGAAAACAAGCAGCTCCGGAGCCGCAATCCAGAGCCTCCCCCACCGAACTATTCAGACGACCGTTGATGTTTTGACAAACGTGCAATAACAACCGGTCCGCTTTTCAAGCTCAAATTGAATTTGTGTCGAGAGATACAAAACGGGATCCAGGACAAATAAGTTAACTCTGTCAGTTGCTCTTGGCAAGACTGAATTCATTTGAATCTATTAGGGAGGACCAGACTTTTACTTTCAATCATGTTTAAATAGAAACATCTAAAAGTTGGTCTTAAACACTACTGGAGGGTTCTTTTCAACAAATACAGCTATAAATCAAAAAAATAAAAATAAATTAAATAAAAATGGTATAGCATTCTTTACAGGGATGCATTTTGCCTGCTACATTTCATGCCAACATTTAGCACTATTGTTTTTCTTTCAGCTGCTCCCTTCTGCAGGAATCCCTACAGCAAGTGAACTCACATAATAGGTTTGACAATTGTTTTACCCGAAATGTCCTTTCTGTTGTTTATTTTTGCACAAACCTTTCATAGTTCATGAGACACATGGGTCAGAGCTACTGAGGAACCCCGCCAGCTGTTGTACACATCACAGGTCTCCACTCAAATAACCAATGTTTGGCCATAAATTTGTCATGGATAGAGCGCCACACTTTTGAGCTGACGGATTCATCCATGTCCAATATCTGTGGTCTTTCCATCCAGGAGTTTTTATCCATTTAAATTTGTTTATAAGTGTCTGGAAGAGTTACATAGATGGATGAACTTTTGCTCTTCAAAACTAACCGTGTTGTTTGGACGCACAACAGTGGAGTAGTTGAAGCAAAATGCCACCAATGTTGCCTGAGTGCCCTTTTTTCAAATCCAACCTGTTTTTATCATATGTGGTACTAAATCAGATAAACAGCTGTTGTTTTTCAAAGAGACCCCAGTCTAAACAATTTTATCCAACTTTTACATCATTTTGAAATAGATTGATTTCAAAATAAGTTGTCATTTTAATCAGTAACTATTTGCCGTGAGTTCGGTACAAACCTGCCCAATGGTTCATGAGATGTTTAGTTAACTGACACAAGGATGATTCCTATAGATCATTGTCATCACACAATATTTAGTGCTCGGAGTATGGATGATTCTCAGCTACACCTATTTTTAACCTAATATCTGTAAAGTTGATTAGGTTCCCCCCTCCCCAAGTTTTGCATTCTTAAGTCATTTTGATTGACAAGTGCATCTCTATAGTATATTTACTGCTTTAAAATGTTAGAGAAAGGCTGAGATTTTACCTTTTGACCCCATCACTGTATCACATGAGACCTAAACTGGCCAAAACCTTTGTCACAATAAGCTTTGTCTCTTTCAATGATCATTTTTTGACAGACAGACGGGCCTCCAGGAGCCCCCCGTTGAGACTAATCTGCCACACTTTGACCATGGATCATACATGCCACGTTTAGTCCAAGAAGAAACATTGCAATCTTGCTCCTGTCAAGAAAAATGACAGTCCTTTTTTTTTTTTTTTTTTTCAGGGGCAACCGAACTACAAAAACTTCTCGCTGTGCCAAAATCTTTGCCTCTATCTTCGGGACGCAGGGGTCCACGCGTGCTATAAGCTGTCGCTTTGATGGTGCCCTGGGGCACTCTGTGGGACCGCAGATCTACAATGCTCTGCACAGAGTTGTCACTCTGTCAGAAAAAATGTACCGCAGAGCCTTCATAAAAGCCGCCCCCCGCGAGCCTACCATGTTTTCCCCATCAGCCGCGGTTCGCCTCACACAGCTTGTGAAACACGATTTAAATGGAAAACACTGGCTGACGTCCGGGGTCAGAGGTCGGGATGAACGCCACCGCGGCGCATCTCTGGCCGTGAGTGAACGCTGTCTTTTGAATTCTCCACGTCGCCTGGGAGACGAGCTCTGCAAGATCATCATCATCACTGCTTGCTGAGGATGAAATCCTTCTGAAAAGATTTTATGGTCAATTTAAGTGTAGCTGTAATTGCAGCTCGATGCAGGCTGCGGAAAATCCGAAATAAACAGATGGAAAAAGAGAAAGCAAAATATTAGAGGACGCGAAGAGGGGTAAAAAATAGCAGCATGAAAAAGCACATCAAGGTGGAGGTAAAAAAAAAAAAATGTTCCCACCTCTTGGTGCTGCAGCGTGCGCCGTCAGATTCTTCACCCGGGGACTGTGGAGCACTTAACTCCATGCAGTTGTGATTTCTCCAATTACGGGTGACAGCTCCCAATCCGTGTGGGAGGTGGATCACCTCTGGAAGTGCCAGGCAGAATACGAACCGCAGCACTACATTAATAATTCACCGGAGGTACATTCATATTCAGCCTAAGCGCAGCAGTTTGGGGCCCATTAGTGATAAAGGCAAGCAGACGCTCCCTTCTACCTTTCAACTTGATGTTCAGTCGCAGGTAGAAAAGCCCACGTGTTTGATTTTTTTTTTTTTTATATTTACTTTTTATTTTACGACTTTCATTTCATTCCCTTGCACTTGGGGCAATCGCATGAGCAAACTTTACAAATGTTTTGAAGACGAAAGGCTGGTGGGGTACTTTTAAAACCGCCACTGAAGAAGTTTGTTTTAATCTTGAAGCGAAGACGCTGAACGAGCGCCTCTGTATTAATCTAATGCAATACATTTCTTTTTGTCTTGTATAGATTAGTTGCTTTCAATTTGTAGAGTTTGCCGAGGCATATGGGGAGCTACGACAACAAAGTCTGAAAGACTCCCTGAAGCATATTGTCCGTCGGTGGTGATAACTGGCATCCGTGCCAAATGGCAGCAGTGCTGAGGGAGAACGTCGTGTACCAAACCAACTGCCTTGTCTCAGCAGGTTGCTGCATGCACTTCTTTTCCCTGGAAGAAAAAAAAAAAAAACTACCCGGCTCTAAAGGGGTGAATAAAAATGTACATAAAAAACTAAAAACAAAACAGCCTCTGCATTAAAAGTAGATGGAGTACGATGCAGAGAAACAGGAGTTTGGAATGGTGGTCATGTTTGTTGAAACTTGTAACTTGAACTGTAGGAACAATTGTGTGGCTGACCTTTACGGGGACTTGAACTTAGGTTTAAAAGCACCTGTTTGCCAGGATTAGTCTGAGCGTGTATGTGGGTGTTGGAGAAGAAACGAAGGATGAATATTGTATTTTATATGGAATTTTAAATTACTATTGATAAAAAGTGGTCAATTATTTTCTGATGCAGATACAAACTAGGGCTGGGTATCCATTTATCTGCCTAGTATAACTTGGTCTTGTTGAATGTAAAGAATTTAATAAGCTGTGTGAAATTTAGCAGAGTTTAAGCCCAGTTTCCCCATTTTCTTCTAGGTGGGGTTTAGAACCTGAGTGAAATCCCCCCACGTTAGTTTTTCTATCCCTGTGGGGACCGTGGATTGACTTCCAATCATTTTCTGGTAATTTTATAGCCTAACCCTGACCATTCACCCTAAAATGACCCTCACAGGTACCTTCCTTTTTCTGGAAAATGGTTCCCACGATGTAGCAAAAACGTTCCCACACACCAACACCTTTTTCAACTCTAACAACACTGGTGTCAGATGTTTTTGCTTCATTTGACAGGGAATTCCAACTGGAGGGGCGATCCAGTTTATGATTTCTCACTTCCCAGTAAAACTGGGTTGCAGCAAAAGTAGCCAGCAAAATGGAGATATTACGTTGCAACCTTCTCTGGTGACCGTCTAATTTTGAACCCTGCACACCTCCACCTAGTGGTGGGATGCCATCATTCCACAGGTGAAATAATTGACATGCACTATGGGAGATGTAGTTCCTTGGCAATGCTGGCTTTAAAGCACCATATGCTTATTTTAAGACATTAACAGATCTTTGAAGTTCTTGCTGTGACAGGCCACATTTGGACCATGGGCCTTGGGTGTGGCATGCACTGTTCTATCTCACGAAATGTAATCTCCCTGCGACTCAAAACCTATGAAAATGATTCACCTTCTACTCACTTGCCTGCCCACTCTCCATCACAGATGATTTTTCTTTCTTCCTTTTAGCACCTAAAAAAGAAATGTAGACAAGTAGCCTTTTCAAGTTTCACATACTTTGATAAACAATTTCTGGAAATTCTAAAAAGAACGAATCTCTATTTCAACAAACATATTTCGTAAACATTTCTCAAGCAAACAAAAAAGACGAGTTGTTTTAAGATGGCTGCCATCCGGTTTCTCTAAATTAAGGTTGTTCAAAAAGCTATCTACAACCAGATATTGTTGTAGCTGTTGACTGTAAAGCTGGTTGATGTCGAGTAATTGTGGCTACTGTTCAGAAATATTTGATCTGTTGATAATGGATGTGTCTGAATGAACCCATATGTTGTACTGTAACAAAAATGTATTAATTTGAAATCCTATAACTTGTTTTGTCTGCTGCGTAAAAGCATCCCATGTTGCTTTTGGTAGCTAAGTGTGACGAGTACAATTTCTCCTACTGAAACCTTTACTACTGCAAGGTCAAAAATAAAAAAAAAACACATTGTCTAATGAATGTACCATTGAACTTGAATATTTGGAGAAGATTCATGGAGAAAAAGGAGCACCACACAGAGATGTTTCGGCCCATGAAAGCTGGTAAAAAGAATCATTACTAAGTTTAAAGGGAAAGGGTGACATTCGACTGTCAGCAGGTGAGTGTGAGCTCCATGAAAGCCACATGACCTTTTCACACAAAGCCTGTTCTCCACTTAGAAAAAAAAGCAGTGTGTGTGTGTGTGTGTGTGTGGGGGGGGGGGGGGGGGGGTGACGAAATTGCAAGGCGACGAAAACTATTTCATTTAAGATTATGAACCCTCGTATCAATGGTGGCTGCACAGCGACACCTGATTCTTAATAACACGATTCCTTCAAAGGCATTCAGCAAATCACAGAGCATTTCCATTTCAAAAGGAAAGAGTGAAAAAAATTGCTTTCATTTCGCTCCCTCTCAGTATTTCCCTCTCTTCTAAAGGTGACTTTTATTTCTGAGAGTGTGTTTTTTAAGAGTTTACCTTTTAAGTGGGTTTGTCAGCGAGTGATGTCACATCAGCATATGTTTAGGACTGTCTCTGGAAATGTCCTTGGGAATCATAGCAAAAGCAGTGACACAAATTGGTGGGGTTTTTACATAAAAGAGTAGCAGTGAAAACATTTTATAATTTTTTATTTTTTTTTTTACAAGATTCAAAGAGATTCATGAGCAGCAGAGTTTGGAAAATGCGACTTTGGAAACCAGAACCTTTTTTGTTTCTCAAGAGTGGCTTTAAATGGACTGTTCTGCTCATTCAACAGTCATATGTCACACACACACCCTGCAGCCACTTCCTGTATCCGTCTGTTCCTTACCTGAGTGATCCATTTGTCTTCTGAACATCTGTACTGATTGCACGCCGGCTCGCCGAGCCTGTGCCAATCGCCACACATCTGAATTCCCGAAGCGCTCAGAAACAAGAAGCGTCACAGCCTCTGAGCGCACCTCCTGTGATTGCTTAAGGTTGAATAAGGTGTTAAAAACGGGAATACATTCAAAAGAGTAATTAATCATCTTAATCACATGGCTGCGATGCACCACTTTGGTATTTGCTTCAAACGCTGTGAGCGGTTCATCAAAGCCAGCCATGTAGGTAATGACTTCCTCAGTGCTTTAATACCCTTCTTAAATTTGCATTTAGATCGCAAAGATGGATCCAAGCAAGCTTTTCATAATACTCAACCCCTTTCTAAAGAGGCAGTCATGCAGCACGCCGTGCTGTGTGGACACATAGCGCGACGCAAAAGCAAGTATCAAAATGCCAATTGATTTGTAGCAGCCGTTCGTTGTTTCATCTCCAGCAGAATGAGCAACCTGCTGTACCTGAAGAGAAGCTGTGAGCTTTGAGTGTGTGTGCATGCTTGAGCCTGGATGTGTATAAACATTACAAATACAAAAAAAAGTACTTGATAGAATAATTTCTAAAAACTTGACAATTAAAAACTCTAAATGAGACAAAACCAACCACTGCCGAGGCAATCTAGAAGAAAGCAAAGGCTCAAGGAAAAACACAAACAAAACTTACAAAACATATTGTGTTTAGATGTGGGATCAGTGGTGCCTCCAGATATGGATTAAAAGGTGACCATGTGGGGGCCACTGAAAATCCAACAAGGGACCACCAAAACCAAAAGCCACAACAAAATTTGAGATTTGTTATAATGTTGGCATATATGGATTATTTAACAAATACAGCAGTACAAGAGTTGGGGATTCACCAGCGGTGGGCACAGCTAACCAAAATGTAAGCTCCACTAATGTCTAATCTGCTAGCCAAAAAGTTAGCTTTGCTATCGCTAAATAAGAAAAATAGGTAGCGGAAGCTAACATTACATCTAAATTGATAATTATTTTGGTGCAACATTCACCAGGTGATGTTAATGATGTTTCCAGGAGTCAGTTTACACCATGAGGGAAAGCACTGTGAGGGCAGGAGTGAAAATTTTTGCTTGAGGGTGACATTTAGAAGTGCATAAACTATATGTTTGCATACCATAACATTATTACATGCTGGATGTCATATTCTTTATGTGTCTTGATCGATGGAGAAAGATCTGTACTTAGTGTTTGCAGACTATTTACAAGACTGAATTTAGAGGTAGCTAACTGGTCTAATATTTTCCAAAGTTATACAAAACGCTAATAAGCTAAAGAAAAGTTGGTTTGACAAACAGCAAAACTGTGGCCACCACTGGTATTCACCTTCTGATATACATAGGTCTACTTTCAATATTCAACTTATTAAAAAAATGTAAAATAAAATACTAAAATAATTAAGCTCATCCTTTATTTTTTTTAAATGATTTTACTTTATGTATACAACCTCCTGAGTCACTGCATCTTGATGTGGATGACATTGGTTTTGGACTGAGCACATCAGCACTTATGGGAAGAGGGGCTGCAGCTGTGAGTGAATTAAATGTGGTATAAAAGTATAAAGGGCTGATGAATGAAAACAATAAGAAGAGATAAAACTGAACAAAAAAGGAAAGAAGCTAACACAAACTGTTGGGAATATCAGGGTTTGTCAGTCAGACTGTAACGTGACAACTTTAAAGAGTAGAATAACTTATTGAAACTAAATTTATTTTGAAAGGTGCATTTGAACATACAGCAGTAACATGATCCTCATGAAAGTCTACAAAGATCAATGCCTGAAACAATTATCTTAAATGTTTTTTGTTATTAGTCCAGCAAGTGTCCCACTGGTCAAGTGTCAAACGATGATATGTTGATGGTATCATGTTTGTTGTTTTTATGACCTTGCCATGATCGTAGTTCTAGCTTTGGCATAAGACCAGCATGGGTAAGCCTGCTTTAAATTGTCAGTAACCAAGCCAAGCACAAGCCCCTCATTATGGATACTCTGCCGCTACACCCACCCAGGATCTTGGTATACTCCCACCACGATGATCAACAACCACAAACTTGCCACAGACATAGATGACTTAGATGTGAATGCACAGCCTCATGGAGGTTAAAACTGTCTTTCTATCGCACTTTAAGTAATTTAAAGCAAATACTGTATAATTTAGGAATTAGAATTAGTACTACAAACAGTCTTTGACTTGTTTTGTTATCCAGGCCTTGTGCTGTTGCTGGAACATCTGTGTTCTTTTTAAAACTCCACATTACTTTTAGTGTACGAACAAAAGTCACCAGCTTGACACTGTGACCTCCATAAAAATGGTTCCCAATGAACTGCATTGAATATTTTTTCTCCTGTACTTTAGCTTTTGACAGTCTTATGATAAGTACAAGTTGTGTAGAGCCTGAGTCACCGCTGTCCTCGGTGTGATTTAGCCACTTCATTTGCATAGGTTAATTTCAAACAGAACCTCAAATTAGGCTTGAAAGGATAATTACTTAATCTTCCTGCTCCTCTCCCCTTCGCCCCCTCCCTCCACCTCAGTGCTGTATCCATTTTCCATCCAGGTTATGTAAATGGATCTTCTGACATCTACTTTCTCGGGCATCTGTTTTTGTGCATAGGGGGTCAATCTATTTATTTTTTCCTCATCTTTCCGCCTCATAGTATTGATTGGACACTTCTTTAATTCACTCCCACTCGTGTACTCTCAAGTAAATTGCCTACACAAACCAGATAATTTCCACAATGCACCTGAAGCCATCATGGCCAATTTGACAGCAGGAGGGCAAATTCATTTAGATTCAGTCATGAACATACTGAGCGCTCACATTAAAGGGCAGCGGGCACGTCAGCTTTGCTGTGGTCACTGACGGTAATTATTTTTGAGCAATAGACGTGTAGCATTCAGATACAGTTCTCCTTTGAGGGGGCTAAAAATGGTGAATAAAAGTCAAATCTGTCCTACAAGCTCACATTGAGGGAAAAAAATGTGAGACAAAAAAATACAGCTTTGTACAGACTTTGTTGTAATGATCACGTTACATAACTATACTTTTGATCTTTTCTTGACACCAGCAAGCTTGCATGAACCTCAAATTCCCCATGCAATGAAGAGCATTAAAGGAATCCCACATAGCAGATACAGTAGGTATGGGCCAGATTTGATGTCAAGCTGGCACCTATTGCTGACTGTTGACATGTCCAGTGTTTTATCAACCTGATGTGGGCCAGGTCTAACAATGTTGTTGATGTTTCTAGGACTGTAGGCCACAACTGACCCAGCTAAAGTTTGGTTTGTACAGCCCAAGTCTGTCAATGCCACAACTGGCCCAGTTGTAGTTTGGTTTATATGGCCCAAATCTATCAATACCACAATTGGCTTGGTTGTGGTTAGGTTTATGTGGTGCTGGCTCATGTATGGATCACCTCTCTCAAATCACATCTTGGCCACCAAAGGGTTGTCATTCTTTGCGTTATCTTTGATTGCACTGTATGCACATTTTCTTTGACAATCTGTTCGAGAACACAGTGTCCACTTTTGGAAGGGCAGTCCAAATGCTTTTTTTTTTGTCTTCAGAACCTGTTTGTCATTCTTTTTAGTTTTCCACTGAACAGCCAACACACCACATGGCATGAATGTACAAGGTGAAAAAGGAGAAGGAGAAAGGCGAAGCTCCCAACTTCCTGGTCCTTATATTGTTCCGGCCCTCACCTGTCACAAAAAGAACAAGGCCCCAGAAACAAAGCGGATGGAATGAGCCATCTCCTCATTGGCCAGGCTTAGCCTTAGGGTGCTAAGGTATGGCACCCAACTGAAATTACATCCAATAACTTTTCCCAATAAATACTTTTGTTAAGGCCCTGTCACACTAAAAGTTTAGACAACTCATGTTAGTTCATAAAAATTTTGTCCAACCCTGAAGATGTTTATGCTGAAGATGAAAAAAAAAAATCTATTGGAAGCCTCTTTTGGATGTATACATATTGTAATACTACAATTGTTCAAATATACTGTATAATCTATATGAATCATTTCTGCATTCATTGTCTAAAACATAGTGTAACAGAGCTGTACCTTTCATTATCCACTATAATCGCAAGAAATTTAGCTACAGTACACCAACTAACAAAACCATCATATTTTGGAGTATCATAATGTTCACTATTGTTGCAGAAATAAAAGTTGTGCATCAAGGTAAACCACTGCTAGCTGTGATGGTGCTGATAATGATCGTCAACCACAAAGTTGCTCATCTTTACCATTTTAAAGCATTTAAAGGTTGATTAAAATACAGGGTTTGTACTGTATGTCACACATATACTGTAAAAGTGTTACAGGCGTGTTAGACTTCTAATTTACGAGCTCTTGAAAAATAAAATAATGAATGCATGAGGTGACATGGCACTGTGTGACACATAAATGTTTTCGAGGCTGTCAAATATGATTTAGTAATTCTGAAAACCTGGTGGAGGTGCATTGTAGTTTGTGAAATACATTATATCACACAGCTGCACAGCCTACGTTTTAGTTATGTGTGCTAAACCTTTAAAGGGATCTCCTACTAGTTTCATTAGACATTTGATAAACATTTACTTCAATTACAAAAACGAGACTAAAAAGTTGTAGGTTAAGTTTTTTTAATTTAAAATACATTGTCACACAGACATTGACATTTTATTTACATCACAAAGATTTTTTGGGGAAATGATGCTTACTAGTGCTTTGGTGCAAGCTCTATCCAGCTTGAACGTTAATTTTGGATGATGTCTGACATTCAGCTCTCTTAAATGATACCGGAGCGCATTGACAGAATATAGAAATGACTCATCCTAAAACTGAAAATAACAGATCTGCTTCATGGAAGACTCTCCTCAGAGTTAACTCCCAAGCTAATATATATAAACGTAGCACAAAAAGTAAGGCCGTGTGTTTGATAGATTATTTATTTGTTGTAACAATGAGTCTTGACAATAAATCTTATTTCGGGCACCTGGGGTTACCAGAAGCTCAAATCAAGTGTCAAACAGCAAAATAACATGTTTGGCAGAGAAGATTTGGCAAATTTTTCATGTGCACAACCCACATACTCCGCTGTACTTCCCTTACCGCAAATGCATGTTACTTACAAATGTTGCACCATTTAAAAGGGAAATTAATTGCCTTTATAACAATACAAGATTGAGTGCCACGAAGCATTTTTACAATAAAGAAATAATATACCAATCACAAATTTCCTTTTTTTTATGCTAAGTTTATTTATACAGTGGGGAGAACAAGTATTTGATACACTGTTGATTTTTCAGGTTTTCCCACTTGCAAAGCATGTAGAAGACT
>JARVJO010000001.1:13318065-13338950 GCA_031762555.1 Cynodonichthys magdalenae
GTGTACAAGCGTCCAACTTCAAGCGTCAGACGCGATTTTGACGCTCAAATCGCGTTCAGTGTGAACGCAGCATAAGGCTGTGTTCAAATTCAGAGGCTGGGTCCTGGACCCGTCTAGGTGGGACTGGACAAAAGTGGCTGAGTTTGAACTGTCTAGCTTTCCGCCCTTACTCCGGCATACGTCCTGTCGCCTAGCAACCATGACGACGCTAAACAAAAGCAAAAATAGATAGAAACTAGCAAAATATCAAAATATTAGTATTATTAATATCATTAAAAAAAAATTAGCTTCAGTGCAATATTTGAATTTGGATACAGCCAATAATTTTTTGGGAGTAAGACCTGTGGGGGGGTGGGAGGTGAAGTGCCTCATTTGGATTTTAGAGACAGCGCCAAAACGAGTTGCTCTCTGACACCTCAGAAAAGGGGCGAAAGAAGGGCTTGTGGAGCTACAATAAGAAGGAATTCTGACCAAAGCATTGCAGTTCCACTTTATACAGACCCCAACTGAATGATTTAAATGTGAAAAAGAAGAACTTAAAAGCATGACATGTCCCCTTTAACAAATAAATACTTTAGTTTTACCTCCTAATATTTTGTGGGATAGTTGCGGCTGTTTTGTTGAATTATTTTTTCCCTCTTTTTTTGTGTTGCAGGTGAGCTGCAGAGAGGGTTGGTGTGTGGGCAGTTCTCACTGACAGCTCCAGCTCAGCTGTTCCTCATGCAGCTGATTGCCACCAGGGCTTTATTAGCCGGAACCAGTTTGTCTTCACACAGTGACATTCTAACCTCTGATTTGTACCATTTGGAAAATCCTGCAGGTTAGGAAAGTAATATTTTGGAATTTCTGTCAGATTACTTGAACTATTGACATTTTTGCACGTTATTTTGGTAATGGACCATAAATGATATTAAATCCTCTGATTGGAAGTTTTGCCACACAGTTCTGTCACTCACATGCAGACAGTAAAGTTACTGTTTATCTGATTGTGTGCCCAATTTGCAGAGGAAAAAAAAAACCCCATCAAATCAGTGCCCCTCTCCTACAAAGGTCACAAACACTTCAATGTGGGGGGGATGTGTGTGGGTGGGGGGTGGCGTAATCTGCCAGCAGCAAGTATATAAGGGAAAGTAAACTCCAGTGAGTCGGCTCCCTGCCTTTCCCTCTGCTGAGCGAGCTGCACTCAGAGGATTCTCGGGAAGATATAACGATGTAGAAATCAAGCCTCGCACATGAGTCATACCACCAGCCGTACCGCCCACCCACCGCCACTTCCCTTTTTTTTCTTTTTTCTATTTTTTGAGCAAACAAAGGTGTTACGCTTTTCATCTTGGTCGACATAAGGGAATTAAAAAAAAAAAAAAAAAACTAGAGTAAATGCAAGAAGAGGATGCGTAAGTAAGGCACCTAAGGGAAGGGAAGTAGATATCTGATAAAACAAACTGGTCTCTTTTTTTTATTTTCATCTTATTCTCCTTCGTGAAGATGACACGTTGCTTACAGTACGTGGGCGGGTGTCAAGGTGATGGCGGCGTATATTTGTGGTTTGAATGTACGCAAGTAAATATTTGATTTGAAGCTATTTCAACCAAGTTACAGCTGATAAAGCACTTTACACAAATTTGGTAACTATACTGATTTAGTTTATTCAAAAGATAAAAAGTTTTTACGTTTTGACATCAATGAAATAACCCTCTTTTACTTTTATGCGGGTCACCCAAACATGTCCTCTAGTCTCAGCATGTTGCTGCTGCACATCAGTGTGCTGCACTCCTTTCCTGCTGCTGAGTGAATGTGACTCCAAGCCAGAGATTTTTATTTTTTATTTTTTTATATTGATGCACCGCACTGCCTTCATTTTGATTGATCCACTCGCTTCCTGTAGGCCTCGCTTCAATGCAGCATGATGGGAAGAATTCATCAGCAGGAATCTAATTACTGCAAATCCTGCTTTATTTACTTTTGCAGCCAACCCTCTTGTGTTCATTTGTACATTTTTTAAAGTGTATTTTGTCCTGATGTGTGAAGCATATTTCTAGCTCCCTGTCATTAACTTAGTGTAATTGCAGCCCATTAGCTTCACAGGAGGCTGCTCTTATTTTGGAAAACTAGGGAGACATTTATTTGTTTTTATTTATTTTTTTTTTTTTTGAAAATGTGGTGCTCAGCATCTTTGCTTTTGCTGAAATGTCGAAGTAACCTAAAATCAATTAGTAAAAGAAGTGAACCGTTTAGAATTTTGTTGTTTGAAGACACTAGACATGAGTCTTGGACAGGTCACTCTTGGAAAAGAGGTTTTTAATCTCAATGAGTTATTTTCCTGGTTAAATAAAGGATACTACTACTACTACACTATTTTTTTTTTATTTTTTTTTTTAAAGAGGGGTTCTGAACTATTTTATTGCCTCTGTGTACCCTTGGGTTGAAAAGTACAGTTAAAGTCTAACTAGACTGACAAGCTAATGGTCTTAGCTAGACTAACTACTGCTGTTTTAACACTTCCGCTGTCCTTGTGGTGTGCTAACAAAGCTAGCAAGTAAAAGTCATGGCTGCCTCTTTGGAAGCCAGCCAGGCCACCCACAAACACCACCTAACGACCCCACCCCAACCCCTTTTTTTGCCCCCGCAACCACCGCTTAATCAGGTGGGGGTCGGGAGGACTCCACTGCCACACCAAAGAAAGACGTTAAAAATGTCAGACGTTTATGTGAAAATTATTTTATAAACTTTCATACCACAATCTTTTCATTACATAGTTTGGCAAAAAATAAAACATCTTGCTCCTGCTGCATACATTCCTAAAGCTAGCCGCTATAAAGACAATAATAATAATAATAATAATAATAATAAGCAACTTGGATCTAAAAAATTAAATAAAAAGCAGCTCATATGAACACTATTTTAAATCACCATCATTTAAGCAACACACAGTAATTTACTTGAAATTTTATAATTATTTGCAACAGCTAATAGCATTAGCAGCAACTAGCTTTATTAGCAGCCTGGAGCAGTTTGAAAAGCAACCGTCAAGATATTTCTGTCAGGAAAAAAATGTTATTTCTACGGTTTCCATCTGGTGACATTGGATTAAAAAATATAATGCGTGACCTTGAGATAATTTTTTATTTTTTTTTTTTAATCTAATGTCACCAGATGGGTTCTGTATATTTCAAAACTGACACTTATGGAAAAAGTTCATAAAACAGAATTTGTGCAAAACCTTTAAGATTGGAGTTGTTTTTAAGAAGCTAACAATTCACCTGACTTCACTTAAACAATCTGTTGGTCACTTTGGTCAATTAAACTTGTTTTTCAAATGTGGTTACTTAAAGAGTTATTTACAACAGGTAAAAAGGCCTAAAGTAATTAGTCTTTTTAAGAACTCTTAATTATTCCCTTTTAATAAATCAGCTTTGATGTAAACTTTTCATTTATGGGAAGTGATCAAGTAAAAGTGGAAATAAAACGTCATTCTTCAGTCTGCACTCATTTTCTCTTCTTCTCATAACCTTTGTGTTTTGGCAGGTGTTAAATACACCCAAATCCGTAAGCCGACCTTTTTTCTCCCGTCAAAAGATTGGACCACACAAGCATCACCCACAGCTCCCGTCTGGTTGTCACCGGTCTCTGCTTTTGCTCTCTCGCTTTGTTTTGTTTGCGTCCCTCTTCTCTCCTGCTCCTCTGTTCCAATAAAAAACAGTAGGTTATGGAGCGCATTTTCCTGCGGCATTACTCACAGGCACCAGCCGCCACATGCCATTAGCCTCAGCCGACGGGACACGGAGATCTGCTCGGGTACGTCATGCCTGCCATCTAGTGGCGTGGAAAGAAAACAGAGCACACAGACAGAAATAACTGCTCATGAGCTGGGTCATAGATGCCAAATCTCCATTCAGATTGTCAAAACCAAAATGGAATACAAACGTGTAAAGTTGGTTTTATTTCTCCGTCTAAACAAGGCGGACTGGATGCAGCCTCCTCTCATGTCAGGCTTCATTGAGGAACACGGTAGAGCAACATTGTTTTGTTTACAGCTAATTATTTAGATATAACAGATCCAAAAAGCCTGTGAGCTCTCTCTCTGTCTGTTTGGTTCAAAGAAGTGGTATGCTTTGTCCAAAAACGAATTCCTGAGTGGATAGTGAGCATTAATTCTAGACACTGACATTTTAATGACATTAAAGACTCCGTGGAGATTTCCAAACACAGAACGCTGTTGTTTCCAAAGGTCCTACGGTTCATTAGGTATAATTTTCTTGCCATTTATCAAATACATATATTCATTAAGCTGACAGCTATTGATAAATACTGATGTAGTTATTGTGTTGTAATGAAATTAGATTAATTAATTTCCTTTTTATATTTTAATTGATTTGTGGATGAAGTTTCATAACAATAAATAAACTTCACCTTACAGCAGGAGCGCCACGAGTAGGGTGGGAGGGGGCCTGGTGGTGCAATGGCCACCCCATCATTTTAGAGGACCACACATGGCGTAAGTGCCACTGCTTTATATATGGCTAACTCCCCTAAAAGGCATTGGTTATCCAACATCTTCTATTACTGTGGATTGGTTTAACACACCTCTGTAGTGAGTATGAAAGCACTGCTTTTAGATATTTGTTTAAAAAAGTTGCAAGTGAAACTTGAACTAAGATGTCGCTGTCACAGTCTGCCTCTGTGTGTGCATGTAATCTGTTCTTTGAGTGTTTTTGATTAACGACTTGGTATTCTGATTTCCAGATACTGGTGTTTTCTGATCTGTTCCTCCCATCTCTCTGCTCTGGCCCCGCCCACACTCACCTGTTCCTCGTTTGCTCCTTGTCAGTTCCCTTTTATATTTTATCCTCAGTTTGATGTCGGTGCTTTGTGCTGTGATCTCCACGACCATTCATGTTTTCCCATTCTTTGTGTCACTACCAGGTCCAACTTTATAAGTACAATTTACTAACACATCAGCTGTTTGGTTAATAAAGTTTTTTAAAGTACTCAAGATCATCAGAGTCAATACATTAACCTGCCAAACATGATAGTTGCCATTCTTACTTGTTTTTGTGACAGACCATAAGAGATAGGCTGTGTCTCAGTTCAGGGGTTGCAACCGAGGTAGTGCTGACAAGCAGAGAGGATGTTTGTTGTTTGGTGGGTGTGATGTTTTAAATCGGGGGACAAACTGAGTAATACCTGCTGAGATATGAAAACACTGCTCTGATGCTGTCGCAAGATCCCCGCCTGGCCAGCTATCTGGGCGGAGCTTGTACATTCTCCCCATACACGTGTGGGTTTTCTCCAGGTACTCCAGTTTCCTCCCACAGACCAGAAACATGCATGTTTGGTTTATTGGTAACTAATTTGTCCCTAGATATGAGTAAAAGTGTGACTTGTTTGTCTCCATGTGTCTCTGTGATGGACTTGAGACACGTCCAGGGTCCCCCACCTTCCACGGGAAGGAGAAGATGGATGGTTTCTGTGCACTCATTAAACTTTATTGTAATTGTTCTAAAGAAGTGATTGCAGTTTTTATTTTCCATCCATTTCTGAATAATCAGAAACTGATAAAGCAGTCTGTTTTTATTCCTTTAGCAAACTGCAGTTCTTATTTCTTCAAGTCACCATATTTTAGTTTGGAAAATAAGTATGTAACATTTGTTATAACAAGATGACCCAAAGGCATTTTTTAGCATCTCTAGTTGTGCATTTACCAATTATGCATAATGTGTTTTAAGTGTAAAAGAAACAATAACTAGTTGCTTTTATAAGGGTTTTAAATCTTAAATAAAACCACCAGAACAGGTCTTTAAATGATAATGTCAAAGTAGAGAATGAAAAGTAAAAAAAAATGAGCCATGACTCAAATTCATTTTACTGCTTTGGCTTCAAAGTGGGATTACTGGTCAGAGTGACTCTGCAGCCGTTTACTGAGAAACGAGAATAAAACACAGCCCGTGCTTTTTTTCCTTTTATTTGCCTTTTTGTGCTCTAAATTACACAGAGGAGAACGACAGGAAATTGAGGGTGGAGAAAAAAGCCCAGAGAATGGCATGCAATAAACTTACAGCCAGCTATTCACTGGCTGATATTATTAGTACCTGGGTGTTATGCACCTTTAAAAGGAAAGTTCATATTTTGAAGTGGGGTCTTGTGAAAAGGCTTACAAACGATTAAACTCTTACCTGTTGTAGATACCTCTTTGAACGTCCTCAGTTTGGAGAAAGTTTATTTCTAACTGAATCGACAAACTAATGACCAGATCAGGAGGGAGCAGGACCAAAATGGATTGCTGCAAACAGAAATATCTTCATTCTAATATTTTTGTGCTACAGCTGGCTGATGCTGCTTTTGTACTCGACAGGGCCACACAAACCCAACCACAACCGGGCCAGTTGTGGAATGCCGTCATATTAACAGTGTCATCAATGCCAGACCTGGTCCACATCCGGTTGACAAACCACTTGCCATGCCAGCAGTCAGCCATCAGGGCCGCCTTGACACAAGATCTGGCCCACACCTGTCTGCTACATGGGTTGGTTGAAAAATTTGCCATATTGGATTTTGTCAAAATATGATGAATAAATGACGTATCTAGGGGACCTTTTATAGGAAATGTCCAAAATATTATTCTAAAGAAGGTTTTGAAGCATTTTTTGGAGCAGTACCAACAGCTAACAACGATTTTGAGCAGAAGAGCCATTCATTTTGGCTACCTTTCCTGTGTGCTTGAAAAGCTACTTTGCATACCAGCTGGCAAATCCAGATGTCCAAATATGGTTTGAGGAAGTGGGGGGCAGGTTTGTGTCAGTCTCACTAGTCTTCAGCTAGAAGTAGATGATGACGTGACACAGGCTGTGTCTCAATTCAGGGGTTGCAGCCAACGTAGGGGGCATTTATCGGCTGCTTACGTCACTGCTCCACGATAAGCTGCACCAATTTGTGGGCACCTACTTATGCGACCGACAAAACCACAAAAACCTAGGCTGCATCAGAGTATCTTTCACGGCCGGCAGGTTAGGTGGAAGTTTAGCTGTTTTTGCGGAAGAGTTTGGAAATTTATCCCGGGCCGAATAAGTCACTTTTAAATATAAGTTTAACAACATAGCTGATGAAATTTATGCATGTGATATAAACCGTAACAGAGCAGCGTGTGGGCATGCAAATATGTCATCTGTTGATTGAACCGTCTCATTTCACAGCCATTTATGCAGCTAACACTGGTGGCCTACGACCCATGTAGGGTGTGGCCAACGTGGGCAATGTTCTACGTGGGCCTCGTGTGTCTTATTCTGTGATTCGATGTCATGGGTTGCACATACACATATCTTGATTCAGTGAATATGCATTCCTCAGATTTTACAAATACTGATGGGGCCTTTAAGTCATCTTGTGCTCGAGACTGAAGTATCTGCATCTCTAAAATATAAAAATCACAGCGATTAGCGAACATAGCATCACCATTTGAATGTGCAACGTTGTCACAACTAAAATATATGTGGAAGCTCCTTTACTTGTGAATAGGGGGTCATAGTGTCATGAAATGTTATTTCTGCAGGAGAACAAAGCTTGAGAATCAGCCCTCCTCCTCCTCTGAGCTGTCTCATTTAAATCGTAACAATTAACATTTCTACATGTGTTCAAAGCCAACATGAGCAGCTGAGACAAAGAAATCTGTGTTAATGTCAGGAGATGATGAAGTAAAAAAGCACAACGCCCCCTTTAGATTTTGCGCGTGTGTGTGGCAGATTTCTTAAACTCTTTTCTTGTTAATCTGATGGGGGGGACAATTCATGAGTTCGAGCGTTGGCGGTGGACAGCCGGCAGACAGACGAGTGAGTTTTCTCTCCATCTCCCTCCTTTTTTGGTTTCAATATCTCTTTCCATCCCCATCCATCCTCCCCCCCCCCCCCCCCTTCCCATTTCGCCCCTCTCTCCCTCTATCTCTTTTAGCCTTACCCCTCTCCTCCTTCCATCTCTGCCCCTGCTCCTGCCGTCTCCTCTGATAAATCTCTCACCCACCGCTTTTTCGCTTTCTCTGTCTCTCCCCATCTCTCTTCTCTCCCTCCTGGCCGTTTCTGTCACGACTGTATCTATTGCTTTACCCCCACCACCACCACTTTCTCCTTTCGCCACCTCCTCCTCCTCCTCCTCCTCCTCCTCCTCCTCTTCTTCCTTTTTTTGTTTCATCTTCTCCTCTCGCCTTTTGCTTTCCTCTCCCCTTCTCATTTGACATCTTTGCTCCTTCCTTCACTTCCTCATTTTTCCTCCTGTCCTCACTCGAGTCTCCGCCTGCAGGACCGTTCTATAGATTAAGTTCAGCAGCGGTGGCACTGATGCTGATTCAGCCATATTCCTTTTTTTTTTTTTTTTTAAATGACCCAAATTCCCCCAAGTCTAAAGAACCCTCACTCTGATTGCCTTCCACTCCCTCTGTCTGTCACTGCTTTTGATGCACGCCGACATACACAAGTACACTTTTTTTTATTGATCGGAGTGTTAGCTTCTTCCTTATAAAAGAATCCTTGTATTTCCACATTATGTCAGGTGTGTGTTAGCTTCCAGCTACTGTATCAATATCAACAGCAAACCCGGAGGCTTATTTTCTCCACTGTCCACCATCGCCTTTGTTTCTCCTGATCACAGTCAAGCTCAATCTGTATGTTCCAGAAGATGAGGCTGAATATTTTCCCCTTCTTCTCCTCCGACGTCAAAGTACTCGATAGGAAATTTTCTTTACAGCCACGTCTAAGAATGAAATACCACACACTGAATGTCACTTGCAAATTGACACCCTGACTGCATACATTTTTGTGCTTTCTTTGATATACCACACAGTTTTGTCTTTTGTTCTGTCAGGAATGTGGCACTTCTATTGGCAAGAGTTGAAAGGAGATGGCAAACTAAATCTGAATTTGCATACATTATTCGCTTGATGTTAGACAGCCTGGAGTGAAATGCGGCAACAACAACAAAAAAAAAGTTTTGCAGGAAGTTAAACTAAAGAAAGAAGGGTGCCATCAACAAATTTGGACTTTGTTGAACTGATAATGAATGAGGACCACCTTGGTTGCCAAACCAGATCCTCTGATGAGACTCTGGGACCAGTTCAACAACAGGCTTAAGGCTGCAGCATGCTTCATCCGACCTGCCGAAATTGGGCCGAACTGTCGCAGTTTCATGACGAAAATTGCATCATTCTGTTCGACTTGTCGACATTTCGGAACCTTCTTGTCGCAACCTGTGGGTCGAACTTTTCACCCCCCTCCACATAAGAACACATCTGAACTTTATTGTGTGATTGGTCAGAAGTTTGTGAGAGTGTTTGTTTGTGCTGAAAGCGCTCCGACGCTGCGTTTTGCTTCAACCACTCACTTCAAAAGAAATAACGAACTCGTCTCCAGAAACCAACTGTTGTAGCAGCGGTTTATAAAAATAATCAAACGGCCAAAAACTCATGAATGGAGATAAAAACAGACGTTTTGCACGGTGGAATCTGAATGATAAAAACTTTGGAGCTTAATCCGTGACCAGTTTGTGGATAAATAATGTCGGGTGACGAGTCTCTGACCTTTTTTTCAGCATCTAGACTCCAGCGGGAAAGAAACCCCATGCAGTGACGTATGCTGCAGCAGGAGGGCTGTCCCAGGAGCTCAGCACGGTGTGTCTCAGGAGCTATGAAAGGTGTGTGCGAAACCGAACGCCGAACAACCACGTGACCGGGCGTTGACCGGTCGGCGGCGGAGCGAGTATGCTGCAGGCCTTAGTTGGGGACAATAGACATCAACCAGGACATTGTAATAAAAGGAGTTGAACAGAAAAGATTGGAATTTTATGGGGTGCAATTTGTAAAGTTACACAGTAAAAAATTACCAGCAATATCTTGCTTTTATTTAGCCTTTTATATGAAAAATGTAGGGGTTTATTATATCAAAGTCAGATTTTAACCATGTTATTCGTTCATTTATAAATGTCATAGTTTCAAACTAAGTAAATATATAACTCCAAACTAAACATTTACCTTTCAACTTAAATATTTAGTTAGCAATCTAAATATTTAGCTCCAAACAAAATATTTAACTTGCAACCTAAATATTTAGTTAGCAAGCTAAATATTTAGCTTTTAACTAAATATTTAAGTTGCAAGTTAAATATTTAGTTGTGACAGTATTTGTGTATAAATGTACATATATATTTATTAATATAGCTAGGTTTTGGACAAAATTAGTCTGCTCTGGTGACTTATTTTGAAAATACAGATGGTGTGTTTGTTCCTTTTCCTGTTGGTGAGACCTGATCTTTGAAGCTTGACTCCTGAGCAGCTCCAGCACAATGGACTGAACCATTTTTAGCCAGATGAGGGGGGACACCTAATTATCAGAAGACATAAATGCATTGTTTTGCCTATAAAAATCAATGTAGTTGCTTTCTCTTGGTAGTATGGCTTTACTTAAAATTATATATTTGTGAAATTTATTATTAGGGGGGTCCAATTTAGGGTTTTCCAATATTGGGGGGGTCAGGACCCCCCCGGGATTTCCGCCCTTGATGGTTTCGCTAATCAGCTATTATTGGAACAAATTTTGCATATAGCGGACTAGCTTTTTCACTAACTATAAAAATGACTACAGGACCAGTTAGCAACTGCTAAATTAGGATTTTCCAGCTTTAAGTCCACTAACAGCTAACTAACAAACTAACATCAACAGGTTTGTGTCAGTCCCACTAGTCTTCAGCTGGAAGGAGACAAAGACACGTGACACAAACTGAGTGACAGTCGTCTTCGCACTTAGCGATCAGTAGTTAGCCGTTAGCTTCAGCAATTTATTAACGTATCTTTAGCATTAGCATTGCTATATTTTTAGTTTGTGAATTATAAATACTAACCAATGAATGCTAACTTTTTGGTAAACTGTGCCTACCCCTGGATGTTTTAGTTCCCATTCAAAATGCTTCTTCAATTCTGGGAATGAGAAATTATACACCACAACTCATATGGTATCACATTATTGACTAGGGGCTACCAATTCATAAAACTCCAGGTATGCTTTTAGTGTGGTTGTCCCAACATAAACCTGTAAACTTAAAACATCCAACTCACGATCAGAACTGAAGAAATCCTTCAAATGAGCCTCCTGCTGCCTCCACTTTTAGCTCCTTAGGTCAGTCAGGGACTTTTATTTTCTAGGAAAGTCACTTTATTGTAAATTTATAGAGATTTTAAACAGAATATTGGTGCACGTTTGACCATGTTGGAATATTGGCAAACTTAAAACAGATTGATTCACTTAGTTTATCAATGGGCTGCTAATTTTCTGAATTTCATAGCTGTATAACTAAAATGTTTAAATGCCATAATTCCTAAAATTTAACTATTAAAAAAGAAGTTTATTGAGAAAACATTTTAGAAACTGTCAGTCATTTTTAAATAACTATCCTGAGCTTCTGAGAGAGCCTGTTTTCATCTAAAATTCCCACTTAAAGATCCGCTCGGGGTCGAATTAAGCTACCTGAACTGACACCAAAATGTTAAATAGGTATGAAATGAAAACCACTGTATTTTATAAGAACCAGGATTGTGCTTTCTGTGCGTGACACCCAGCTCATTGTTAAAAGTAATTTATTTTTGTAGGAGGCTTTTCTTCATCTCCTCTTCATCACTTAATGCATCTTTTCCAGACACATCGCATGTGAGGGAAGTGCATGTTCTGAAAGCACATGCTCTCAATACAGCAGCAAACAGGTATTTACTTTAGGAGACTAAAACAGCATATTAATGTCCCCTGCTCCAAAGCTCATTTTGTCTGCCCCTGCCAAAAATGTGTTTGATTGTGCTCGCAGGCCTTTCTCTTGATTAAAAATAATAATAATTGAGCCTCATTTTGGGAATCTAAGTTTCACATTCAGTGTTTGTTTTGGAATTTGGATCTTGCCACTCCAGTGGGACACCTTGTGGTTTTCTAAGGCCCTACATTTAATTAATGATTTTTTTAAAGCCAAAATGTCAATAAAAAGTGAATCTAAAGCAAAAATGATGTGTATCGTGCGTAACATTGTTGATGTCCTCTGTTTATGGCAGAAAAGCAGTTTCCCTAATCAATTATTGTCAAGCTGAACAAAATACTTAAGCCACAGCTGTTGAAGTGATTCACAACTGTGGCAAACTAATATCCCTGATTGGCAGCTCTTAGGGGTGTTTTCACACTTTGGCCACTTACATGAGTGTGTGCTTGAGGCAATTTATGCAGAACTGTGTGTATAAATATCTGCTGAACCCTTTCTGGTTCATTCAGTCGGGAGCATTGCGGGCCAAGTTAGCGAAACAAATCAGATTGAAATTAATACACTGCATTGTCTGGAAGAGTTCACACTAGTTTATAAAAGCACAATTGCTGAACATTAAAGTGGGGTTCTGTTGAGCTGTTATCAGCAGTCAGCATCTTAGCTGCAGCAAACAGCAGTCAGAAAGATATGAGTTATTTTTTTTATTTATTTTTTATTCATGAAGTCAAGCTTATGGCTAGCTAAGCTAGTCTTGGTCTGCAGATAGTTATCCAGATGAAATGGGTCACTAAATGTAACATCTTAAGCCTAATGGGCCAGCATAACTAGTTGATGAAAAAGTTTAAAAAAATGCAAAAAACATTTTTTGTATAAAATGCTATAAAATTTTAGAATCTTTTTATTTAATACGGCTACAATTTGCCTAAGAAAATGAACCACACAGACTAGCCTTTAGTTTGCCTGTGTTAGCAGTGGTGGGCACAGCTAACCAAAAAAAAAGTGAGTTTTGCTATTGTTAATCATTAGACATGTAAAAAAAATTGTGGAAGCTAACGCTAAACGGCTAAACATGTAAATGCAGAAACTAACTTAGTGGGATAGTGGGTTTATTGGTAAAAGAATGTTGGACATGAAGTAGGGATGTATGGATGCAGTTAGAGTTGACTTGGAGATAGTAACTAAATAACACTTAAATACCATTTCTATCATGTTTGCACTGTAACACACCCACAGTACGTACAGAAAGAAACAGACCAAAGCACTAATTGTTAAAAAGTAAGTGTACTTTATTTACTAGAACAAAATCTATAACACCTCCAACAACAAGAAGAGCATCCCCTTTTGTCTCCATATTTTAGGGTTAAAGCTGCTAAAAGTAAGTTTCCATGCCGACACTCCACAACACAAGGTTACAGAAACGTCCAGATCAGGAACCTGCTGCAACCAGAGGTGCCGTCATTCGAACAATGTGTATTTGCTTTGACTGAGGCACAGTTTGCTCTGCTCCTTGGACCATGTAAATGATCCACCCATGTCTTCCTGCGTTGTCAGACTACCTCCGAAACTCCACCAGCCCAGCATGATGCTCCTACCCACACCCAGCTGCTCACAGACCCTCGTGCTACATGGATGATCACAGCAGGGCTAGAGAACAATATTTAACAGTCTGACTGATGTAAACACACCCACATGGACTTGTTTGTTAGTGGGAGGGAAATAAAAGCAGAGTATGCTCAAATGCACACGCCAATGCTCCGACATACGGGGGTCCCAGTTCTTTGATTGATTCGGGATCTTTTGTTGGCGTTTTGATTGGCCAGAGAGGCTCCCTGCCTCTGCGCCACACTGAAATCTGGGGAGGATAACGTGGCAGAATGCTTTATAGACACTTTGTTAGATCTCACACCGAAAATCCTCAACTTTTCCTACACTTCGTTTACCTCAAAAATCTTTCTCGCCTTGTATCTTGGTAAATATTCAATGGAACCCCCCCTACCCACACATTTCTCTCTCTGCACATAAATGTCGTTTTTCCTCCTGTGTGATACACTATATGGGTTATTACCAAGCGTGTAGGTGTTGAAATGGAGAAGAATCAGGCAAAAAAAAGAAGAGGAGGAGCGGCAATGAAAGAGCAGAAAGACTTAGACAGACGAAGAAGAAGAGTGTGAAAGAGGAGCCGGGGTTGAGCAAAAAGCACGGTGGCTTCGGCTGTCCCAAATTCAATCAAGCAACCGCCGAGGAACATTCAGAGCCATCGTTTGATCAATTAATGTTAGCAGATGGCACGAGCTCGCAGTCGGGAGAGATAATACGAGCGAGGGAAGCAGGTGGAAGGTGTTCCAAAGCTCCAGATTCTTTACTTTGAAATGCAGCGACTGATAAGACAGAAGGAGAAAAAAAAAAAAACAGACGGTTATGAGTATCGTGAGTTTTTTTTCTTTTTCTTTTAGTTTTTAATTATTTGCACACGAACCTTTAGGATACATTTACCCAACGTGTGTGTTGGGGAGCGGAGCAGCAGATTGCCAAAGAACAGCCAGCTGAGGAGCTTAGCTGGAGGCCTCAGTTAGAAACTTAACATCCACTGATCATCAAAGGAGCTTCATTCTGTTCCTTCCTTCTAGCAGAAGAGACCAACTGGGCAAACCACCCCCACCCATCACCACTCTGAATAACTGTGGGCCATTTCAGACATACAGAGTGAGTCAAAAGTCTCAGGACATATTTTTCATTTCAGGAAAAAAAGGGTAAATGAAACATCTGAATACCCCAGCAGGCAAAGGGAGAAGGGGTCTATCTTTTAAGCTATGTTCGGAACATGACCGCCATCTTGAAAGCCACCATAATGGATCAAAGTCAAAATTTTCCTGTGGAAAGAAGTCATGTAGCATATTAGTGAAAGCCAGAATTGTCTCAGAAATCGATTGCCGTAATCGGATCTGCAATAGCTCATATGATTCAAATGTTAACACAGAAAGTTGCAACAACTGGGAATATTACCTGACATTTAACATGGTAATGTGCTAACCCTGGTGCTCAGTGCACAGCTAACCAGAGAGTTAGCTTCACCAGCTCATAATCCACTGACAGCTTCGCTAACGCTAAACATGCAAAAAGGAAAATTAAGGAGGCTAACGCTAAACATTTGAATCTGCTAATTGCTAACTGCTAAAAATATTGTCAGTCTGCATCCCACGTCTTCATCTCCTTCCAGCTGAAGACTGCAGGGACTGACACAAACCTGTTGATTACATAACGTTTAAGATTTGGGGGATTCTCCACAGTTCTCGTGACATCATTCCTAGTTACCTTGTATAGTTTTTTTTTTTACTTTTGTAACTGCAACTTTTTATTTTAATTATAAAAAAAATGTTAGTGGACCTAAAGTTGGCAAAACCTAACTTAGCAGAAGCTAACTGGTACGGTTTTCAAAATTAGTGAAAAAGCTAAAAAAATCAGCTCTGCTATTAGCTGCTAAGCAGATCACCACATGAAGCTGTGTTTATAATCTGATAGCGCTAATCAATTTCTGAGACAATTCTGGTCTTCTTTGATACGCCCTTGATAATGTCCCTTTGGAAAAATTGGAATTTGATCCAGTTGGATGGTTTCTAAGCTGGACGCCATCGTCTAAAAGACAGAGCCCCTCACCCATTACTTTCAGGGGTATTCAGATATTTAATTTTTCTTTTGTGTCCAAAAGTAAAGTCTTGAGACTTTTGACTCACCCTGTAGTTTATGTTTCAGCTTCTCTCTGTCATTTAGTTGGCCTAAAAAGCAACTTTAAACAGATAACAGGGAACAAGAAAACACAGTGTCGGTGTGCAAGTGAAAGAAGATGAGGGATGCACCTGAGTGCGTTTACAAATGGAGGGGTGGTGGTGGAGGGGTGTTATTGAGACAAACATCCTCCTGTCTCATTTGTCTTTGAACACTTCTTTTTGCCCAAACACCTCTGCTCAAAGAGTGGAACGAATCAGGGTCAGACTGACTGCAAGTTTCCCTTTCATTTACACCCCGTGCATAAATAGAGAGCAAAATCAAAACAAAAGCAACAACAACAACAACAAAAAAGCCACCGGGGGCCCCTGGATTAACCCCAGGTCGTTTTATCTCCGAAATAAATTGCCTTGTAGACGAAAAGGAACTGATTGGCGGGGTTAAAAAAAACAAGGCGAGCTGGATGAGGAGTGTTCGCCCCGCATGTTGACGCACTTTTTCTCTCTCTCTCTCTCTCTCTCTCTCTCTCTCTCTCTCTCTCTCTCTCTCTCTCTCTCTCTCTCTCTCTCTCTCTCTCCCTCCCGCCAACACATCGTCTCTAATCGATGAATATTGAGTGGCTCCCGCCACCAGCGTTTTAAAGGCAGAGAGCTCCCACCATCATTCATTTCTCATATTGATATTTTCTTGCCCTATTTTTTCCCTCCACCCCTCGTTGCTCTTCCTTCGTTCACGCTTCCTTCAACCCTCTGTCAGCAGAGTGCAAAGTTTTTTTTTCTTTCTGCTCTAATAACTGCTCCAACTTTCCGACCGTAATGACTGCAGGTGTTTTACTCAGTTGATTTTTTTTCATTTCTTCCTAATGAAAAGATTTCAGAAGACTCCATTCCACACTGATATTTACTTTAATTTTCTTCTAATTTTCCTCACAACGCCACAGAGGCTCCCCTCTCCACCACTTGGATTTTAAAACTCTAATTTTTTCTCTATTTATACTTTTTCCCTCTACATTATTCTAACACAAGCGTGTCACACCAGTAGGTGGTAAAAAATAAATCACATTAGCATCTTATCAAAATACAAGGTGAGTCTAAAATCACAGGACATATTTGAGCCAATATGGCGGCCATGCTCTGGACATAGCTTAAATGATGAGCTCATTCATTTGCAACATAATCAGTAAAAGGACTGAGTATAAAAATAGCATTTTAAAGAGGCTGAACGTCTCCGAAGTAAAGATAGGCAAAGGTTCAACAGTCTTCAAAACGTTTGGTTGGCGAGAGTTTGCATGTTCTCGAGTTTCCTTCGGGTACTCCAGTTTTCTCCCACAGCCCAAAAACATGAACGTTAGGCTAATTGGTAACTCTAAATTGTCCATGGGTAAGTGTGTGAATGGTCGTCTCGTTTGTCTCCATGTGTCCATGTGATGGACTTGCGACCTGTCCAGGGTGTCCCCCACCCCTCGCACAGTGACTGACTGGATATGGGCACCAGTGACCCAGAAAGGAAGAAGCGGGTATAATAATGGATGGATTTTTCCGTTTTGTTTTTTTTTTGGTAATAAAATTTTGCACAAGACTAGGACATTGTGTAAGTTAAGTAGTGTTATTTCTTTTCTCAATAAATAATAAAAACAAAACAAAGAAAACAAAGCTAAAGCAGATGTTTGTAAATCAGAAAGTGATGCCCTAACTCCTGTATTGCTCTTACAGGATTTTTGGTTGATTTTCAGGAATTTTAGTTTAAAACCAAAGTTCAAGAAAATCTTGTTCACGTTTCATAGAAAGGACGACATTTAAATCATATCATAATGATTTGTGTGTGTAGAAGTGTGTTTCTTCCTGGTGAGTAGAAAGTCAATAAAGAAGCTCCTCAAAGACATTTACATGCAGACCACACACGACCCAGCGCCAATGAGCTGCACCAGATAGAACATGTAAGCCCAATTTATTCAGGGAGTATGACTTATTAATTTGCATAATGATTCCAATGATTCAGACATTTGTTAGAGGCGGAGCACCCTGATTGATGGAAATTTAATTATGACACCTCTTAGTTATTAAACGCTAATCAGGCTAAGCCACTTATCTTTAATACTTACCTTTAGCACACGAGGACTGGAGGAAATTAATGGCAAAGCAGCGGTCTCAAACTGGAATCATTTCCTCCTCACACCTTATCACACTGTCGCCTTAATGCTGCTTTCAATTTGGCCACAACATGAGATTCCCTCTAATCAAAGATGGCCTGCTTTGACTCTCTGAGCAAAGAACAGTATTTTGTGTACACTGTGGACGTTTTCATCCCTAAAAAAGGGGCAAAATCATGTAAAATCAACTTTTTGAGCTTTTTTTCATGTTATAATGTTATCCATGGTTATGGTTATGGTGAGTGGGGATGAATAAAGAATCCAAATGAGCGGGGGCCTCGTAAGTGGGCCCATTGCTCTCAGCTGCCTCAGTTGTTGTGTCCTTGGGAAAGACACTGCACCCAACTTGCCTACTGATGATGGTCAGATGGACCGGTGGCGCCGGTGCACGTTAGCCCCACCTCCGTCAGTGTGCCCAAGGGCAGCTGTGGCTGTAGCTTGCCACCATCAGTGTGTGAATGTGTGGGTGAATGCATGAAGTGTAAAGTGCCTTGGGGTCCACGTGGACTTGATAAGGCGCTATATAACTTCAAGCCTTTTACCATTTACCATTCAAATCTTTGCGTCCCACGGATGAAGAACACGAGGTTAGAAACACTCAGTGTTCTGAGCTTCTTGGGATCCATAATAGGGGCCCCAAGAATTCTTTTCCTTTGACTATTCAGAGCCAGGCAGTGGTCTAACTAGTGCAAAGAGGTCTCTAATTCAATGCCACAGGCATCACACAGACCATAGTCATGGAGTCCCATTACCATTTAGTGGAGGTTGAGCAGATTGTGCCCAGTAAGGACTCCAACCAGTGTACTTAGAGTTTACCTTGTCAGGGCGATGAGAGCTTTCCCAAACCTTAGATTTGGGCCATTTATCAGTTTCCGTGCCTGTCTACAGTCAGTCAGCTCCCTCCAGCGTATTGAGTGACATCTAATCCAACCCTGTAAGGCAGTCCTACAGACTGTTGTTGAGATACCTACAACAGGCCCTGGTCCTTTGAAGTGGGCCTGGTTGCCAGTTTTAGCAAGGCAGTCAGCTCTTTCCTTACCATTAATGCCAGTATGTCCTGGTACCCATTTTAACAGTAACACTGTTATCTCTCCCCAGTTCGTTGACTGCTTCGGCACACTCCCAAACCAGTAATGACATAAAGTGTGGCCCTCAGAGAGCTTTAATAGCAGCTTGGCTATCTGTTGGGATGAATATTTCCTTCTGTGTACACTGAAGGTCTTTGAGAGACGCCACACACTGGTGGATTGTATTTAAGCTTAAAATTAAGCAGCAGAAGGTTTCTACATTAAGGCTGTCTGAGGACTAGTGGGAGAAGAAATGGTAAAGAACTCCCGTCAGGAGGTGAAAATAGATAAATTATTATTTAGAAAATTTTAGACACTGAAGGTCTTTGAGAGACGCCACACACTGGTGGATTGTATTTATCTCAGCTTGAGATACAGCTGCAAAACTACCTAGTGGGTATTTGTACTCTCTCTCACTATGGATGTGCAAAATTAGCAACCCTGCACCTACTGACCCCTTCAGATGGGATCAACCTGCAAAACATTAGAAATGATTGGGAGACATGTCCATCGTAGAGAGGTTCCTCCAGGCAGACCTGTCTTCAATCTCTGTCTTAAAATTTGGCTCAAAATTGTATTTTTTGACCATTCTGTCTCCAGGTCCTGCAGTTACTGGAACAGCAGCAACTTCCCAGTCCCAGATTCTAGTGTGAACTTTATCCACACATATTGCTCTGACTCATTCATGCATGTTTGTGAAATTCTGTACTGTCCTAAGGCAGCCAGGCAGGAGAACAAAAACAGCTGGTTGGGCCTAGAACTGTCTTTTAGGTGCAGCTCCTCCTCTGGGCTGTCTCCAAGCTGAGCTTTAGCATCACAGAGCACACCTCCCCCCGTGACTCCTGCAGGCTATTGACAGCAACAACTAGCAAACAACTGGGAAACCGCGTCTGATGAGCTCGTAATACTGTGAGATATCATACCAAGCTGAAACGTTGTCTCTCTACTCGCTCCAGTTCTTCAGAAAACGTACTTCCAGGTTCAATGATAAGGTTCAATTGTATCCTGAGTTGTAATTTTCCAAAACCGATATTGTATAATGTTGCTGCTTTTTTTTTTTATTATTAACAAAATACAACGCTCCTAAGACCGGTTGTAAACGGCATGAAGCTGTTGTGATGACTTGCAGAAATGGGCGTAACGGAAGCAGTAGGAGGTTCTTAAAGAGACAGAGGCCACTTTCAAGGTGTTAAGAATTGGCTATTATGTGAATTCAAATTAATTTTTTATTTATACATATAAGCAGCGTTTTCATAACTGAAGGTGACATAGAACTTTATTATGGTATAGAATTGAAAAATATGCCTGACAAAAACACATAATATTGGCCCTTTAAAATCTAAAGACTGACTGATGTGCTTTAGTTTTCCCTGAAACATAAACTGCTTTGACGAATCTAACATTTAACATTTATTGGCTTGATTGGATATGTATTGGAGGTTATATACAGTACTTCTGGTTAGCCGATTAGTGAAACTGTGCCCACCACAGAGAAAAACCATGAACGATTTGAAAACTGCCAGTTCAACAACATTAAGTCCAACTTTTTGTTTAAACTTTGCCCTCTTTGGCGCTCTGTAATTTGGAGAAACAGAGTTTTCTTGTATTTTTCCAAAATCTCATTAACGACTATGAAAATATTGCCGAAAATTTGTCTATTTCATTCAGAGTACAGCTACCAAAAGTATTCCCAGTAAACCACACATTTTGATGTAAAACCTAAATGTTTCGTTTAGATTTTTTTACAGTAAAAATGTACAAAAATCTAGTAAAAATAGTAATAAGGGTGATTCTGTGCTTTTACACTGGCGTCTTTCAACAATGGAAAGACTAAAATACAAGTTTAAAGTATAATAATTTCAAACCCTTTAGCTGGACAAAGACTTGAGAATTAAAAGACAAAGGAGATGAATCAATAAGCACCGGGTGCAGGTGTGGATTTAATGACGGAGAAAAATCTATATGTACTGTCGGTATAATTATATGAGGCCAGAAAAAGATAAGTGAACCAACATGCACCCGTGAAAATCCACTCTGAGCAAACACATTCAGATGCACACAGAGAGAGCGAGAGAGAACGTGGAGCTGCAGAATGTAGGAGGCGAGCAGCAGAAGGTTTCTACATTAAGGCTGTCTGAGGACTAGTGGGAGAAGAAATGGTAAAGAACTCCCGT
>JARVJO010000001.1:13339048-13354474 GCA_031762555.1 Cynodonichthys magdalenae
GTTTCTACATTAAGGCTGTCTGAGGACTAGTGGGAGAAGAAATGGTAAAGAACTCCCGTCAGGAGGTGAAAATAGATGAATTATTATTTTGAAAATTTTAGGGTTTCCACAGAATTTGCCTCCTTAATCTCATGAGGGAGATTCTAGGGACTCTGCTTTCAGATTTGTATTTTATTTTGTTCCTCTATAAGACACTTGGGGGAGAAAAAAATGTAATTCTCAATCTGTCGGGGTGTGCATAAAAGTACAGAGAAACACTGAGGACAGACAAAGCATTAAGCGTAAGGCCATGAAACAAGAAAAACATGAGTCATTATGATTTTAAAACGAATGTAATGTTAAACACAAAGTTCCCAATTTTAAATCCTCCTAGAGAGAGAGAAATATTAATTTCAGGTATAAACTTTTTGTTTATTTTGAGAATAATTATTGTGTCATAAAGAAATTACTTGTTTTTTCCAGGAGAAGGGGAAGGAGAGTGAAGATCCAGCTGTCTGAGGCAGCAGGGGTGGAGAGTGGGCAGGCAGGTAAGTGATAGTTGACTTGTTGTTTTTTTTTTTCTCTGGGAAATTGATCAGAATCTAGAAAAGGGGTGGGAAATCCTGGTCCTTGAGGGCCGCAGCCCTGCATGTTGTGCTTTTTTCTCTGCTCTAACACACCTGATTTGAATGAATGGATGATTATTGGACTTCTGTGGTATGGAGGACCAAAATTGACATAATTAGAAATAAAAAGCAAAAATATACAAATGGAACAATAAATAAATCAATAAATACACTTAAAAATGCACCAATTAAACTAAAAAATGGTAAATTTAGCTCATGTTTTATAATTTAGTTCACCTTTGTATTTATCTTTAATTGAGACTTTCAGAAGTCTTGGTGTCAGTGCATAACAGCAACATCTAGATAAGTTCAACATTTACTTGAATTAAAACATTTTCACATTGAAGTCCCAGAGTCTCCATCTGTTAGAAGAGCCATCACCTCTTAAGCCTGCAGTATGGTCGCTCGACAGCCGACCAGATGATTCGTCGTCACGTGGTTGTTCGGCGTTCATTTTTGTTGTTGAACCACAAACTGGTCCCTGGTTAATCTCCAAAGTTTTTATCAGTCAGATTCCACTGTGCGAAACGTCTGTTTTATCTCCTTTCCTGAGTTTTTGGCTGTTTGACTATCTTTATAAACTGCTGCTTCCTGGTACAACAGTCGGCTTCTGAAGGCAAGTCATTTTTATGTTTGTTTTTTTGTTTTTTTTAAGTGAGTGGTTGAAGCAAAATGCAGCGCCCGAGCACTTTCAGCACAAACAAACACTCCCACGAACTTCTGAACAATCACACAATAAAATTCTTGTGTGTTCTTCTGTGGAGGGGGGTAAAAAGTTTGACCCACAGGTTGCAACAAGAAGGTGTCGAAATATCGACAATGCGAACAGAATGACGCAATTTTTGTCATGAAAAGGCAACAGTTTGGCCCGATTTCGGCAGTTCAGATGCAGCATGCTGCACCCTTTAGTCAGAAGGTCGCAGGATTGCCTTAGACATGGGGCCTTTCTGGGTAGAGTTTGCATATTCTCTCTATGCATGTTTGGGTTTTCTCTAGGTACTCATGTTTCCTTCCATAGACCAAAAACATGCATGTTAGAGATAGTATAGAGTTGCCAATTAGAGTTGACCTACTTGTGAGAGTGTCAATGGTTGTCTGTACGTGGCCCTGCGATAGACTTGTAACCTGTCCAGGGTACCCCCAGCTAGGCACCAGCGACCTCAGCAGCCCAGAAATAATGATGGAAGAATCTGTTTAACTTGTTTTTCCACTTTTAATCATGTGCCAGCATTAAGATTATTGCCTGATTACTTTGTTTTCAACAAACATTCTTTAGTTGAAAACATTTGTTGTTCCGAACACCACATCTCCTCGCTTTTATACGATTTCTCTCATGCTCCTTCTCATCAGACCTCCTGTGAGAATCTGTTTTCTGTCCTCAGACACCCAAAGAGTGCACCGCAGCGACTAATTTTCACTGTGCATGTTTACACCACGCCTTATTTCCCTGATCTCTGACAGCAGCTGTTCACAGTAAACACGGAGATGTCGGCTACCCTACCATTTTCCCCCTTGTGTTTCTTCCACGGTAATTATAAGTATCAATTTTTGGGGGGCATAGAAATAACTGCAGAGCGCTCGCCGCTCCTCAGAAAATTGTGGCAGTGCTCCCTCCTCTCTGGAGCGGAGTGTACAGAGGTTGTGAAAGTTAAAGCACAGCGTGCAACAGACTTAGGTGGAGAGAATAACTGCTGTATAAGTGACAAGCCTCAAATAAAATGCAGTTTCTCGCGTTCTGAGTCCTGCAGACACCAACAAGCTCGTAATTTCCAGTTGTGATGAGGATGGCAGTGAGTTTCAAAGAAACAGTCAAAATTATTAGAGAATCTTTGTACTTATTGAACAATTTATTTGTTTATGATGGTAATCTAAAGCTGAAATACTTCACAAAACATTGCTTTCAACCCTTCCACTGTATTAGTTGTCATTGCTAACCCCAACCACCATCCCTAACTCTTCAAACCTTTTCTCTGGTATTTTAGGCTGTGTGAGATAATTAAATGATAATAACAGTACAACTCCTACCATATTCATCCATTCTTTATCTTTTTTCAAGTCAGGTGGTGGGGACAGCAGCTTGAGCAGGAAGGCCCAGACCTCTCTTCCTCAGCCACCTCTTCCAGCCATTCTGGAAGGATTCCAAGGTGTTCCCAGGCCAGTCAAGAGACTCTCCAACCTGTCCTGGGTCTTCCCCAGGGTTTCTGCACAATCAGACGTGCCTGAAGCACGGGAGGCATCCAGGGAGCATCCTTACCAGATGTCAGAACCACCTTAACTGGTTCCTCTCTTTGTGAAGGAGCAGTGGCTCTACTCGTTGACAAAACTTTATTGTGAAGCAAAGAAAGTGCTTCCATGAGTACAAAACGGTTATACAAGAAAGCCAGGAATAACGTCACAACTGTCCCAAAGTTTCACATCATCACGTCATCATTTAGCATTAGCTTCTACTATTTTAAATTTTTTACATGTTTAGCAGTTTACTGTTAGTGAAACTGTATTTTGAGTTAGTGAATTCTGAGTTAGTGAAGCTTACTTTAACTATGCCCATCACTGTGTATCACTAATCCTGTTTAAAGTGGTATTTTACAACAGGTGTCTTACGCCTACTAAAGCCCACTTCAAGGGGTCTAAACCAACCCGTTAACAGCATAAAACAGCACCAAGTAGTTTTTTGTTGAGGTTTGATCTCTCCAGCGATGCTGACTGCATAAGAATAAAGAAGCTGTCCAAACATGTGGATGGCATCAATATTCTCCTTGTTAATCTCAGTGAAAGTGACACACTCAGATGGAATCCTCTTGTTCCTCCTCTGCTGACTTAAGCATCGTCCTCCAGAATAAAGTTGTTGCCATCGTCTGCTGCTGCTGTTGATTCTCACACAGGAATGAAATGCACATAGAGCACACATCCACCAAATCTGAACTTATTTCATGGCAGAGCAGAGGCCCATCTGTGTGGTGCAGCCGTCTGCCGCTGCAGCACTGAGCGCCGGCAGGATGGATTGATGGTGCAAGCGGCTGGAGTTGTGGAACTGTGCTCCATCGAAGGAGGATTTGATTAAGTTCACTTGGATGGCTGCGTGGCTCCTTCACTGGAGCGCTGCGAGACATCTGACGGGAGCCATGATCGGGATGAGCTGGCACTGAAGAGCCTCCTGCAGGGTGCTGGAGGGACAGATGGGTGCAGATTGAAAGACAGATATGATTCTCTGTCTGTACTTTGGAATCTTTTGCTTTTCATTAACGTATCCAAAGTTGCAGTTTTGCTGTTTTTCTCTCAACGGAATTTCAACTTCGTCTCGTTTCATCTACGGATAAAAAAGGGCCACTTTCTCACCGCAAAAAAAAATTTTTAAAAGGGTTCCAGCACTGGTTGTTTGTGTTTCTAACAAAATGATATTTTCCTACCTTTCATCTCTTTGTTAAAAGTTTTATCAAAAAGCAGTAAGTTTGGTTTTATGTTATTTTGATTACAAAGACATAACAGAAAGAAATCTCAAATTTCAACATTAACTTTTTTCTTCATAAAGGAAGAAATCTGGTTATATACAGCAAGTATACAGTTTTTTCATTCATCATGTTTATTTATACTTTCAATAAGAGGCTACTAAAATTAGTCTTCCTACTGTTCAGTTTAACTTAACATCATCGGGGGATAAACAGTAACAGAATGAGTCTTGTGCGATATTAGATTATATGTTGCAAATGACTCTCAGCTACTACCACAAACATTCTTAGCTTAATATTTGTAAAATTGACGAAGTTATAGCAATTTATGGTTTTCATGCATTTGAGTAGCTATGGCAACCATCTTTAATCAGGTCAACTCCAAACTTTAATCAGTTGTAGATGTACATCCATTGATCACTTCCTGAGTTTTAATAAAATATGTCCAATGGTTTGTGAGATATTTTGCTAACAGACCGATGATCATCCACTTTTTATGACTACAAATTATAAACCGCTGCCTTTTTAAGTAGATACCTTTTTTATGCTTTGTCTTTTCCTTAAAGGTATAAGATTGGAATAAAATAAAGAAATGTCTGTATAAAAGTTTTAATGTTCGGCTACAATCACTGTTTTGCTCATATCACATCATCAAATTTGATTTTACTAAATTAATACATTCTTTACTACAGGATTTTTAACATTTATTTGAGGGGTTTTGATATGTGGCTGAAATAAACCTGATTTTTTTTATTCTAAATGTTTAAAACATTTTTTTAAAGCTGAATCAGAATGATGTATTTCCAAGAGTCACACTGACACCTCATGTCGGCCCATACATTGTAATCAGACGTTACTAATTTCTCTTCATACTCAGAGTGATGTGCAATGACCCATTTTTGCGACAAGGATCATTAAAGTTACATCTAATCTTAATAAATTGTTCAACTCCTAATAGAAATGTGAGGCTGGGGACTTAAAGCTGGAAAATAGAGCAAATACTCACAGGCTGTCTATAGAGAATCCTTGAACTGAAGTCAAGCGCCTCCTGGAGTCTGCATGTCGTAGAATGGTTTCCCATCTCTGACTTTATCTTTTTTACCGTCTGCTGTTTTTGTGCGGTTTGATTGAAGGCAGTTAGAGTTTCGGGAGCTGAGAGAGACGGCAGCAGGCTTTTTCTGCTTTCACCGCAGACTGAAAGATGAGTTTTAATAAACACACTGGGAACAATGAAAGTGCAGCTTTATTCCACCCTTTAGTTTCCATTTCAGCCAATACTCAGCTCCTCTCCTCCACATGGAGTTGTTTTAATTTTTTTTTTTTCTGTAAAGCTTTAAAGCGACAGTTCAGATTTTTATTGTTTGAACTAAAGTTTTGTAGGAAGGTTAAGAACAACTAGCCAAATTGCATTTTCTGTGAAAATACAATATGAAATGTTGAATGAGTGATGAAATGTACTAAAGAAGCTGACGTTGAGTTATTAAGGCTAAAAAATGCAAAACACTGTCTAAAAGCTAAAAGTTACTAAATGCTAAGCTAAATTACGAAGCTAGATGTTTGCTACAAGCAACAAAAGTCTTAAAGTTAAAAGTACCAAAATGTTTGATGAAAGCTCAAAACAGCAAAATGTTAGCTAAAAGCTAGAAATACAAGTGTACATAGAAGTTAAGTACCAAATTGTTAGTTTAAAGCTAAGAGTACAAACAACTAAGTCAAACAAAATTTTAGCTACAACCAAATATAGAAAAATGTTATATAAAGTAACAAATGTCTAACTAAAAGTTAAAAGTACTAAACTTTTAACTAAAAACTAAAAGTACAAAAATGCTAGCTAAAAGTAATAAAAGTCTACCTAAAAGTTAAATGTACAAAAATGTTAACTAAAAGAAACCAAAGTCTAACAAGATTAAAAGTATCAAAATTTTAGCTAAAAGTCAAAAGGAGGAAAATATAAGCTAAACGCAACAACAATCTAAAAGTTAAAAGTACCAAAAGTCTGGCTAAAAGCTAAACATTCCAAAATGTTATCTAAAAGTAACAAAAGTCTAACTAAAGTTAAAAGTACCTAAATGTTGACTAAAAACTAAAAGTAGTAAAATGTCAGCTATAAAGACTTTTTAAACAATCCCAGTCAAGAATGTCAGTCTGATTCTGTTGGACTAATAGCTAATCTGAACGACAAGATCAAAGTGAATTTCTGCTTTCCTAAAATAACTTTAGTTTTTTTAATAGAATCTCATTTCATTTGAAAACACAAATAGCAGCAGCAACTAGCTAGCATATCACAGGCAGCCTGCATCACTTCCAGCAGTAAACTCATATTTCTAGTGCTACATGTAACTGATTACATCGTAAAAGTTGTTTTTAAATTACAGGGCACCAGTTGTAAGGTCCAACCATGAAAGGTTTAACTTTGCTTTCACACTGTGAAAGTGAGCTAAATAAAGAAAATGTGTTAGCAATGTTTTTGAAGTTTGGACATTAATACTAGTGAACCATTTAAAGAAGGGCTCACATGAAACACTGATTTTTTGAAGATTGGAGTCATTTTAAAATGGCAGTGATGCACTTTGGTCCTGGCTCACTTGGACCAGCTATTCTTGTATTTAGATTTATTTCCAGTGTGAACAAGGAAATGGACAGAAATGCAACACAAGAAGTGAGGCAAGAATTTAGTCTTTAAATTGCAAAACCAGACTGTTATATTTAATACTACTAATAAAAGCGTTGATGTTTTCTTTCAAGTCTCATTCTTGTTCAAGTTCCACGCCTTAGCTGAGCTGCTGATTGAAGAAATGCTGTTTTCCTTTTTGGACTTGACATGTTTTTCTTGCGTGTGAGGTAGAAACAGAGCGGGAGCCTCTCAGCGTGGGGCTTAAGGGAAGACAAAGGGGGTCAGTGTGCATGACATAAAGCGATGGACCAGTGGCTTTCCACTGACAGCAAAGATCGCACACAGACACCTGTGGGATCATCACTTCTCTTGGTGGTATCTATGTGTGCATTTTGTGTGCACACAAGTGTGTGTGTGTAATTGTTGGAAAGCAAAGTGCAACACAGATCCCAGCAAATACATGAAAATGTTTCTTGACCAAGGATAGATTAATCACATTTTAGTGGGTTTTAATTGTGTGATAATTGCAGTTTGTTTCATACCTCTGTCACACATATTGACAGAAGTAGCAGTAGGAAAATAACATCATATTATACAGTTCTTTATGTACTACTGTTGAACATGCAGCGATAGAGTCGTAACATTTACAAATTATCCAAATCTTTGAATGGTTCCTCACAACAAACAATAAGAACCATGTTGCGAACAGTAAAGAGCCGTTTCTAGTTTTATTTTTTTACTACTCGTAATATCGTTATTTTTCCTTCCTTCGCTACAGAGACAATCGCTTCTCTGCTTTTTCACGTAAAAAAGGCAGAGGGGTGGAGACGGTGGTACTGATTGACAAAACTCTTGATAACCAAGTAATGTGATGATGTAATTTCCCTTTGGGATCAATAAAATATTTTTGAATTGAATTGACATCAAGTACGATATACGTGATGACGTCACTTGTTCAAAATCTAACAGCGTTATTGAACGGTTCTGTGAAACAAATGGCTCGTCAAAATCCAGATCCCATCAATGAGCCATTTATCCCCTCTCTAAGTAGCGTGTAGTGTGAATAGGAGGAGCCTAAGTGCCTGGTTGAGGACTTTGTGAGGTGGTCTAATCATCTGCAGCTGAACACCCTCAAGACCAAATGTGAAGGAGTTGCCATAGAGCAAGCCTCACCTACAGCCTGTGTCCTTTAAGGATTGATGTGGAGGTGAACAGGACCTAGAAATATTTGGGTCTGCAGCTGGATAGTGATGTGGTCTGTGAACATGTACACTCAAAATAATGACAGAGCCACTTGTACTTTCTGAGGAAAATGTGGTCCATTACCGTCTACCACAGGTGTCAAACTCCAGTCCTCGAGGGCCACTATCCTGCATGTTTTCTTTGTTTCCCTGTTCCAACATCTGATTCAGTGATTGAATTACCTCCGTAGAAACCTATTCATCACCCATTCATGCAAATTAGGGGTACTGGAGCAGAGAAACCTCTAAAACGTTCAGGAAAGTAGCCCTTGAGGACCAGAGTTTGACACCTGTGTCTGTGGTGGTCAGTGTCTATCTGTCTCCAGGTTGTCAATGATTTGTCAGCTGGTGTCTGATCAGTGCATCTGGTTTGTCCAAACCTTTTGTCAACTCCCGGCAGTCTGATACGTTTAACGGCTCCATATAATTGATGTATTTGCATCATAACGTGGATGTTGTTTGGTTGAGAAGACAGCAACAAACTCGACAACCTTTTTGCTCTAACCCTACATTTTTACCTTCCTTCTGCATGCACACAAATAAATAAAAAATTGGAACACCATAGAGACAAGCCAAATGAGTGAATGGGGATTTGGCCAAACTTTTGGTTTGTCATCTGGTTATTGACTGAAAAACTGTCACCTTCAAAGACTAAGGCAGCAGAATACATTCAGCTGTGTTCCAGATTGTTAGGACCCCAAACTTTACCGACTTTATTTGCTCTCACACTGCTCATCAGTCTCGTTCCCAGACAAAACCCAAAGCCGGTATCTGTGAAACGCTCCTAACAAAGCTCACACTACCTGCCTCGCATCAAAAACATCAGTCTGTCAAAGTCGGCAACTGTCTGCTCTGACATTTAAGGACATTCCAGCGATGTCTTCGTTTTTGAGTAATGTGAAGTTTCACCACAGCTGTCTGCGTTTTTGTTCTCTCTCCACAGACACTGTAAACAGTCTGCACCAATCTGCAGAGGAGACGAAAATGAGGTTTTTATTACATGCAGTGGCTGGTGTCCATGGCAACAACACATCATCAGACCCTGGCAAAGTATAGTGGGAGCTCCAAAACCAAACTACACAAAGTTTAGATGCGTATCTTTTTGACATGCAAGCCCACAATGTTTTTATGGTCTCCACCTCCGTGCCCATTCTGCAGAATGTGTTTGACGTAAGATCTGAGCTCAGACAGGAAGCAGAATACAAGAACCTCCAATACAAAAAGCATGCTGGGAACGGTCATTATCCAGGCAGTATTTCACATTACAGAACTCATCTATACCAGCGGGTCTCAAACTTTTATAATAAGTACCACCTCAAACAATACGAAGCTCGCCCTTACTGGAAAAATGCACAAATTAACTTTTTTGCACCGGACATGGAAAACCACAACTCCATAAACCAGTTAGTTCGGATCAACAAGGAAAGAAATAACACACCAGGTGATGGCAAACTTTCTTCTACAGCTCAGTAGGGTTGGATATATAATCCAAGAAAAGGTGCAGGATCTATTTTCTCCTCCACAACAAGGGGTTGGAAATCAAGAAACTCTTTAGTTTCCTCTAAAGTGACTAGCTTAGCCATGTTAGTTTTAAAAGTTATTTGGTTAGCAAAGTGTTTAAAGTTCAAATGTCTAATTAAAGTTGGTTCTGGGCACCTTTGTTCCACAGGTTGCAAGTAAACTGAACTGCACACATTTTGTTCTTTTAAATATTTTCGTAACACAGACATGTTGACATGTTACATCACGTTAGCAGCAGTATCATGGTACGACCATTGATGAGCACAGCTAACTAAAATATAGCTTTGCTACCAATGAACAGCTAAACAAGTAATAATTAACAAAAGCTAACAACTACTAGATAACCGCTAAGATGACTGTCACTCAGGCTGCGTCTCACGTCTTCCTCTCCTTCCAGCTGAAGACTGGTGGGACTGACACAAACCTGTTGATGTTAAAGTTAGCAGAAGCTAATTGGTCCGCTAAATGTTTTCAAAGTTAGTGATGAAGATAATTTGCTAAACAAAAAAATGGTTCTGCTATTAGCTGTTATCTGATTAGCGGCACTATGCCTACCATTGGGTATGACTGGCATAAAAACCGTAGACAGTCAACAATGGTGACCGAGAGCAGAGTGTAATCAGATACTTCGATAAATGTTTTGATCAAGACTTGAAACTGGCTAGGTATAGCCCTACTCTTATGTTGTTATTCTGAAAATAAATAAAAAAATCTTTTCACTGCTCTGTTCTTGTACCTTCAAAAAAAAGTCTTGCTCTTTCTACACACAGACACCAAAAATCCCCAAACACACATTAGACTACAGAAATAAATGGAAGTAAATACAAAGTACTAACCCTGACCCCTTAGCATAAACCCAATCACTAACCTAAAAATGATGTTCTACCATATTAACTATCAGTCCTGATAAGTTAGGTGATACACCAGAAAAGGTCCTAAAAAGGTAACAAAACCAAGTACACACACATTTATCAACCACAAAGTGAAACCAATCTCAAAGTAAATTCTCACTGTCGGGTGCTGGCTGGGTGTAATAAATCCAACCAGGCCAACACCACCAACAGGAGATGGGAACCAAGAGGTGATTTGTGGCCAAAAAAAAACTACACAAAAAAAAATGCTTTTTTCTTCGACGTTCAGAAACTACAACAATCAGTCTGCCACACTAATCCACGGGCACCAAACTCTAGCCTCACCACTTGATGGGCTGACATCACCCTCGATCATGGGTAAACTATGGAGACGAAAGTGGAGGCCATCATTTATGTCCCATGATCTTCTTGGAGGCTGGAGAAAAGAAGAGCAAAGACATGGAGGTAGGATAATGTGAGCACCCGCTTTAACGCTCACCTGTGTTTGTTGTGCTGTTGAATGCTGAGCAGGTGTGTGTGTGTGAATAAAAACTCCTCCATATCACTGTGTGTGCAGTAAAGCATATTTAGCAGTACATGTTTGCACTCGTGTTTAAGGCTAATACTACAAACAGTTTAGTACGTTGTCTGAATTTAGACATATGCACCCCTTTGGTCAGAGTTTTTGCCCCCTAATAGCTTGTTGGCTGTGGATTTATACCCCCGTCTGTGTTCCCCGTCCCTTCCTTCATGGATCAATGCATTAAAGCCTGCTGCTTTGAATACCAAACAAGGCTCCGGGGCTGCACCTCCAGCGCCGCTGCGCTGAACAGATTGCATGTGGTCACTCACTTTGCTACACCCAAATTGCCTCCCACAGAAATGCCTCTTTCTCTCTCTCTCTCTGCTTGCAAAGCCTGAGAGCCAATGTAGCGCTATTTAATAGCCGCCCCAGCCGTCATGTGTCGCTGCAGCGCCAAAGCCTGCTGAGTCTCACTCGGTGAGCAGCGCTCGCCTCGATCTCGCATGCAAAATTTATGACTGCAGCACACCACAAAAAGAAGAGCGGGGATCCAGTTCTGTCTCGCGGAGCAGATATAGGTTTTCAAATCCCACAGTTCTTTATCCCAAGATGTCGTTCAGCTGTGCGACAGCGGCAGAAGCAGGAGAGCAAAAAAAAAAGGGAAGCGAGGGGAAGATTAAAGTGTTCCCATGAAACACGTGTCTATTTTCATCTTTCTCTACGGAGAAAGAAGAGCCTCTGTCTTATTACAGTTAAAATGAAGGAGCAGACGCCTCTAAGCACAACTGGGCTGCCTATGAGCCCCCCAGAGGTGGCTCTTCCACACACACACTGACAATGAGAACAAGTGGGTTCGGGGGGCCTGTTCCTCTGGAGCCATAAAAGCAGCTCTATCTCTCCTCTAGAGTCGACCGTGTGAGAAACAGTAAGTCCCACTCACAAGTCTGAAGAAACTGAAAGTTTACTTGTTACTCCACGGCTTTTCTTCCCAACAAGCAAAGAGAGGCAGCAAATCATGGTTAATATAAAAGCACCAAGGCATGTTTTTAAAATGGTGGTGAAGGACATTTTGTAACTGATTAATTGAATGCTAGATGCAGTTTTGTATTTTATACTTTCTGATCATTGCAAGTAAAGTTACAACAGACAAAGAGTTGGTGTGTGTGTTATCAATGTTATTTCTGTCTGTATAAACAAAAGTTAGTTACGTTCTGACGTCTGACATAAAAGGTAACAGGGGTGTAACCAGGAAGAGATGTACATTATAAGGTCAATTCATTCATCCTTCATCATTCATCCTCACCCCGAACAATATGACACCTTCGACCAAGAACAGTCACGTGATAGCGCCTCTAGCCAATATACCTCATTGGTTATGTAGCATATCAAATAAGACCAGCATTCTCTCAGAAATTGATTCCAGCTGTCAGATTTGCAATATCTTTTGTGGTTCAGAAGTTATCAACACAGAAGTGTCAAAACTTTTGTTGTTCATCAACAACAAAAGGGACAACACAGTGAACATGTCAAAGCTGTCCATCACAGCCAATGTTCCCAGTTGCTGCAATTTTCTGTGTTGATAACTTTTGAACCACAATTGATTTCTGAGACAATTCTGGTCTTTATGCTAAATGACCACCTTCCCATTGGAAAAGCCAGCCCTTAATTCAACATGGCAGCTTTCAAGATGGTGTCGACGTTCTGGACATAGTCTAAAAGATAGACCCCCCTCACCCATTACCTGCTGGGGTATTCAGATATTTTATTTTCCCTTTTGTTTCGGAAAGAAAAGGGTGTTCTGGGTCTTTTGATTCACAATGTACAACCAAAAAGAATGAAGTTCTGGACATACAACTGATAAACTTTTCCTCTCAACAAGCATGTGAGGTTCATATGTGAGGGAGTTTTGTTTATGTATCCAGAATGTATTAATTATTCCCATCTATGCTGATTCCCCTTTTCATTTTAAATGTAGTCAAGAATTATCTTCATAGTTTCCGGCAGGCTTCCCCTCACAAAATGGTCATTAATCTTAATTTCTGAGTTATTCGAGTCTCGCTTTACCCTCAGAGTGATAGTTAGTATTTCCACTGGCGGAGAAAATAGCTTTTTAAGACCGCCATGATGTGGCAACAAATCACACTCTGACATCGCCGAAAAAAGGGGTCAGAATCAATCAGCTGCCCGACGGCCTCTGACATTCAGTAAACGTCAGCGGGGTATTTTCATGCATCCCTAACAGCTTGGTAAAAATAACTGTCTGCAGATGACAAAAATATGATAACAATTAGACAGACCACGGCATCAGGAGGGGGTGGGGGTGCTTGCGTCTGCACGGATCACTGGCTAAATCTCAGCTATGGTTGGAAAACAGGAGCAAGACAGTAGAGAGGAAAGGAGGAGGTGGGGTAAGACAGAGAGGAATCATCACGTTGATGTGGTCATTTACCAGAAAGCATCGCTCGGCCCACACAAGCCCAAATGCCATCTTCTAAATCCAGCCTTAATTAGGCCAGCTCTGAGTCTAGAGGACAGGAGGCTGAGAGGACTAACAATATCAGTTGTGTACAATAACACCGTCACGTCTTGTGGTGAGTGTGACAGGGTGAGAAGGTCACACATGGGACTCCATTATAGGAAAGTGGATGCAGCTTTATTTGGTCAGATTGATCCAGCCACCGTCCAGAACGCTGGCATTACACAGAAAACATCCAGGAAGCCTCCTCGGTGTGAAGCTTTTGAAGAGAATTGCTTCGTGTCCAGCTGCAGTAAGAGGTTTACATCCACTCGCTGTGAAAATAAATGTTTTTTTCTTTTTAGGCTTTTAATGAAGGATTTCAACAATCCAAAAAAAAAACACACAGTATAACTTTGATCATTTTTAGGACAAAAATTAGGTACACAAGTTGTGGCCACACATTATCAAACATATACAGGGTCAGTCAAAAGTCACAGGACACCCTTTTATATTGGTCCAACATGGCCTCCATCTTTTGGGATGGAGGCCATGTAAAAGACAGCCCCCCTCACCCATTACTTGCTGGGATATTCAGATATTTCATTTTCCCTTTTCTTTCTGAAATAAAAGGGTGTCCTGTAACTTTTGAGTCGCCCTGTTTACCACTCTAATATTTGGTTAAACGTTTCTCGATGTACCTCAACCACACACTTCTTGTTTCCATCAGCAAGCTGCATCATACTGGCTGAAGAATTAACCATTCTTCTTGGCATAGCACAAATCTCCTACATAGCTATGTTTTACCTTTTAAAATTACTTTGCTGCGCTGAATCATAAATTCAAAGTTTTGTCTTGGTTTATAATCTATTTTTTAACAAAACAAGGTAAAAAACATATTACAATCGGAAGTCACTCCCCCCTGGTTTGGAGTATTGTAAACAGATCACTGGTTAGTGTTTTGTTTCAGCGACACTAAAGAAAAAAATCCACTAAGTACATCAGACTAGTAGTTTAAATTTTGCATGATCAGTTCTGCTTCAGTCAGTCGCTCTGCTTCCACTGTGACTCTGACTGCCTTCATTGCAGGATTTAAAAGACTAATTCATCATAACGTCTCCTTTTAGAAACCTGTTTCACAGTATCTGTATGAGCAGGATATGTAGTACGCGTGGAGAGCTGCCTTCCACTCGACCCGCCGACCGTCTCGAGGACCTTATGGAATGTAATTTCCAAGAGAAGCCCCGGGAGCTGTGGCTAAGGTTGTGGGAATTGGTAAACACAAAAACGAGCCGAGTCCCCGAAGGCCTTGCAGTGCCTACGAGAAAGGGTAAGTGAGTGTGGGATAACACTGCTATCAAACAATGAGACAGCACAGTCAGCCAGAAAAGGGACCTGAACTCATTACGGTTGGAAAAAAAAGCCCAGGCCCCGCACGTTGGCTTCCAGTTGTCTACTTATCACCGGGAAAATTAGGGCTCTCCAAAGGAAAGTTTGAAAATGTCACTCGACAAAATGAAACTTGCACTCAGTGCTTACAGTGTCAAATGTTATCCTGTGGTTCAGAAATTGCTTTGTTTTAAACTGTGTAAAGACTAGTTTCAGTCTAGTTTGCTTGTTAAAAATCGAAGTTTGGGTTTTCCGCACTGCCATTCTTCATTCACATTCATCAGTCGCCGCTTTAATATTAGATGCAGATGAATGGATTAAAACTAAACACGGATATTTAAGTGCTGAGCCAGTTGTGCAAAAATAATTAACTGCTAGTCAGTCTGTGGTGCATACTAAGATTAATATACAGGATTCTGAACAGGTTTATCAAGTTTTATAATCTGAAAAGCTTCATCATAGCAGAAATACACAGACCATTTCAAATGCACAAAGTGACAAGTGGCCAGGTCATTGGTCTTTCAGGATAAACACTGAGGCTACTATGGAAATGCTATTGGAATTGAACAAATTCAGCTGGTAAGTTAACGTTATTATACAGACTTGATGTATTTGCTCTAAACCAGGAGTGTCAAACTCATTTTCTACAAGAGCCACATTAGCATCATGGTGGCCCTCAAAAGGCTAGTTGTTCCTTCCAGTGAGTTCTCTTCCTGTTTGTCACGGAGTTCTCTTCCTGTTTGTGGACGGAGTTTTACTCGCGACGGAGTTTTACTCGCGA
>JARVJO010000001.1:13370218-13380247 GCA_031762555.1 Cynodonichthys magdalenae
CTGCCGCCTCAGACGGGAAAGGGCGTGTACAACGGCGTCCTGGAGAAGTCCTACAGCTTCGGCCAGCTGCCGGCGAGCATGCTGCCCGGCGTGGGGCGCCAGCCGTCCATCACCTCGCTGGACTCGGAGGGGCGGAGCGTGGGGCGGGATTACAAGCTGCAGAGCACCTCCTCCCAGGACTCCAGCGACAACGGAGAGAGACTGAAGCGCTCCTCGTCGAAAATCAAAAACTTATTCAAGAAGAAAAAATGAAACTTTCCGAGGAGCTGCTGTGTGTGTGTGTGTGTGTGTGTCTGCGTGTGTGTGTGAGACTGACAGGAAGAGAGAAAACTAAAATAATATGAGTTTTATCGCTGGTGTGTCACTGTAAGATAAAACATTTCATTTTCTTTCCTCTGTTTGTCGGCAGAGATGGAATGTAGCTCAGTCTGGACACTCCTCCGACTGGAAGCCTTATTTTTCAATAACACCCCCCCCCCCCCTTTTTTTTTTTTTTTTAAAGCCGACTCCCCCCCCCCCCCCCTTACTTGGTTTGACTAAACCAAAACAAAAAGACAGTTACCCAGTGTAAAGGTGCAGTCTGTACGTTTAAAGCTGACGCGCACCACAGGGTGACGCCATTTTTTTTTTCTTTTTCTCGTGACTTCGCCTCACGAGTAACGCGCAGCGAGGAGGCGAAACGGGTTTAACTCGTGTACTTGACTCATTTTCCTTTCGGAGCAAAGAAGGAAAAAATCGAAATCCTGCTTAAAAAAGTTTGTTGCACTGCTGCTTTCTGTTTGTTTTGTTTTTTTTTTAATTAAGAGGGGAGGGAGGAGCCGCAGCTCTAATACAGACGCAGAGATGAGAGGAATGCATGAGCAAAACTCAGCACCGAGCCAAAAGTATCTCAGTGCCACTCACTCTTTATGGATGTCTCTATATATAAATATATATATAAACTGTTAACACGTTCTCATAGATTATTTTAATAATATTTTTTTTTAGAGTTTTTAAAGGTCTCTCTGCAGACTGAATCCACAACAGACACTTTATCTGTTCTTGTTGCTTTTTATTACTTGATTAACTGCATCCTGTAGCCATACGGTAACAAAACACCATTTCCATGTTGCACCGCGAGGATTCGGTCGGCGTGTGGAGATCAGTAATCCGTCACAGGCGAGTCCCATCCAGGAAGTCCTGATGAAACGCGTCTTTTGTCGCGCCCCCACACTACCACCAGGCTTTCTAAAAACGAACACTACAAGATTTTTCCTCTCAAAAGTGGAAATTTTATTTTATGTTTATTCCGGATCTGACCGATGCACCAAGACCCCCGCCCCCAGCGCACTGATGTCAAAGAGCTTCTTCACTGTGATTTCTGGCTGCTTCCTCTCATCCCGGACCCGACTGTCACCGCCGCCGCTGTTCCAACACCGCCCCACAGCGCTCCACACCGCCGATGACCCGACGAGCTGAGGATCCAGCAGCTCGTGTTTTTAGACAAAAAAACAAATAAATAGATAATAAATTATGCCTACATGCCGAAGGTTGCTGAAAACGCAGCGCTCCACGAAGGAAACGCAAGGCGGCGCTGCGAGGTGAGGAGGAAGTGAATGTTTACGTAAAAAAAGTAGGGATGTTTTTCTGAGAACATTTTGTGTGAATATTTGTATACTGTAGAATAATTAATAAAAAACAATAAACTGAAGCGTCTGAGAGGTTACAGTCGTCTTTGACGCAGTTTCTGAATCACTTAAACTGTAAAAATAATCAAATTTGAGTTGACATTTAAAAAATGTTGAAAACTAAAGCTCCAACTACATTGAATATATATTATTTAAACTGATGTATTTTTTTTTCTTTTTATAGCAAAAACAAAGCTTCATTCTAATCATAAACGGGGATTTAAATACATGCTGAAATTTTCATTTGTTTCACTAGAGGGACGTGAAAAATTTGCATGTGAGATTTATGGCTGCCATCTTGCTAGGTGCTACACCTCTCACTGTGCACTTCTTCACATCAGGGGGGTCAAACTCATTTACTGAGCGTTATGGTGGCCCGTAACGGGTCAGTTGTAATTAACGTTTTCTGTTTAACTTTGTGTAAACACAAAACATCATGTTCCTTGTCTCTTTGCTGAGCAGCGCTAACAAACAATACCTGAGCTCTACATGGTATTTCCTGCATAGGAACACATCCTCTTATAAACACTGAGAACTACCACATGTACGACTGACTAAATGTGAAATAATACAGAGATACTATTAAAAGTAATGGAAAGAGTTTTACTCACTGTTGAGTTAAATTTGGAACTCTCCCACTTTCCTACAGGGAATTCCCACTGGAGGGGCGTTCCAGTTGAAATATATGTCTGGTAAGAGGGAAATTCCCACTTCCCAGTACAACTGGGTCACAGCAAAAGTAGCTGGTGAAAATGTAACAAAATTGAGATTTTACACTGAGTTTCGCAGGATACTTTTGAACCCTGTGCACCTCCATTGTTTCATGTGCAAACTCATCAAATGATGCATTATGGGAGATGTAGTTTATTATCAATGCTGCTGGCTTTATAGCAGCATGCGCTTATTTCAAGTCAATACTTCTTTGAAGCTCTCACAGGCCTCATAAAATGCTGTGACGGGCCACATTTGGCCCGCAAGCCTGGAGTTTGACACATGGTTGACACTATTTTTTTTCTTTTCTGTGTCTTTAGTCGAAAAACGTACAGAAATAACCTTTTTTTTTTTTACTTTAATAATCCCATTTCTGCATGATGTGCATTCTGTAACAAGTCTTTGTCTTTTTCCGAGCATCTTCCACCATTATACTTCCTGTCCCTCCTCTGGACATGTCCTCTCAGTCTGTCCTCTTCAACTTTATCTTCCAGTAGTTCCATATCTGTGCTGCACCTCTGATCCATCCTTCAGCTCTGCTTCCAGTTCTTTTTGTCAAAGCTACTGGCTCCAAACCGTACAACACAACTGTTTTCAAAATGATTATTTCTGTTCATATTGAGGCACTTCATTATTTTTATAAATTTTTTATTTTTAATCTTGGAGATCCCACTAATGCAAATAGCAGGGGGGAAAAAACAGAAACCAAACAAAAGCTCTGCTCTCAAGAGGACGCAAAAATAACAGTGCAAAATTGTGACTAAAATAATCTAAAATATTTCAGCACTAAAGCACATTTACTTTTAGACACACAGCTCAGTCCTGACCCACAGAGAGCACAGGAGTGCCTCGAACTCCCTCCTCTCCTCTCAGGAGAAAACCGGGAAACACGGTAGAAAAAGCTGTGATTGTTTTATCAATAATGATGAAACTCCTGTTGATGGTTCATCAATTGGCCAGGAGAGGAGTAGAAACATCCGGCGGTGATGAATGTTTGTGAACCACATCAGCAGCTGGACCTGCTCACCATGCAGGCGGCGCAGTACCTGCAGCGTCCTCGTGGTGTCAGCAGAGCATCAGGAAACTGCTGGGAGGTCAGACTGTGAAACAAGCTGAAGAGATTTTTTTTATTTTTTTTTTCAAAATAGATTCTACCATGTTTAAAATGTTCAAACTGATAACAGAAGAACCACTAACACCAGAGGTTTTCAACATAAACATCACGTGCTGCTTCTTTCTAAACTTAGATCAGTGGTTTTCAAAGTGGAGGCTGCTGCTCCCTGTGGTGACCACCAGGGGGCGATAAGGAGGGCTGAGAAAGCTGGAGGGAAAATAATGAAAAAAAAACCCCAAAATAATTTAATCCAATAAATGTTTAAAATCATTCATTAAACTGAATTTCTTTCAATCAGTTTTTTTAAATTATAATTTATAAAAAAACACGTTGAAAAGTTAGTTTTTTAGTTGGAATATATTAAAGTTTATAAAACATCTTAGTTATTAAAATTCATCTGCAAAAGAAATGTCAATTATTAAACAAAAACCTAATCAAATCTTGCAGCTGGGGTTGGTTTCCTGAGTTATTCCTTAGTTTTGCTGCTTTCTGTAGTGTTATGCTTCAGTTTAGGCAGAACAGTGGTTTGGTGGTTAGAGCTGTTGCCTCACAGGCAGAAAGTTCTGGGTTCAATCCACAGTTTGAACATGGGTTTTTTTCAGGTCTACTCCCACCATCTAAAAATTAATTTGTCATTAGGTCTTACTTACTGAAAACATCTGTGAACTAAATTTATTTGAATAATAAAGATTAGTCTGTCAGAATGACCTCGTCACTAAAAAGCAGCCTGTTTGAGCCACATCATCATTTGTTCTTTGTGAAAACCCCAACGTCTGAAAATGTCAAAATCTGTTCAGAACTTTGAGTAATTTTGTTCACAGACAAACAAACTAATAAACTGAATCTGAAACAAAAACTCAGTCTGTCCTGACTTCATCTGAGTTTTGTGAAAATAAAAGCTGCAGTTTCTCAGAAAGCAGGATTCAGGACTGAGTCCAGAGAAGAAAATCAAAGTCTGGATCTGAAGCCCTTCAGAGCTGATCTGTAAAACCTGAATCCTCCTGCAGAGCAGCTCAAAGTCCAGCTGTGGAGTTCTGAGGAGGTTCTAGTCTCCTGGTGATGTCAGACCTCAGGCTTCAGCATGGACTCTTCAGGACCTCCTGAGCCTCTGAAGTGGATCAGATGAAGGTTTTCCTCTCAGACCTTCAGTCCTTGGACTGTTGAGACGTCCTGATGCCCAAAAACCCAGAAATAAGAGACAAGTTTAAAAAAAAAAGAATGATAAATAGAAGAGCTAGTGGTGCAGGGAGTAAGAAGACTGGCTGCTACTGTGATCTAAAGGTTGCAGGTTCAACTCCAGGTGGTGTCTTGCTGCCTTTAGCTTTAAAAAGTGATACAAACACACTTAATACTGGAGAGAGCAGGTCTTGAACCTGTAACCTGCTGATCTCTGATCTCTTTCTTATCCCTTTGAGCCACTGCTCATTACAAGAAGTCATGTTCTCCGTGGACATTTATCTCTTATAATTTGACAAATTTTCATTTTTTTTTTACAGGGAGTGGGACTTAAAAAAAAATCTGAGGTGAGACTGAAGATTGAGCTGCAGAGAACAGACTGACTGTAGACCTTCAGCTCAGAGGATCCAGACTCTGGACCTTCTCAGAGGGCTCAGCAGGTCTTAGAGGATCTCTCAGTTAGTTCTAAACATCCTGTTGGACCATCGGACGTCTTTAAAAACATGAAAATCTGCAGAAAACAAATTTTCCCACAATATTAAAGCTTCCTCTGAAACACGTTGACTTTTTTTATTCCCCTCATGAAGCTCAGAGGCAAAAGTTTAACTCAAAAATAGATTGATGCATTTCAACTTCAAGATAAATTTCACTTAAGTTTTTGAGCAGATTTTAAAAACAAAAGAAAGTTTATTGGATTTTGATATTTTTATTTAATCTCCAAGTGGTGTTTAACAATGTTACATTTAAATGACTCCAATTAGTTTGACATTCAAGTTTACACTCCCAACGTTAAACTTCCTTATTTAATAGTAAAAAAAAGTTTGATTTAGAAATCTAACAAGTTTAAGGTGCTTAAAAACAAATCTAAGACAGATTTAATAAAATCTTCCAAATTTGTTTCTTTTAACCCAAAATGTTCTTATTATAATAAATCACCTTTTACAAAAAAGAAAAAAACAATGTCCAAGATTTACATTTGAATACAAGCTCTAAGGTAGAAAATATATTAGTACATATAAACACTACTAAATTTTGGGAATTAATTTGTTGAATTTATGCATTTTATAAGCATTTTTCTTTCATGTTTTAATAAAGTTTGATATTCATTTATAAATAACTGTAGCAAAACATTCAAACTACAGCTTAATTAGTTTTAAACTTAATAGTTAATGTTGGTTTTTGGGTAATTTTGACATTTGAGGGGGGAAAAAAAAAGCTTACCTTAAATAAAATTTATCAAAATAACAGTTGGTTAAAAATACAATGAAATAAATCAAATTTAAGTACTTTCATTTTTATTTACAGTAAATTACAATTTATAAATTAAAGAAACCCAGTTTTATTTTTTATGTTAACAGCTGTTAAACATGACAAAAACTCAAGAACATTTAGTGGAAATTGTTTTCATGAGAACTGTTCCAATAAAAAACAAAAACAAATCTTTTATACATTTTATTTTTGAATCTAAATTAACAAGATAAATAAAAATCCAAACATGTTTGAGAAACATTAAAAAATTGAAGTTCCTCAGTCATTAAAGGATTTTCACGACCTCAATTCAAAGAAAAAAAAATTTAACTAATCTGAGTGGGGCTGAAAAAAAAGTGGATTACAACTATAATCTGTAAAATTTTCCAATGGCTCACATGTTTACAAATCAAATACAAAAAATAAAAATTAAAAAACAGCCTCTGAGGTTAGAGATGGTTTAAGACAACTGAAGTAGAAAACTGGAGTTTACAGATTAATGAGCGGGCTGCCAGTTGAATAGTCCTGTTATCCAGTTGTACCAGATTACAAGATGTTTTACCAAACTGATTAAATTAATTAAAAAAAACTTCAAAAATATCTGAACTGCCCCTTTAAGCTTCAGCTATTAGAGCCTGGATTTATCAAAACCCATCAAGACTTTAATGTGAGCTTCAAGTCATCCAGGTGGTCCAGGTTCAACACATCAATGAAACATCACAGAACCAAAATCCTGATCCAGTTCTGAAGAACTTCAACATCGTCCACAAACACCTGCTGGTTGGTCTCAGAACCACATCTGTCTGGTTCTGTCCCAGGATCATCCTCTGCACCTTCACCTCACTGGAAAAAAAAGAAACAATTCACTAGTTTGGTAAAAATAATTATTTTAACTCAAATTGTATCAAATGTTTTATCATTTCCAGGCATAGTTTAAGAATTTGTTTTGATCACTATATGAGGAAGGCCAGCCTCTTAAACTGAACCTTATTAGCGAACATTAGCTAAAACAAGCTAACTGGCTACATTAAAAGTATCAAAACAAACAACAGAAGAACTATAGAGCTGTTTAACATAATACAACTAAAAAGTTTTATGTTTGTACAGTCAAACTTACCACAGTCACCAGGTGAGTACTGAGAGGTAAAATGGTGAATCTTTGTTCTCACACCGGTTTAAGTAGCTGCAGGTACAGGAGCTCCCCCTGCTGGACTGGGGGAGTACAGCTGCTAATAAACAAATCTTAAACCACATTTTTTTGGACTTATTTCACAAGATATTACATCTTTAAAGTGTTTCATATTTTTTTTTATCATACTTCTAAATAATAAAAAAATAAAATAAAATTGGAAAACAAAATTTCAATAACATTTAAATAACACTTGAGTACAGCAATGTCATTTTTCCATTTAACCCAAACATTTTATGTTATAAACAAAGGGTTAAAGGGCTTTGGCGCCATCTGGTGGCCAAAAATATGAAGCTCAGCTTGAAACAACAAAATGAACCACTAAGCTTACTGGTACAAAGCACAGCCTACTTACACAAAGCTCCTCCTTGGAGCTCAGTCTGCAGCCGAGCTCCCACCCCACAGTGCACCCCTCCCCAGAAACATTGTTGTGATTATGTGCTGAAGTGGGAATGTCAGAAACGTCAGGAGTTTCTTAAAGAGACATGGCAATTTCAAGATATTCTATGATGCAAATCCAATTTTATTTTTGATACAGTCAGCATTTTCATAACAAGGTAACATAATTACTTGATTGTGGTATAAAGTTGAACTATGTGACTGGAAAATACCAGCCCCCCTTTAAAATAACAAAAGCTTATACTAAGATGACCCAGGTTTCTCATAAAAAAAAATTATGTTTTATACTCCATTACTACTATTAATTTATTCTGCTGTTACATATGAATAAATAAGTAAAATAAATGAAACCGTCCTAGTTTCTTCATTTCTTCTTGAAAAAAAAATCTCTACCACTGAGCTGATAATGTCCTGATTTAGTCTCAAAAATCTGGTCACCCTAGTCCTTACACATGCATCATGATCTTGACTACTCGAACATCTGCAGCACAGAGAAACATGCTACTAATAAAAGCTATTAAACACAAAAAAATGATCGTGTCTTTTTATTTCTGTATCCTAAGCTGATTTTACTCGACTTACTGCTGACTATAAAAAAGAAAATCTGACTTAAGTTACAATTATGACCCTGCAGCGCACTCTAATGTCAAACATTCAGTCACTTATCATCGTAATCCGGCAGGAGAAACCGGATTATCGAGTAATGTATATCTTGTATTACTCCCACACAGGCTTTTTAATCCCCTTATATCCCATTTTTACACAATTGAAAGGATTTGGATAAGTTGTAGAAGGCAGATGGCATCAAAGATGGACTTTTTTCTTTCTTTCTCTCCTTTCTGGCGTGTGCAATGCATGATTCATCAAAGAACTGATCCAAAGTCAATCTCCTTCATGGTGCCCATGTGTTGCACCTATACCTGTATATATATCTATCTTCACGTTTGTGCAGTTATCTTGCCTCGTACCCAAAAGCTGAAGATATACAGCAGAAACTTCATCTTTTCTGTTTCATCCTCCTATACTGTGTCACCACGGAGCTCAAAGGCGGAATCTGTGACTTGATAAGTCCGGGTAACATCAAGGAGAAGAAATGTTTTATTCATTGCCGCAAAGCTCCTGAATTCGCTCAAATCAAATTCACCCGCCTTTGTTTGAGAGATCAAGCTCGAGGTTTGACACGTATAGAAGTGATTGGATTTCTTAGAGGTATAAAAATAAAATCAAATAAAAAAAGAGAGAGAAGAAGGAGGGGAACATTATGAGAGGCTGATGTTTGAGGGGCATTAATAAAAAAATACAGTAGATGTGCTCTTAATCTTGTTTTTGTGATAGCTGGAGGTCGATATCATAAATTTCTAATCCAATGTAATTTATTACCCAAATTTTAAATCTTGTGTTTCATTTTCTTTTGGTTTATATTTTTTATATTTTTCATTTTTGCTGTTGTCTATCAGTAAGTCAGCCACTCTGAAATTCAGGTGACCTCGGCCCCCCGCTGAGTCACTTGTTTTGTTGCGATTCTTTCATCCCGTGTTTCGCTCTCGCTCTTCTCTCCTTTCAAATTTTTCCATCCCTCTTCTCTCCCACTCTGATCCCCTGCCGTCAGAGAAATTCACACACTTTCTCAGAGGCGCTCGCTGAGGTCAGTTGAGAGTCGTGAAAAATAAAATAAGAAATTAGGATTTTTTTGTCTCTCTTAAAAGTTTTGGGGGCGATGCTTCAACTGCCCCGAAAGGTGGTGATTTATGTGTTTTTTGAGGATTTCAAATAGAAAAGCAACTTTTACTTAGCATATTGAGTTTTTTGTTACATCTTTTTAAAAAACTTTTGGCCTTTTTTTTGTTCTCTTTATATCTTTTATCGTGTTACAGTGTGTTTCATCAACTTAAGGCTGACTTTACAAGTCATGGACGACTTTTAGTGTCACAAAGTCACAAAGTAATCCACGTCACAGCAGAAGTGTCACAGAGTTAGGGTGCCGTCAACTTCTGAAGCTAAACTGCTGTTCAGGGTTTAAACTTTTACTAAAAGATCATGCATAATACTAAAAAAAATTTATTCACTTTTTTGTGTGTGTTGAGGTAGACTAAAGTCTGAGTCAGAGCTGGCAAAGTATAGTAGCTTTTCAAAGCTTATCCATTTGATTTGCATTTATTATGTTTCAGTCGTGATTCACACCTAGAACACAAAACATTAAAATTCACACAAAATGTGGGAGAAATGAAAACAGTTTTTTTTGTTTTTTTAAATATAATGCAATCCTTGTACCTTGGCTCCCCTGTACCTATGTTTTCCTGTATTTACTATATCTCCCAATACCTGTTTCTTGGTACACATGTTCTCCAGTTTCTATGTTTCCAGATGCATGTGTTCTCCAGTACCTACCTATGTTCTCAGATACCTATGTTACCTCATACATTTGTTCCCTTGTACCCATGTTTCTCTGTACATTTGTTCCCTTGTACCCATGTTTCTCGGTACATTTGTTCCCTTGTACCTATGTTTCTTCGTACATTTGTTCC
>JARVJO010000001.1:13394423-13407770 GCA_031762555.1 Cynodonichthys magdalenae
CCCCCCCCCCCCCCCCGTCACAGTCCGAGTACGTTTCAGTCATTTGTTTTTCATTTAAAAACAGATATTGAAAAACAAAAAAAGACAGATGGGTACTCTATTTTCATTTTATACTCCACAGGAAATCAGTCAAACACCAAATTTAACACTGTTGCCATGGCAACACAATGCTGTCCTGTAGTTAATGTTTGGTTAGCTGGCTAGAAAGTAAAAAGTATTTATTCCTCCCGTTATCATTTAAGGTACAACAAGATAAATAGTTTTAAAAGAAATTAGCAAGTCCATCTATATTAATAAAAATACAGTCTGAAGTTAGTTAAAAAGTTATACTAGTTACAGTTTAACAGTTTACAGTTTTCCTTGTTAGCTACTTATAAAGAAAAATGTGTTTATTCATCCCATTATCACACAAATTTAAGGTAGAGCTAGATAAATAGTTTTTTAAATAAATTAGACTAACTATATTAATAAAAATACAGTCTGAAGTCGGTCAGGTAAAGAAATGCTAAAGTAGTTAGCTAGTGATAATTTATTAATTTACAGGCAGCTGCATGTTATTCAAAAGTTAGTTACTAGCTCCACCTTAAATGGTCTGATAGTGTTAAATTTCTAGCTTGAGAAAAAAAAAATAAGATGGACCGATTTCCCGTTTTTAGAGTATAAAATGAAAAAACAACAGTACACAGACTGGTCACTGACAAAGTTTTACAGACTCTGCCGGGGACAACCTTTGATGATGATAGTTTTAGTAACAATAAAAAGATCCAAACTTAGTACAGCAGACGGCCCCAAATCAGTGAGGGCTTACGTTTTTAGAGCACCCGCGAAATATGAAAAAGAAAAAAATGTTGGATTTAAATCGTCCTATAAACTGTGTGTGGGTGCCACCACCTCCTGATCCGTAAGCCGACTCTAAAGTGTTGTTGTCTCACCGACTCTGCAGGTCCATGAGGCTCTGCTCAGCGTGTTGCAGGCTCTCCAGATCCTTCATCATCTGAGAGATGTGCACCTTGCTGGACTTATTCTGAATGTAGGCGAACCAGCAGCCCCCGACGCCGATCACTATGGAAACCATCAGGACAAAGTCTTTCATCCAGTTATGCTGTGGACCTGCCGGATGGAGAGGAAAACAGGTCGGTGACTTTTACCGCGTTTACATTTAAGGATGGAGGGTTTTAGTGCACGCTTACGGAGAGGAGGACCAAAGAGCACGGCATCCAGCGCCTTTAGGTTCAACTTCTGCTTGTGCCGCTGGTCTAAAATCTTCAGCTGCATCGACATGAACGACGGCTCGTTCGCCGCTATTCTGAAATGGAAAAAAAACAAAGCATTATCAACATCATAAAGTCTGAATCCACTGTTCCTGTACAGAGATAGGTTAGGTGTAGGAGGAACAGGTGGGCTTCGTATCAGCAGTCTGATCACCCCAGACAGCAGCTATGACATCACTTCATGAGTCAGCTGAGCGGTGCAACATGAGACCCCCACCCCCACCGTTACAGTTACTGAGTACACTCAGTCTGTAGTGGCTCACGTTGAACATGTCCCACTGAACAGATTTAATGTCACTGTCCTTAAATAACAGCTTCATCTCTGCCTCGCCGCACGCAGGAATTATAAATATATAAATACAGAAATCTACTGCGACTGCTGCCAGCTGTGATCCAGTGAGGAGAGACCGGAGATTCGTTTGTGTCCGTATGGCAATCATGAAGAGAAACTGTTTATAGAACTGAGAGGAAAAACCTACATCACCCTGTTTTTTTAACATTTCTATTTTTCCCAGCACTTCCTTAAACAACCAGCAGAGGGCAGCAGTACACAAAGTAAATCACACGACTGGCTTCAGTTGTAATAATGATTAGACTCACAGATTACACACACTTCTGCAAAGCAGAAACATTTTAATTAAAGGCAGCAGGTGACTTGAAAGTTACCTTTATTAATTATTTTTCATTGATCCTGAACAGTTACAGGTTTTGTCAGACCCCCCCAACACAGGATAATGATCCCAATGTGCTCTCCATGTACTATCGGACGCATTTAAAATAAAACTAGAAAATCCATCAGTGAAGGCGAGCAGGAAGGTTAGCTCTCAGTCCTCACCATAAAGGTGTTTCCTGCAAGCTTTTTGTGTGCCTGAGTTGGTCTCCTGCAGGACGTATATTTATCTACAGGTCAAAACTCTTGAAAGGGAAAATTAACTTGGCTAAAATCAAGTTAGCACTGACGACCCGAGCACCACAAACTTGATACCAGGGCTCGCGTTAACCGAATATTTTCCATATTTGACCCCGACCACTTGGTGGCGAGTTAGCATATTTTGTGTGAATGCTCATCAAGCTTCACACAAGTGAGATCATTTTCTCTTCAATACGTTTTTTTTTTATATCTCGTTTTGCAGTTTTTGTACCGTTTCAACAATTTATGTATCAAAACGTTCAGCTCCTATTCTATTTAGTTGATTTTAGCTTTTTCTGCTTTTAGCTATCATTCTGATCTTTTATGCTATTTTTCTGCTTTTTTTAAATGTATTTGTGGTTCTTTCTGCTAATTTAAGCTGTTTTCTGTGTTTTAGGCATTTTTTTTTGCTGATTACAGCTTTTCGTGATCATTTCAGAGTCTTTCTGCTTTCTTTCTTCCTGTTTCTTTGGGCTAATTTCAGCTAAGTTATTTTAGGTTACTTTCAGCTTTCTTATCTATTTCAAAACAAATTTTAAAAACTTTTCACTCATTTCCCTGTCTGTGTTTACCTTTTTTTTTGGCTACTTTTAGCTTATTTTTTTTGCTAATCTTTTCAGATTTTTTTTTAACATTTTTTGCTGTGTTTTTATGGATTTTTCACTTTTGTTCTCCTGCTTTCAGCAAAATCCAGCTGTTTAAGTTTACATTAACACATAATTTTACCAGTTTTGTTATTGAACATTTTCAGTTTCTTTTAGCAAAAATCTTTCAGCATGAAGTATTTACACGGCATTTTTGCAGGAAATGCAGTTTCTCTAGTAATTAGCGGTTTTCTCACTTGATACATGATATATTAGTCAGAAAAATGTCACAGTAGCTGAGTGTCCAAAGTTTCTTCAAAAAGCCAAATAACAACAACGATGTTGATAAAAGAGGTAAAAAAAGAGGGATTGATGCAGTGGAAGATACAGAACAAGCAATTATCCCTCAGTAACTACGAAGCGAGCAAGAGGCAGTAAGGAGGTTAAGTGAACTGTTTATATTTTAAGTGCAATAATTTAATTTCATGTTTAAATGAATTTATTAGGACCTCACTGTCAGTCAAAAGGACATACAGCCAAAAAATCTTTTGCTTGATACAGAAGTTTTGTGGATCTATCACATGGAATGAGGAGCTCACTGAATTCTTATTGTGTGCCTGGAAATCTCACCAACACCCTGCAAAGACCATCCAAGTTCTGACTAATGTATGAGGCGGACCTGAATAACAAGTCCAAGATCTGATCCTGAGACCTGGATAGACAGGCTGTCTGAGCAGCACGGTACTAACCGAGGTAACGTGTTCCCCGTGACCCGGAAGTCCCGGAAGTTCTTCTCGTACTGCGGCAGCTCCACTGACTCCTTCAGCCACTGCACCGTGTCGTCCGTGGTCCAGTTGTGGACTGTTGAGGGACACAGAAACACAGACATGGTAACAGATCAGAATCTGGAAAATGTACTTTATTGCTGCTTTTTGAATGATCAACAGCAGAAATATTACAAGATGTACAGATATAAATGAGCAACTATGCTATAATCAAGCTCATTTACAGTCTTTACAGAAGTATAAGATTGTTCATTAGTGTGCACAGTCCTGATTAAATTAATTAAATAAATAAAATAAATACTTGTATTTATTAAGAGTGCAGCTGTTTTAAAATACATTTCAGAACATGAAAACGTCTCCAATTTAATTTGCATTAGTCAAATCTTATACATCTCTCACCTAAATAACTCAAATAACTAATATGTTTCGTCATAAACCAATTTTAGATATCTGAGATGTAAGTGTGGTGAAACAAATTAAATGTAAAAATGGCCTGCCATACACGTGAGCTTTTGCATGTTGCTGAAAATGATCCGCTGCACTCTCAGAGCGGAAATGGATTAAATTAGAAAGAAAGACTTTTGAGCAATTACCAAGAATGAGTTTAGAAAAGCAGGAGATCAGTTTGGGAAGGGAGTTCTTCACTGCAAATAGAGAAAAATTATTCTCAAATGTCAGACATTTAAGTCGGTTGCCAATCTTCCCAAGAGTGGACGACGTCCCAACAAATTTATCACAAAGTCAGACTGTGCCGTTACCAAATGAGCCGAAGAGCTCCTCTACTGTAGGAGCCTCAGTTGGCAGGTTAAAGGTTAAAGTTCATGACAAGAATTCAACGGGAAAAACAAACTAAACAAACATCTCAGACACGGTGGTTGAAGGCTGATGAGGGCTTTGTTTTAGACAACTTTTCGGCTTTTGACCCACAAAATAGCAGCAGACCTGTGCTTCCAAATATTTCTGGGTGATAAACATCGATATCAGCTCAAATAAACATGAGCACAATAACAATATCCATTATGCTACTTTAATCCATTTTAATCTCACTTATTTTTATAACAATTAAGACACTTAATTGTTGACGTGTTCATTTTTAAATGTAACTAATTCTGGAAATCCTCAAGACCCCAACTTGATGTTTCAGGACCCACAGTGGGGTCCCAAACCCAACTTTGGGAAACACTGATTTAGTCGACATTTAGACAAAGAGCTGACGCAGGTTCATTATACAGGACGATGATTCTAAACACACACAACAGAAGGGGTTAAAACAAAAAGAAAAAACAGAGTGTTGCGGCGTTCCAAATGACTTGTTTAGTCCAGACCTCAACCTGACAGAAAGGCCGTGGTTGGACTTTAAATGAGCCGTCTTCTGTTGTAAAGGAGAGTGGGCCAAAATCCCTTCAGAATCATCTCAGACTGATAAAGTCAGACATAAACAACGACTGAGTTTCTGCTGCTGAATCATGGGGTGGAGGCAGCTTTAGCTAGATTTGTGTTAAATAAAGACAGGGTAGAATGTTCAAAATGTTTTTCCTCCACTTGAGGTTCGATTGAAACGTTTTTTAGAATAAATCTAGACCTGATTCATTAAGTCAAACCTTAGAAATGAAAGGTGAACTTTTAATTTCTGATCTAAATGGGTGATTATTTGAGGCAAAACTTTATTTTAAGCACTGAGACAAACTTTGAATGATTCTGGAACACTATAAATAAACCAATAAGCTACACTGATAAACACAATTACTTACTGAAGAGTAGAAAACTTAACACTTACGTGTTTTTTTCTTTTTTCTAAGATGGAATAAAATCAAACCAAACGAGCCCAAAGTCTGAAGCTAAAACATTCATATTGGGTCTCTTTTTTTATTATAATGTGAATTAATGTCCTGTTAAACACACTTTATTTTCACTTGCTCTCTCAGCCATTGAACTGTCGAGCTCGCTGAGGCTTTCAGAGCTGAGAGAGAAAAGAAAAAATTGTCAAGCTGTTTCTGACTAAAGCCAGCAGCTGAATTCCAGGCTCCACATTCAACAGCCTCGCAGAGTTTGAGGGTCTAATGAGGACTGTTCAGAGCTGCTTTGGTGTCTTTCTGTAACGCTGCGCATTTGCATATAGTTTCTGAGAGACTTTCACTTAGTTCACGGCAAAAAATGTGTTCCCACCTGGCTCTTCTGCCTCCACTCACTGTAAACAAATAAAACACTGGATCATTCAGGAAATACTTAGTCTGACTTTTATTTGAGAATAAACTTTTACATTTTATAGCAGTTTGTTTGTATTTTCAGTCAAAAAGAAGCTATTATGTTGATGGGGTCGTTGACTTTTTCTCTTAAGATTATGTTTAAATGTCACAAACAAAGAATATTTTGCCTGGAGGTGTGGGTTTCTTTTTTGCTTTAATATTTTAATACATCGACAAAGTTTTTGCCCGTCTGTGTTAGCAAAATATTTCATGAACCACTGGGCGTAACTGAATGAAACTCACAAAGTAATGACAGGATGAACAGATACAACTGATCAACCTCTGAAGTCAAACCAATTCAAGACGGCTGCCCCAGCTACTAAAGTCAGCAAACACTAAAATGGCTACAATTTACACAATTTTACAGATATTGGGCTGAAAATGGGTGTTTAAATGAGAGTCCCATCCAGTGCTACATATTTGCCTAAAATATTATTAGCTGCTGGAGTCAACTTTGTCTGTTTGCAAACACTATTTTATAAACCTAGAGACAGATTTTAGTGATAAACATGCAGTCAATATAAGTCAAGATGGCAGCCACCGGTGATGGGCTTGGTTCTGCTAATCAGCTAACAGCGCAACATTTTTTTCTTTTAGAAAATTAGCTTTTTCACTAACTTTGAAAATAATTAGTGGACAAATTAGCTTCTGCTTAATTTTAGGTTTTGCCATCTTTAAGTCTGCTAACATGTGAGCGACAGTTGTCTTAGCAGTTAGCTGTTAGTTGCTGCTAAGTTTTACTTGTATACCTGTTTAGACTTAGCTTCTGCTAATTTCATTTGTACACAGTGTGCCAAAGCTATATTTTTGGTTAGCTGTGTCCACCACCATCTATCTATCTATCTATCTATCTATCTATCTATCTATCTATCTATCTATCTATCTATCTATCTATCTATCCATCCATCCATCTATCCATCCATCTATCCATCTATCCATCTATCTATCTATCTATCTATCTCCTCACAGTAAAAGAAACAAGATAAACAGGATCTTCATTTCATGGCATAAAGCAATTGATAAAAAACAGCAGTGTGTAAGAATATCTACATAGCTTAAGATTAAAATGCAAACGTTAACGCTGCAAAGGACAGCTTTCAAAATTTTAACTAAAAACACCGGCTGCAAGTTTGATATCTTGTAGGGAAGCGTTAGCAGAGTTAGCAAAATTAGATTCTTTTGCTCTAGGATGATGACGTCGTAACAAAAGCCATGCAACAACTGCAAAGGTCACGTTACATTCTGAAATACTTACATAAATACTACAGTCATCTTAGCAGTTAGCAATTACCTGTTAGCTTCTGTTAATTTTTACCTTTTTAGAGTTAGCTTCTACTAATTTTTTTTTCCATGTTTAGCGATTTAGCATTAGGGAAGCTATATTTTTAGTTAATGAACTGCAAGTTGGAAACACTAACTTTTTGTTAGCTGTGTCTACCACTGCCTGCCACAAAAATGTCAGTAACTTAAATAAATGCATCTTATTATTTTAGATCATACATAACATTTACAAGGTTTTACCACTACAGATGTAACTCCATCATTTCTCATCACAAGATATCACTTTAAAGTCCGACTCAAAAGGATGCAAACGATATTGCTTCTTTTAGAGAATGCTCTATTTAGTTTGATGAATCACAATAGTGGTCACATTTTTCTTCTTATAATAGTTTTGAGCCTCCAGACAGGTCGGTTCAGTTCTTAGAGCACAGAAGAGGAAGGTTCATCTGCACAGCAGGTGTGAGATGCCAGATATTCAGGTGGTTTTATGAGTCCCAAGTCTTGTGCAATCAACGCCCTCTGGCTGTTTCAGGGAAAACCATGTCAGTTAGAAAGTAAAAGTATACTATTGATTCCAGAACAGGTTAAAAGGAGCACACCTGAGCCTGTGACGAAGCAGTATCACTTCTTAGGAACTAACACCTGCACCATGTGACCTGCATATGTCATCCTATTGGTTGCAAATTTGCTCTGTATACTTAGTGATGCTACTGCAGTCTTCCTGTGGTTTCAGCTCCAGTAGCAGAAAAGTACAGACACCCTGAATCAGGACAGTGCCTGTAGGGGTTTGTATTGGTGCCATCTTGGTGCAGACAGAAGGTAACTTTACCTTCAGAGGTCTTCCAGCCCCTCCACAGCTCCTCCACGGTGATGTGCTGGTCTTCACGGTGCAGGTTGCTGTGTTTGTTGGTTTGTTGCTGCTTCATGTCTTCTATTATGAACTGCCAAACAAAACAACCAGACAAAACTGAGTTATTAACACTTTTCATTAATGTCACATTGTATGTATCTGAAGGCAGTACAGACGGCTGCGCTCATGTTGTTTTAACAAAGACAGAGAGGGTTGTCTAGATGTGAGTCCCACATGCACACATTTTCTTATTTGTCTGATTTCTTCCTTTTAAGGGCTTTGAAAAGAAAGAGAGAGAGAGAGCCCTGGAAGAGGCACCATTTCTACCTTTGTGTGTGAGTGTGTGTGTGTCTGTTCTTTTAGTTTCCGGCCGTAATCCTTTGGTAGCTCAGAACTAAGTAACCCTGCAGAAGAACGCCAAAAGAAACAAACCCAACCAAAGAACGGCCAGAACACCAGTAACATCAACAAGGATCGTGGCAGACTACCAAACACCTCAAAGCATTCATCCTGGACAACTAGGTGAATGTGTGGGGCCTGGGCATGGTTTGATACACAGGGAACAGTTTTATTCATCTTGCTTGTTTTTGATTATAAATTAGCCGGTCCTGCAGAACAGTGTTGGACTATTCCAGTAAATAATGCCAAGTGGGCAATTCCAGTTAACGGAGAGCTTTTCATTCATTGTGATTAGTTTACTGGTCATTGTTTGTGTCGAAAAGACGGCTTTATATTTTACATTCTAAAGATCCAACATTGATGGAGGTGGGCAATAAGACGTCACGTAGCAGACAGGTGTGGGCCAGATCTGGTGTCAAGCTGGCACTGCTGGCATGACAAGTGGTTTGTCAACCAGATGTGGGCCAGGTCTGGCAAGGATGGCACCGTTTTTAAGGTGGTACAGTTGTGGTTTGGTTTTCATGGCCCAAATCTGTCAATGTCACAGCTGGCCCGGTTGTGGTTTGGTTGATGTGGCCCAAATCTGTCAGTGCAACAACTGCACCAGTTGTGGTTTGGTTGTCAATGCAACAACTGGCCTAGATGTGGTTTGGTTTACATGGCCCAAATTGGTCAATGACACAACTGGTCCAGTTTTGGCTTGGTTTATGTGGTGCTGGGCCACGTGTGGAGCACCATGTGGCAAACAATATGTGGTCCACAAATTGTTCATCATTCTTTGCGGTATCTGGGCCGAGTGTTTGTGCCTTGTGTGGACCAGAACTGGGCAGGACAAATTTTGCTATGAGGGACAATAGTAGATGGTAAAGGATTAAAATTTGTTGACACTGTGCAAAAGCAGAGACATTGTAGGATCATCTATAGAGCACATTCTATCGATTGTTGTTCTACGCTTTATGTTTACTCATCAGTAATTTTCTCAAACTAAATCACACAATTTGCTAATTCTCTTAACGCTCACCCCGGAGGAACGGCGACTAACCAATCAGAACAAACTGGAGTCAGTTCTGGGAATTCTTCATTCAAACTGGAGCTGGAAGCTGAAAATGAAACCATGACAAATAACTTTACCTCTAAAGTATGGAACTGGTTTGGCTTTTCTTCAAATGAAACGAGCCAAACAACAGTCTTGTCAAAAATCTGCACTGACAGGATGGTAACACAATAAACCTTAAAGAGGCAGCAGATTACAGACTGAAACCAACCACTTTAATCCTCTTGCTGCCCTTGGGTCAAAATGACCCACAAGGTGTTAAGATTAATGCCTCATGGGTCATTCTAACCCGAGGGAAGCTGGAGGGTGAACACTGACATTTGATAAAGGTAGCCCATTTAAGGAAAGAAGGAACTGAAGCAGTCACCTTTTACCTCACAAAACAGTAAAATACAAGGGATGAAAAAGCTTCTGGGTTTTATTAATCCGCAGAATTTAGAATGATGAATGATGTTAAACTTCAAGGTAATCACAGTTTACTTCAAAGTAAACATTTTTATTTCACTATTTTCATTAAGATATGAGATTTTATCTTAAAACTAAATACATGTTAAAATGGCTGTTGAATAAATAAAGTGATATTTTACAAAACTGAATTATTTTATAATAAAAGTTTATGCTTTTTATTTTACCCATTTTAAATCAGCCTTCACTATTGTTTTAAACTGACATACCCTCAAAGATATTATCATTGGTGGGCACAGCTAATCAAAAAGTTAGCTTCACTAACCACTAATCCGCTTAACAAGAATCGTAGTTTCACTAACGCTAAGCTGATAAAAAATATTAGTCGAAGTTAACGCTAACTTGATGAACTTTATTGAACTGAAAGTTTACAAAACAGTCAGGTATATTAACAGATTTAGAATTTAGTGGAACAAATAATTTAGCAAATGTTAAGTGTGCTAAACATTTTTAAAGTTAGCAAAAATGCTAATGGGCTAAACAAAAAATTTGTTCCTCTATTAGCGTTTTACTGAACTGTTTTACAGAACTGTGCCCATCACTGGATATTATATAGGCTTCAATTCTGTTTTTATGGGTTCAGAGTAGGGATGCACAATATATCGCCTTTTACATCGGTATCAGCCAATATTGGTAATTTTTTAGAATAATGCTATCAGTTTGATAAGTATAACTGAGCCAATATTAATGTCTGATATTGGTTTCCCACTTTTTAGCTTTGTGTTTCTGTAGTGGAAGGGGAAATGGTTGGTCAAGTGGTCTCTGTTTGATCATGATAGTGTTAGTGATGCTGTGCAGCAAGGAATAACTGAAGTAACGAGCCATGTCAGCGGTCTGGTCATTTTTTTACGGTATCAAAAAAAAAGACAAGTGTATTTGTGCCTATAAATAATGTGTGTTTGTGTAATATTGGTAAATATCGATTATCGGCCTTAACACCAATAATAATATCGGATATCGATATGGGCTGAAATTTTCATTTCGGTGCATCCTACCCACTTCTATCTCGGTTCGTAGGACATACTCGAGTCGAGCTGAGGGTTTGACATCAAACTGCAGGTCATTGATTGGCCGTAAAGCGACCTTAATCAGAAGAGCGTCTCCTTCACCGGAAAAAAAAAAAATACCACATTAAAACATGATGGTAGTACAAGGAGGTACAGAAGTTTCCATGCTTGTTGGTTGAAAACAGAAATCAGACAGAACTAGACCAAATGGGCTCGATTTACGGTCTTCGCTTGGTGGAAGGAAGATGGCCTCAACTCGGCTATGACACTTCTGCAAACTGTGGCAAAAGATGACTACAATAATCTGACTAATATTAACCTAAGCTACTACATTTCTGTTAATTCTTTTTTTAAATAAGTCCAATGGTTTTGATATGACCATTTCTTTTATTATTATTATTATTAATACTTAAGTTGAGATCTTTGATGAAAGTGGGCTAATGGAAACAAGCAGGTTTGCAGCTAGATACTGTTAGTTGGTAGCATTATTTAGGAATATGATGAACTGAGAGCATAAACTCACCGAGGAATTAACAGGTCCTGAGTAACAAGCCAACGTGTGATCAGTGCGCAGCTTAGCGTACCATCTCTGGCTTTAGCACATGCTGTCTGTACGTGTCAGCTGCAAATAAAAAGGTGCTAAAAACTCCTTTTTGGCTCCGTGGCAGAAAGCACAAGAAGGGGAGGAAAAGTTATCAATAACAATGGCTGTCAGCGGTATCTTGAATCACATTTTTTTTTAAAAAGCTGTAGCTAAGGACACTTTGACATTTTATCTGCTTACTGCAGTTTCAGATCTGACTTTGAAAAAAAAAAGCACAACACGACAGATGTTTTCACCAACTGCTGGCTGCTCTGAATCCCTTTGAAAAAGTCCTAAACCCCATTTTTAAGAAGCTTTAAATGAAAACATTAATCATGACACAGATTTGTAGACGTGGCAGTCGACATCAGAACCCAGCAGCACTTTCACACGTCTCTGGAGTGTGCTCAGAAAGCTGAAGGAGTGCTGTGAGTTTGACATTGAATACATAATGGCAATCTGGTGTTGAAAGGCTGTCTGCTACAAATGTTCCTCCTGTCACGGAAGAGGGAAAAAACAAACACCTTTTAGCCTCCAAAGAAGTGTCTAAATGCCCTCGGAAATTAAAAATTCAAAGTCTGGCACGTGTATCGACTTAAACGTTGGTGCTTCTAATCAGATGTTCTAACGATTTAGAGAGGGGGAGCTTGAGCTGTCACTCGGTGACCTACTTTTGTTTTTTTAAGCACATAATAATGAATCTCTCACACAACACAGACGCGAAAATAAACAACCGGTGATCAGAATCCATATTCATACTGACACTGATCCAAGTCTCTGGAGATTAGAACGAGCCGACAGAAACAAAGAGTGTTTTTCAGACGTCAAACTTCACCATCTCACACAAACGTACAGCATGAAATAAGGTCTGAACTCTCACCTAGGTGACAATTTATAGCTAGTTCGGAACAAAGACAAGGTGATAAATCATTTCAAACCAGTGTCCACAAGTTTCCTTACAGCAAAAACATAAAAAATAGCCTCTTAGTGCAAACTGAAATGTTTTAAATGAATTACACACATTTAACTGTAGAAATCACAGTGAGCTGTAGAGCATTTATACTGCGTTTCAGTCATTTTTTATACCCTTGTGTTTTTCAGTGGAATGAACAGATTAACACTAGAAACAACGTTTACGTATGGAAGCCAAGAGAGGACATTTTTAGACATTTGTTTCCTTGAAGTTTATCACATCACAAAGAAATCCTGGAAGACAATCGGATGCGGTCGGCAAAGGAACAACAGCTTGGGAGAAGATTTGCTTTCTAACAAGACAAAGACCCGAAGCAAACAGCGAAAGCTCCATAGATATGGGTTAAAGAAAAGGTGAATGTTCAGAGTGGATGAGTCAAAACTAAGATCTGAACCTAAAAGGACCTGTCTCCACACAACCTGACAGAGACTGAACTGCTTTTTAAAGAACAGAGTAAAATTCAAGTATTTAGATGTGCAATCACAACATAATAGATACGTCTGCAGCAAAGGTGCTTGTTGATGTAAACAGTATGCAGTCACTTATTTACATTCAACTCTGTAGAAATTTAATTAACTTTGACAATGAAGACTTTCTTGTACTTTTTTTGTCAGAAAAGCCAATAAAGATCAACCTTCACTGGTGTATATTAGCAATTAAAGCATTAAACATGAAAAGGTGAGGTTTTTTAAAGGCATTATAACTATTGAGAGCTGTTAGACCACGTGTGTCAAACTCAAGGCTTGCAGGCCAAATGTGGCCCAAACAAGCATATGCTGCTTTAAACTACATCTCCCATAATGCATGTTGAATATTTTACCTGCAAAATGATGACACCCCACCACTAGATGGAGGTGCACAGCAGGCATTTAGCTAGAGGGGCGCTAGGGCATATTTTTGACACCCTGGATCGATTTGGGACGCCCTGTTGCTCCGTGA
>JARVJO010000001.1:13415411-13443071 GCA_031762555.1 Cynodonichthys magdalenae
ATGTCTACATGCCTAAATGCACTGAGTTGCCGCCATGTGATTGGCTGATTAGAAATTAAGTGTTAACGAGCAGTTGGTCAGGTGTACCTAATAAAGTGGCCGGTGAGTGTATATTCCCATTAAACTGATTTTAATTATAAAGTCCATAAAATAATGATGTGTGAGTGTTTATTGATGTGTCACAATTGAGAAATGCTGACTTGGCTGCCTCCTGTGATGACTAACAGCTAAATATTAAAATAATACGACTGGTAACCTAACACACTGTCACAAGCTGGAACTTGCAGTTTGCATTGTAAACTAAATATTTACTTGTCCCGTGTGAACCAACCAACCAACCAACCCCCCCCCACACACACACACACACACACACACACACACACACCGTGTAGGTGTCAGGTCAAGTGCTTTTGCGTCCACACAAACACGTCAAACTGTATTATTATGGAAAACTCAAGCTTTCTTGCATCATTTGTGTGGTGAGAAAAACCAAACTCCTTTTCACCCGAATCCAGCTCAGGTGTTTACACACAGGTCCGGTTCCGGCTTAAAAAGTGAACTGATGGAGAGCAGAATCCTGATATTTTACAGAGGTTTTGCTGTTAGGCCCAAAGGTTTGGTTCTTTATCCCAGTGTGTCCCAGTGTTTCTGCTTCTAGCTTGTTAAAATAACAAAAACATGTCTTTACTTGAGCCATTTGAAGAGTTGAAGAGATTAACTAGTATTTCAGTTCTGTTTTAGTCTCACTTGGTAGGATCTTAGTCTTGAAATGCAGTGATTGCTTGGCAAGTGTCTGGAATTGGTCGACATGTGACCTGTGCAGAAAAAATTAGTCTTTATGACTTTTTTTTTTTAATATTCTCCATTTCACTAGCCACTAGCCAAAATATTAGCTTCACCAACTAATAATCTGCTAACTAAAAATATAACTTTGCTAACGCTAAACAGCTAAACAAGCAAAATATAGCAGGAGGTAACATTAACAGCTAATCGCTGCTGCTAAGTTGACAGTCGGCTGAAGACTAGTGGGACTGACACAAACCTGTATCAGTTTCTAAGTTAGCTGTTAGCTGACTTAAAGATGGCAAAACCTAATTTAGCAGAAGCTAATTGGTCCTCAGTTTTCAAAGTTTGTGGAAAAAGTCAAACAAATAATTAGTTCTGCTATTAGGTGCTAGCTGATTAGCGGAACCATGCCCATTACTGCTTAAAACAATACATAATTTATTGAAATTTGTCGATTAACCACCTGGATAACAAGAAGTTAGTTTTGTTTACAAGATACATTTACCTGTTAACCTCACTCTAAATACAAATAGTCACGCTTTACTGTCTTTTTCATCCAGTTTGATTTAATAACAGTAACACACAGGACACGTGTCAAACAATAGTCTGACAAACTTAAGAATATTTCTCCTGAAAAAAACAAAAGGTTTTTGCTTTAATTAAATTTAACTAGACATGATGCAAAATAAAAAGCAACACAGAACTGAATTAAATCTAATGTGAAAATCCTAAATAAATAAAATATGTAACACCTACTAATCTTCAGTGCTAGCTGAGTGTTAGTGGGACAAAATAAGTCTTGAAATAAGGGATTTTGAATAAACACACAAATGGCCAACCACAGTAATTTTTAAAAGCCTCAAATATATTACACAATGGATTGCCGTACCTGAATCTCTCCTCTTATTATAAACTTAACTGAATCAAACCGGCAGATCTTTAATATTCTGATCATTTTTCAGAATCAGATAAGCTTTGTTTAATATAAAGAGCTTTAGATAGCATTTCTTCTGCTTCTTCCCTGTAGTGGCTGTTCAGTAAGTGCAGTTACATAAAACATGTGCCCACTGAAACAAAACATCTGTACTGAACCATCACGGTATAAATACATGTATCTTTACAACAGTTTGTGAATGCATCATAGCTAAGATCCTCTTCACCCTGGATAATGAAACTGCTACAACATATACAAAACTTTCTTTTAAAAAAAATCAGCCAGAGAGTAAGGTGTGTGCAAGGTCTGAAGTTTTCAGGTTCCCCATTTTACGCATGATGCATCCTTGATGGTCTTTAGCATGCGTGAACGTCAGTAGCAAGGTTGTGGTGATCTATCATTGTGGCGGTGATGTGTTGGGAGACAAATGAAAGGAGATGACTAGAACTAGTCTTGTTTAAAAGCGACATTGTGTACACGCTCGTGTCAACTGAATGTTGCTACACGATAAACAGGGTGTCTGAGCTCACCTCCACGCTCTCGTTGACCTCGATCCCCCCGTCGTTGTCGTCGTCCAGCTGTTTGTGGATGTGCCGCAGCGCCTCCAGACTGAAGCGGTCGGCCTCGCCCATGCATGGTGGCATCACGATAAGACAGGGATCTACAGGGAGCGGAAAAGTAGAGCTTATGAGTCCAGCTGCATGTCGGGAAATAACAATGCTGGTGATGGTTTGGAAAGCAGCAAGTCTCTACTTTTATAATGATGCAGATATGAATCAATCAAAACAGCCGAGACTTTCAAGGAACTGCAGGTCTGACTCATCAGGGATAACTATTTGGCACAGAGGCGTGTCATATAATGAAAATACATTCCAGAGTCACAGAAAACACGATGATGAACCTGTTGTATTAAACCGGTATCACATAGTTTCATTTGTTCAAAGAAAATCCTGCAGTGAGAACAAAAATGGCATTTAATCAGCAGGAAATGATCTTTCTGCCGTTCAAATGTCAGTGATCTAAAATAACATCTTGTCAAAAAGCTTTTAGGGTAAATCATAAGACATGCAGAAAAAGAACTTGGACTTGTTGTAGAGAGGCGATTGATCTGGAGCAGTTTTAGTTGCTCTTGGGATACTGGGATACTGGTGTGTTTCAAACTGAGCAGAAGCAAAAAGACAAACTGCTGCTTCTGCTGGACTCCCGCAGGGTGGACTCCCACCTTCCTCTTTTTTAATTTGTCCCTACTCCCATTTCAACAGGAGGAACGAGTCCATTACCTCCAGCCCTCCATCCATCCAAGCGATGAACAGTTTGAACAGGACAGAAGCCAGACTGTCTGAGTGCGCTCGCATAAACACAATGAGCCAGTTTTGAACACACACATGAATGACTATCACATCTGCCACGGTCCTAAAGACGTCCGTCCACAAGGACACAACCGTTTTTCTTACTTTATATGTAAACCAAGTCTCTCTGCCCAAACCAAATGAATAATGCTGCTGAATGTGCAACAGATTCAGACTAAAACTGAGCAGCAGACAACACACACTTCTTAACACACATTACAGGGCTGTAACTATCAGAAGGCAGGATGGAACAGTAAGAGGACACCAGAATAAGTTAGGAAGCATGGTTAAGGGTTAAAAATTAGTGGTGTCCCAATACAGATATTGATATTGCTATCGGACCTGATACCAGCATTTTTACAAGTACCAGTACAAAATGCCCTGATACTCGGAACCAATACCAACACCAGCATTGATAATGGGATGCTGATATTGATTCTCCATTAAATGTGTTACAGTTTACATTTCAAGTAATAATAATATAAACTTTTTTTATATAGCACCTTCCAACAATGCCCTGCATCGACCAAAGTGCTTCACAAATTAAAACAAAAACAAATCACAATATATCAGTGATAATTTAATCAGTTTAATTAATCAGTTTCATGTTATACAAGTTGAAAGAAAGTCATGTGAATTTATTTTTAAATGTTGCAACAGTATATTTCACCCTGTATTTTTAATTTGAGCCAACCAGAGGGGCTGTAGGTCTGTAAGGAAGGAGTCGCCTTGTTCTAAAAAAAAGGTCTTTTTAAAGTCTTTGTGTAATGGTTAAGTCCAAACTCAGTAAGTACTCAGTATTGTTGAGTACCCAAACTGAAGTACGCATGCTTGTACTTTTTTCACAAAATACAGCTTCACACATGCAGTAGATGAAAAGGTTCCAATTTGTGTTGAAAACTTTATCTTGTACTTTTACACTGATCAAAATTAAATTCTTCCCTATGTTGTACCATTTAGGGTTTAACATCAGAGTAACTTCACATTTTCCATTTTGAAATCTTGTACTTAATCACGTTCCAATTTCACGTCAACATGTAAGACTTGTTGGATTTGAAAATGTCTAAATCTGAAATAAATCTTTGTACAATGGTGGGGTTTTACTTGCACATTTCAAACATGAAAAATAAACGATCTAATTTAGTTCTGATGGATGGTGTGAGACGACAGCAGAGACTGCGTGAAGCAGAACTTGTTCACTGAACACTGGATGTCTTCATTACAGAAACATCACTTGGCAACTTCCAGAAGAAGCAAACGGTGGTATTCGATAGGATTCGTGTCTGGGGCTAAGTTTGGACTGGAGGACGAACTGAGAAGGGACGAATGTGTCAAATGAAGGAACCAGAAGAGCCGTGGTGGGTCTTAGCCAGAGTTTAGATAACACTCTGATCACTTGTTCAGGTGTAACTGGAAACCTCGGAGCCGGGGGAAGTGAACCACAGTTGCTTTAAAGTTACCACTTCCTGACAACCCACAGAGAGACAACTCCCGTTTCCTGATACGACACGGAGGGCCACCAATCAACAGTGGGCTCTAAAAAACAGGAACGAAGCCGCCACAAAACACTTTAAACCAATTCTGTTTTGACATGAAGCAACTAAATGACATTTGTCTGTCATATCTTTTCAGATAAGTATTATTTAAACGCTGTGACAGAAGGCTACCTGATGCTGGAGAACAACTTGCATAATATATTTGCCTAGCTGGTCTGGGAAGTTTACATAATCTGCTGTTTGCATAGCAGCGAGCTTATCTATTAGGTTGTTTGGTTATTTAAAGAGACACTAAACTCTTTTAGTTTCACCAGAAACACAGAGGCAAAGAACAGCAGCAGCACGTCGTCCTGCAAGTCCCAGTTTGGTGTTTTACAGAAACATCAGTTCTGACAGCAGCTTGGGCTCTAAGATGTTGGTTCTTTTTGTTGTCAAACGATGCGCAGCTCTAGCGGCCTAATTCTGTTCCGCAAAGAACTGTTCAAGTTCAAAACAACGCGAAAAGCAACCTGCTGTCACCAGCTGAGCCACCCGCTGTGAGATTCACAAACGTGACAGGCCTTTTCCTTCACCAGGTGTCCCGTTTTTTGTTTTTTTTTATGACGTTTGAGCGTATTGTTTAGCATTACAAAGAGGAAATGTAAGACAGGAAGTGGACTTTGGTGACCCCTGAGCAGTTATTGGACGGGGGGTGCTCCCTTGGAATCAAAACACTCTGGAGGAGCAGGAGAGAGCCTGAAAGATGACAAATTTGGAAGCACTGGGTTATTTTTAGCCCAACAGGCGTGTAAAAGCTCAACAATGGCAGAGGTCTCCCTTGCTCAAGCATGCGGATGTTTAACACACAAACACACACACAAGCTGTAGTAAAATATTTTACTTGTGCTGTAACAGATGAATGTGAGTCGTCACCTTGTGATTCATCTGTTAGCAATTTTCTACCATCTCTGTCGTTAAATCTAAAAACAAATAATCATAATCGCTTTTAAGAACTATCCTAACCAAAACAAAAATAGTCACTATGTCAAGGTCTTTCAAAACCTGTATGAAGCATCTTATAAAGTGCAAAACATCAATTTCACCAATTAATGTATTATCGTGCAATTATTTTAAGTAAGATCTCGTACTCTGTGTGTCAGTCAATAACTGACAGGAAAAATAAGGACAAAAATTCTCTTAACATTTTGTTGGTTCCAAAAGCAAAAAATGTTTTTGTAAAAAATATTATAGTGCTACTTTACACTTCTTACATGTCTCTTGCTGACTTAGACTTATATCAACTTCAAATTGTTGGCACTGTAAAAGTCTATTGTGTTAGTTAATTATTGCACTTAAGGAAACTTGTTTTGGACTCAGGGCTGTCCAAGTAGCTACCTGCACAAAATAATCATATATCAATAAATAACTCTACACAATACAGTCCAAATTGTTGCATTATTCCCTGCCATCAAAAATGAAAGCCCAATAATGCCTTTGCCTGTGTGTGTGTCTGTCTGTGTTAGCAGAATATCTAACATACTGGTGGACCGATTTTAACATTATATGTTCATCTACAACTGATTAACTTTTGCCAACCTATTCAAGAAGGCTGCCACAGCTAATTGTAGGCTGTGTCCAAATTCAGGAGATGAATCCTTCAAAGGACTCGGACTACCCTGTCTAGGTTTGCCGGGTCCTTGGTCGACCGCGAAGACAAGAAAAAAGTGGCTGTGAATTTGGACAATCTAGTCCTCTGCTTTATTCCCGTCCTTACCCCGGCATATCTCATGTCGCCTAGCAACCATGACAATGCTAAACAGAAGCAAAAATGGATCAAAATTAGAAAAATATCAATATATTACTAATATAAATGTCATAAAACAACAAAATTATTTTAAAGGCAATACATGAAGAACTAAGGGACCCGCCATAGGTGCACGTTTATTTCACTATACCAGCTCGTTTGAATTTCTGACAAGAATAATATTAAAAATACATGTCTATATGACAAAAACATTAACGACACAACCACTTGATTTTTATTTAAAACTGTATTCCTTTCTCTTGCTTCGTCCGCCATTACGAGAAAAAAAATTTCTGGTCTTCCCAACACAAAAATGGCTATAGCTCAGTCAGTTTTACAGATCCTGAGCTAAAAAGTAGGTGTGGAGATTTGTCTAAATCACATAATGCTAATATATAAAATCCTGCAATATCGTATGACATCGGAACATTAATTTTAAGGTTGGCCAAAACCAGCAATGACTTTTGTTTCCCATCATAAGATGATCTAAAACTCTAGTAAGAAAAGCAGCAGGCGATATGCATTCCTTTGAAGAATGCAAAGTCTTTCATTTCAAAAGGACTACAAAGAGGAATCTATGGCTCTATATTTACTTGAACTGGCCATCAACGACAGACTGCAACGAGAAAGTCTTTTCTGTCAGATCTTGAACTTGTCCGGAACAGGTCAGATCTTTTTTTTTTTTTTCACCAACTCTCAGCTCCGCTCACAGACACTTCAGCCTTTCAGAAACTCATAAACATGTTCGTGTACATGACCCAGACGCTTCGGCGGAACGGCGAGGCGACTTCAGGTGTCAGCTGTTCTGTGCTGCTCTCTCCTCCACCGTAACCACACCGTCAGCAGTGTATTAAATCTGCTGGTGCTCAGCCCATTTATGAAGAATGTGCTCATATTTCTTATAAAAACAAGAATTAGAAAACCCTCTCTGTCAGATGCCCGGCATTGTGTGAATGCGGGTGAAGGAATGTGATGTCGGCGTGCAGCAGGGCCCCGGTCCAGCGCGAGCGAGGGTCGGTGCCTATGTGGCAGTGTCATAAGTCATACTGACGGGTCAGTAATAAAGGCGGGTAAATAAAGCTGCAGGAGGGTCTACCATTTCAGCTCATCAGCAGCCATTACTAAGACACAAATATCATTAGCCACCAGCTAGTCCTGAGAAGACGCCTGGAGGAGGAGAGGCAGTTACAGAAAAAAGATACAGATAGCATTCGTTACACTCAGTTTTCACAAGACGTTAAAAGAGTATATATTAAAAATGGACATCTTTTAAGCTGATGGCTTATTACAAAGAGTTCAACTGAGCAGAAAGAGTGAGAAAGACATATTTAGGCTCATAGCCACTTTCCCTGATAATGCCGTTATGAAATAAAAGCATTAATCAGTTGTTTGACGTGTTGACAGGTGGAGCTTCGAAGTCCTCCTGGTGTCAAAACAAAATCACCGAGCAGAAACAACAGCGCAAAAATGCGCGCAATTACATAATTATTTACTTCTAAAAATGACGAGTCAACAGCCACAGAAATCACACCTACACTAATATCCACCATATATGTTCGGCATGTCTGAACGCAGACTGATTCACCCTGACATGGATTGCAGTTTGCAAAATGTAAAAAGCCATGGATTAACAATGAATTGTGCACTTCTAGAGGTGGATCAACTCAGGCATCTGTGAGGTCTCGCTGAGGTCTGACTAGGTATTAAAGCGCCCTTTCAATAAAGACTGTGGAGAAATTCTGCTGTGAAAAAAGACTTGGATAGTTCAAATACTTATTTATTTTTAGTAAACCAATTATGAACTCTATGACTTGTTGAGCCCAGTCCTTCCTACTGAATAGGAGTCATTTTCTTAAACATTTGAACCACCTTAATGAGCATCAGTAATCCTCTGCTTGGGCAACAGCTTCAAACAGAAGGGCAGATAAAGAGGAGGAGGCACAACCGGAGCGAAACAAGTCAAGTCTCACTAAGTCCGACCTGAATACTTCCAGAAAAGGAGACGCTCCGTGAGCCTTCACTGGAATGTTTGAATACCCGAAAAAAGCAAGATGTGTGACGTAGGCGTCAGGCCCGAGGATGTAGAAGGCAAACGACCGTTTCGTTAGCTGGTTCTGATGTTCTCCTCTGGATTAATGAGCCGAATGTCTCCAAGAACCCAGAGCAGATGGCGGAATTAAGCTAGAACTAAAAAAAAAAAAAAGTTCACACTGAATATCACAATGAGAGTTCAGCACACGCATCAGGTACCTGTTGCACAATGACTGAGTTCTGCAGAAATTAACTTATGCAAAGTGGAAGCTGTTCAAACAGGCGTAAACAAAGTGCATCCTGGGTAACCCCAGCTGGGATTAGGTGTTCCTCGTCTGTTTTGTGGCCTTGTGGATGGAAGACAGAGGATAAATATGGTAACACTAGTCTCCCTATAAGCACTTCATTTCTAGATTTGGACAAAAACACAAGTTAGGACCTAAACACAGAACAACAGAAATCAGACATAAAAAAGTGGTCTAAAACTCCCAAAATTGTATTTCTTATTGTATATAGAATTTGTTTTGTTGTTTTAAAAAGAAATGAATAAACTTAAAAAAATACTGTAAACTAAAACTTGAACATATTTTTATAAAAGTCTTATTTCAGAATAACAAACTGAATTTCTCTGTGCTTCTTATGTAAATGTTTAAGATAAACCTGTATGTGTCAATTTAGGCAAATTGCAGAATGTTCATGCTTGGTGACACTGAAGTACAAAAAAAAAGGAAAGTGGGCATGGTTCCACTAATCACCTAACAGCAGGACTCATTTTTTGTTTAGTGGATTAGCTTTTTCACAAAATTTGAAAACCATTAGCAGACCAGTTAGCTTCCGCTAAATTAGGTTTTGACAACTTTAAGTCCGCTAACAGCTAACTAACAAACTAACAACAGGTTTGTGTCAGTCCCACCTGTCCTCAGCAGGAAGGAGACAAAAACGTGCAACACAGCCTGAGACAGTTGCATCAGTTTGTGGCTGCTGTATAAGTTCAGCTGGAGGGAGACGAAGACATGCAGACTGATTGACAGTCCTCTTAGTAGGTAGTGATTAGCTGTTCGTGTTAGCTTCAGCAAATTTTTACTTGTTTAGGTGTTTAGCAATAGCTTTCACAATTTTTTTTTTTACATTTTTAGTGGTTTAGCGTTAGCAAATCTATACCTTTATTTAGCAGATTATGAGTTAGCGAAGCTAACTTTTTGGTTATCATCAGTCAATTAAATCATTTAGTCGTTTTAAGTGCTTTTTCTGAATCTGACTGTAGAACAAAGGGTGCACCACCTACCTTTGCTTAAAAAAATATTAACTTTTATAAACACATCATTAACTATTAAAAGTTTAAAGTACAATTTGTAGTAAATAACTGAAATCAGCAGAACTATGTTTTGTTGCCAGCAATTACGATTTCTCAGTACACTAAAAGTTAAAAAATTTAAGAGAAGTTTTCAGCAAACAAGGAGACCACAAAAAGAATCACAAATTATATAAACAAATTTAAAGCCCTGATGAACCATAGCTGTGATGGGTAAAATAGAATTTTTATTTGCTTTTGGCAACACAATAACTTTTCTCTGCACTAATTAAAAACAAATGAACTTGTGAAATTATCTTCTATATGAAAAAAATATGTTCGTTGCTTCCCCTTTATTATGAAGTTTTAACTGTAGTAAGTATGTCTTGTGCTGATAATGAGATAAATTTGGCCCAATATTTAGTGTTTTACTTTAATAATGGAATGCTTTACATTTATACCTATTGAACATACTGCCAGTTTTATTGGTCAAAGATTGAGAACAGAACTCCAGTATTGCTCATCCAAGTTATTTTTAAGTTTGTGGGTGGGTTTTTTTTATTATTATTTTAACTGGGCCACTGCATCCAAGGTTGGTCTTGACTTACAGTTAAAACTGTCTTTAGAAGAAGAGACGACGTGTCTTTGAGAATGTGATGCAAAAAGAGGAAACATGTCCCACTTCAGAAGTAGTGATGTTTTCCCACATTTCCCTCTGGGATATCTTTGGGAATAAATCATCAGTCAGTAAAAGCAGCTCTGATGGCAGCTAAGATCAATGAAATATGTACTATTTGTCCATCTCTGATCAAAGAGCTGATATCCATCCCTGGAGGTCAGTGATAATTTGCTCTCATGCTATAAACAAGTTGTGCTTGTATGTTACCCTACTTAAGTCTCTGATGCCTATAAATCAGAGAGAAAATAGACCTTAAAACTAAAGTGTATCGGAAATATCCAAGCAATATACGGGAACTAAATAAATATAAAAAAATTTAATACTAAAAATAAGCATTTTGTTGTGGTTTGGTGTCATTTTTATGCATCTCATCTTTGATTCACCATTGTTTTCGTAAACGGACCGTGTAACGTTCAACACAACTGTTCACACATTAATTTTTAATTTCTGCCTTTCAGCAGGAGGAGCTGTGTTAAAAGTACCTGGTTGTGTTTGTGAAATATGTGGCGACCATGAGAGAGAAATACAAGGTGGGAAAAAGTTCAAGAAACCCAATCCTTGGTGCTGCTTCTTCTCCGTTTCAGATTTCACATCGCTAATAGTTACGGCATGTTTTATCTCACGTTCGTCCAGGATTGTTCAACTGTACCTCGGCGGTTAAAAACCTACAGCTCGCCCATCAAAGAGAAAGATTTCAAACGCCTTTTATTTACAGGGAAGGGAACATGAAGAACATGGTGTTCAAACATCCACTGCTACCTTTGACATTTCTAGGGGTTTTGAAATAAGTTTCCCTGCTGGAAGCTTTCCATTTCATGACAGTCAGGAGATTGGGTTCTCTTCCACTGGTCTGTATATCCTTTACTTTCCTGCCCAACAGGGTTCTGTTATGACTTCTCTTGGTGATTCTTAATATGGATGCAAGTTTGAAAGCTAACAGATAAAGCTTAACATACAAACAACTACCAATTCTGAGTTTTCTCAGGTGATGTAATAACTTCCCCTACAGCAATATAAAACTCTTCTTTACCCATTTTGTCTCCAAGAAGCCAGACTTTTGATCATTTAAAGCTTTTTCTTTGAACTTTGGCTGCTTTTTCACTTATTTTTTGTCAAGTGACTGGTTATTTTTAGAAAATGCCAATGAGGAACAAAAGGTCTAAAAGGCATGAAATGACTGCAGTACTCAAAGGATATACCAGTGGTGTGTCGACAAGATCTTTAGATACCATTACTACATGTTTAAATATTATAAAACCACAAAGAATGGCAAAGACTAATTAACAAAGCATTAGATAAGGGTTTGTCTTCAACAGGGTAGGTTCTAATAAGCTTTTAGCTAAAAACATTGTAATCCAATGACTAATCCAGTAGTATGGAGGGTTTTTTTTGGGTGGGTTTTGTTGAGAAACGTGGACAAAAAGAGGACACAAGAATAAGTGTCAGGCCTAAAAAATATGTACAGCAGATGGACAGTATCTGTAAATCATAACTTTAAGAAACATGAAAAAAACCTTAAAGATGCCCCCTTACCTCAGGGGTGTAAAACACAAGGGGGCCAAATGGTCCAAGCTAAAAGGCCAATTTTCTGACAATATGTATTGAAAATTTTATATAACAAATTATTCCTACTGAAATACAAATAACCTTTTCCAAATTATGTTTTATGTAGCATTTAGAACATACATAACTTAAGGAATAAAAAAAAAGAAAGGAATACAGCAAAAATCATTAGGGTCAATTCTCTGTTGTTCTTTCAACAACAAAATAAAAAATTAATGAAAAATTCTAACTTAATTTTCTTAACTTGAAACCAAAACCTATTTCACAGTTAAAGTATTACCTTTAGGGAGAGATAAAATGTTAACGTGGACCAGATTTGGCCTGCAGGCTTTGAGTTTGACATGATGTGCTTTATCATCGACTATATGACAAGTTTTAAGCTAAAAGCTCTTTAAGACGGAACTTGATGGTGCTAAAATAATACCTTTATAAAAGACAAAATCAAAATTATTATATGTGTTTTTCATATGTGGACATAAAACTTGTAGATAACTCATTAGGTGCTTTTTCTAGCCTGAATGATTGGTGAGTAAAGTGGCTTAAAAAGGAAAAACTTGTTCCTCTGAAAATGCCTAAGAGCATAGTTAGGCTGAAAATAAGCAAAAAATGAACCAACGTCTAAAAGAAAACGTGAAAGACCGACAAAACGCCTGTGGAACCATCACTCACGTCTCAAAAAAGAAAATTAACGACAAGGTTTGGCCGTTTCAAAACAAAATATATAGAAATGTTTGATGTTCTAACTTGTCTTCCCAAACAGCATATATGTCCCAACATCAAAAACTGACCTTTAGCTACCCAAAACAAGAACATGTTAAAATCAGACACCTCGTAATGACAAACTGAGCTCAACTCGGGTCACACCGGGTCCAAACAGGGTCCTGAGAGGCAACATTTTGCATCAGACATGTAACGAAAAACATTTCAAAAGTAAATTACTTTCTTCATCTTGAAATCTTCTTCCCTTGTAACTCATTAAGACTTGATGTAAGGTGTAATCATGTCTATTCAAGAGAAGAGTCAAGAGGGCACCTCAGGTCTTACAGGTTAATCAAGTTACAATCAACTGATAAGAGGCTGACATGATGGGTCTTTACCATAAAAACATGTTTAAGTGATTGGAAACAGCTTGGAAATGTTAATATTTAATGATACTAAAAGGAATAAATGTAAAGAATGAAATGAGCAAAGAGACTCACTTTCCCACTAAAATCTTAAAAGCCAAAAAAAGAAGAAATAAACAAAAGAAACACAACAATCCATATTTTTAAGCTTTTCTTTTGTTTTTCCGCCATTGTTTTCCCCACTGACGACACCTGCTTCCAAGCCTTCTTGTAGCCAACTTAGATTTGTCTTGTAAATGACTTTGTTACGATCACAGACTAGAAAACGAGCGGCGGTGGAGACAGACTTGAGAAGGGACAGCATACCGAAGAAATCCACACCACTTGCTGGCCTTCTTGGCCGGAACGCCTCATCACGTGCCCTCTGCCAAGGGAAAGTCCCTGAAATCTGAGGGCGGCTGCATCGTAGCATCAGTATCTAACTCCAAATTTATATAAAAAAACATTTCTTATGTCCATACCAACATATACTAAGAAGTCACAATCTATCTATTTCAACCAAGAACAAATACAAATCTCAATGACCGAAGAAAACACAATTAACAATGACAAAGTGCCAAGAACAGCAACGTCACATGAACAGATTTAGACCTCTGAAGGGCACAGCGCTGGCTTCTTCCTGTGTTAAGGTGACGAGTATTATCACAGCAGGATCTTACTGTCATAACAGGACGCTGATGTGACCCGTCTGCCTTTTATTCTCAAAGCGTTAAGCCAATTTGCTCCCGTTTCAAGGATGCGACTCAGGACAATTTCTGCAGCCGATTAATTCATCAGGTCATGAAAAATAAGGCGGTGAAGTTATCTGTTCAAACTCAGGAAGAAATTTTTAATAAAAAACACATGGCGATGATTTAATAGTAAGCGTAACAATTATCAAAAGAAGCTGATTCATTAGTTAGTAAACTACTTCAGCTAAAAATGTTCGCCTGCATGAAGACAGCAGAAAAAAAGGAAGTGAGAAAATTCTATAATTCTTGTTTATTATTTGTATTTGTCTTCTTTTTGACATGGCTTTGCTTGTTGTTAGTAGTAAAGGCCTGACCCAGCCAACAGGCTGTGCACTGCCAGCTGGGGAATCAACACCTTCAAATGAGCTGCACATGGGACAACAATAGCCCCCCTGTCGGGTGGGTGAGGGCTGCCGAAAGCAGGCGGCCACTCGCAGCAGGAAACACTGTACAGCTGAGTACAGTGACCTACATCTCCCGCAGAAGCTTTGTGAACCAGTGAATCAGCTTACAGGCTGCCAGGGGCGTCTGAATCGTCTACTGGGTCCGATGTGTGCCTCAGAGATCCGAGAACAAGCCAGAAGGATTTTGTTTTGTGGTTTTCTGGATCTATGACAGTGATGTTGATTGAGAGATAAAGTCTGGGGATTCACTTTGTTGAAACCCCTCAAATTCATCACTACAAACAAATCAATCAGCTCTGGCCATGTCGGAGAGAATAATTAATGAAAAACTATGTCCAGTTAAAAACCAACACTTGATCAGTTTGGAGTCAGGTTTCGGTGTTAAAGCTGTTTTTTAAACCCCAGTTTGTGAACACTCTGCCAACCAGCAGATCCCTGATCGTCTTTGTAAACGATGCTGAGAACAAGAGTTGTAAAGTTTTTAAAAAGGATCTACAAACACCAGCTAGTGGTATTAAAAGAAACAAACATATTTACAAATGGCACTTTAAACAGTTTTTGTTTGAAATTGACTCACCCAGCAACCCAGGTCAACCTTGGCGGTTTTCCCCACAGACTGTGGGTCTACAGGGGAGGTGGCTTCCTGTGGTTTTTCCAGGCTTAGCCTGGTCGAGCCCTTGGAGCCAAGGTTTGACCATTACGCGTTTTGTTTAGCCATCAAGGTTTTTGAAAGGAGTCAACTGAGGTGGTTCAGGCATCTGATTAGGATGCCTCCCTCTCCTGATGCAGACCCAGAACTCGTATCCACTGGGAACACTTTGGGATCCCTCAAGAGGAGTTGGAGAGGGCTGCTGGGGAGTGGGATGTTTTGGTTTCATTCTAAAACCTGTTGCCTTTGCTACCAGACCATGGATAAGCAGCAAAATAAACTTGTTGAATGTTTGGATTCGTTACATTTATCAGTTTAACTAAAAACAGTGACTCTAAAGGCAGCTGTGCAGCCTTTGAATTTATGGGGCCCGGGCTTTGGTCCCCATTAGGAGAAATGGGTACCACCCCATAAGGTTGTATATTTTGGAAAAGTGTCTTACAAGGTAACAAATGCTAGAACACAAACTTCAGTAAGGTATTGTAAAAGACTATGGTCTCATGTTATCCCACAAATAATATAATGTCTTATTCATGCTGAAGTAGACTATTTTGTCAGAGGCAGAGAAAATGAGAAACTAACTCAGAATTTTTAAACACTGTGCTCACATTTCCATTGGTTGTTAATTGTCACGACTTGCCTCCAGATCCTCAAAAAAGCAGTTTTCTTCTCTGGCCCAACAAATGGTTGATGCACCAGTTTTTAGGTGCTAGAGCCAGAGTGTTCTGTGGTGAAAATAGAATGGACTACAGTTTGATAATAAAAAAATAGCCAAGAGAGACCTTGGTAAAAGTAGGAAACATCCTGAACTGAAAGGTTTAACATCAGCCATTTACTGATTTAATGTACTACTGTGCCATGTCATACTGTTCACAATATAACTGTTTATCTCAAAGAATTATACCACAGTGTCATCACAATGTCAGTGATTTGACAACATGATTAATTTATGTTCTCAAATGCACACGACAACACACTGAGTGAGGCTGCACATCACTTATGTGCACATCACAGTCAGTAAAAAAAAGAAACAAAACAAACAGATAAAGAAAAGAGGGTGACTCTGTGTTGAGTTAGGGTTTTTTTCTTTAGAGACAATTGTGCAAAGAAGAATGTTTCACAAGAAGGTAAACACAATGAACAAGAATCCACACCCTCTACACAGCATAGTTATTAAACAACAAAGACTTTACAGCAACAAAGACATGTATGGGAAGCATTCTTTCATGGCAATTACTCACTCAATATAATTAACATTCTTTTAAAGAATGCAATACAGAGCATTAAGATGAGGTTATCTTATGTGGAGAAATGATGGAGTTGTTTTGGGCAAACCTTGAAAAAAATGTTTTGTTCAATCATGCAATTTGTTGCTTGGAGTATATGTTGGGGTAGACCTTTTTTTAATTAACTTTTTTATCGAGAAAGCACAAGACATATTACAGTAACAATTTACATTGCTTTTGCTTTCACTTTTTAAACTTTTAGTTTAAAAAAACATTAGAACTTGGGTGGCAGGGTAGGTGTTGGGGTAGACATTTTTGCATTGCAATGTCTGGCCCAACCCAGGTCTACAATGGCTCTTAACAGCCTTGATTGTTTTTGCTTTTGCATGTAGACAGGATTGTCAAAGCAAGGACACTACAGGTTCACTAGATGTCATTTTTTGTCACACATAACAATGTAAAGTATGGAGCTCATACTACTGTTTATCATTCTTTGTCTTATCCAAAACAAGTTTAAACAGAGCCAAAGAAAGGTGCGCGTTCCTAAAAGACACAACAGAACTATACATGAGTGTACAATGCTGAAGGCAAGGGTACAAAGCAATGGCTATGTCCCAATGCAGGGATTGCATCCTTCGAAGGCTGAATTTAAAAGGCCAATTAATTCACAGTGATCTGTTTAAATTCAAAGGCTCCTCCAAATGTGGGCCAACCAGGAATTGTTCTTTTTGTAATTGTAACGGCAGACAAGGAAAGAGATAAGAGTAGAGTTTAAAATAAAAACTGGCAGTCCAAAAATTGAAAGTGATCTTGTTGTTGTTAAGCTTTTGTCATTTGCGTAAACATGTTTTTCAATATTATTCTTGTCAGAAATCATCAGACACAAGCTCCTACAGCAAGTCCCTTAGTTCTTTATCTATCGCCTCTAAGCTCATTTTGTTAATTTATAATATCATAATATAACATATTAACACTTGGCTAATTGATTAAATAATCCATTTTCGATTGTCGTTGCTTCTGTTTAGCACGGTCATGATGCTAGATGACAGGACAGGTGCCGGGGTAGGCGCAAGAATAAAGCTGAAGTCTTGACTGTCCACATTCACAGCCACTTTCTTCCAGATTTCGCGGATGATAAAGGACCTGGCCCATGTAGACAAATAAGGCTGGGTCCTTCCAGGGACACAGCCCATGAAATTGCACACAGTCAATGTAAGACGGTAAGCTAATGCTAACTGATGTTAACTTGTTAAAAAAACATTTGAAGTTGCACGTACAATTGGGCCATAAAACCAATTAATGACCAACTTCAAATCGAGCCCAGCAGCCCAGCTCACATAGAACCCCAGGTCTCTGGGTTCCAGAACCTGGGCTGGAAGTCGGCCATAACGGCTAATGCAAATATGAAGAACCCGGGTTTCAATCCTGGTCAGGCCAGGCCTTACAATTAAAAAAATTTATCTCAGTATCTGTAAAACTGACCAAGTTTTAGCCATTTTTATTGATTCCAGTCCAAAAAATAATTTGTTTTATTCAAATTTGCACATGCATACATTTATGCCAGAGTGTGATAATTACCAAAGACTACTGATTCATTTTAATACACAGTACACAATACCATCAACAGTATAGTCTAAGGGATAAAATGTACAAGCATACTTAAAATATTGTTTTCAGTGTGGTCCATGATGTTAACACAATTTAATATCAACACAGCTACAAAAATATTCACAACAAACTCTTAAAAATCATTAATTAAAATTCTGATAATTACCTATTACAAACTACAAAAAACGGATTATTTGATCAACTGAATGGCAGCAGAAACAAAATATTTAAAACTGACAAACAGTCAATGATAACGGAGGATGTTTTTGAAAATTTAACCAGTTAAAAGACATATTTAGAGTTGTATCTCAGGATGCTTGATAGGAATAAATTTAACATTTACTTTCCTGTTTGTTCAGTCTTGATCTCAGAGACAATTATCTACATCTACAACCAGCTAATTGCACACAGGCTGGCTGCAGTGTTCTTTATTTTTCCTTTGAATCTATGTATTTATTTTTTTTGTGGCCCCCGAGGAACTCTTCAAACATTTGGTTTTTACATTGCGTGTTGAGCTACACACAGAACCAGGACATAACGACACGTTCCCACTGACACGGTCACCCTAGAGCAAACTCAAACCCTCTCTCTGGGGCTCGTCTCTCCTCAAGTCTGTGACAGATTGATACCGGAGACCGGAGGCCAGCCGGCAGTGACACAAGCATCCCGACATGCAAATACTTTTGCTCCCTGCAGGACTTAAGCAAGCAGTGGTGAGATAGTCAAATACTGAACCTCCTTTCCAAACAAATCTCTTCATTAATACAACCGCTGAGTGCCCAGATAGGAAAAGCCTCCTCTGATTAAGCTTTGTGCACTAAGCAAAGATTGACTGAACTTGTTCTAAACTTGGAGCGAGTTACAGATCATGAAGACCAGGCGGTGTTTCTACTGAACGTGCATGATGCACATTCTTCATATTTAAGTTACATAAAGCTTCTGCTTGTAACCAAGACAACGATCACCGAGCAGACGTGTTACATCACAACTGGATGTTGTTTGGAGCCAAAAGGAAGAGCCTTATTTATTGAAACGCCAAAAACATCCCCATTAAAGAGGGAGACAACCACGTTCACATTTCCATTTCAAACCCCTGGATAGATTCCTGTGTCCCGACAAAAAAAAAAAAAAAAAAAAGCACAAGGCACACAGTGGTGATTTATGGCTTCTATCGATCTGATGTTCAGAAACACACGCTCATAAAACATAGAGAGGAACCTCAGTGAGCAGAGAGAGAACTCAGGAAGACAGGGAAATGTGTCTGTAACGAGCCAAAAAAAACCCATCTCTACATCTTTTACTTCATTTCTGTTACTTAAAGGGCTCACAGACCACATGCACCTGTTGGCCTTAATATGTTATTTCTCTATTCCACTAAAAGTTGTTGAATGTGACATGTGAAAACATCTAATTACTTAGAAAATTGTATGTAAATTGTATGTTACATTTTTCAATTAAACACATTGCCATTTTGTTACTGACGCAATGCATTCTGGGTAAGAGGATGATGAGACACTTGAGACTAAACCACAAAATTATAATGTGTGAAACTAAAGTTATATTTCTTAATAGTTTCTATGTTCTGCACAATGTGGGATGAAAGAACCAAAAGTGGTATTTAGTAAATTAGCTTTGTATGTAAGGAGTAAGCTTGGGGTTAATATTATTAGCTCAGGAGCTAACATTATTTATCACAATATACTGTACATTAGATATAAGCTAATGCCATATATTGCTATGTATATTGTAGCTAATGCTATATATTACTATATAGATATCTGCTTTGGAGCCAACGTCGCACATTGCCATATATATTTTTTAGCTCAAGAGCTAATGTTGTGTAGCTTGGGAGCTAACACCATATTGCCATATATAGATTAGTTAGGGCACTATCATCATATTTCTGTAAAAATATATGTATGCGCTAACATTATAAAAAACCAGATTAGCTCAAGAGCTAATGTCGTATATCACTATTTATATGCGGATCTAACGCCATATACAGCATATATATTAACTTGGAAGTTAACAATATATATCGCCACATATGTATCTCAGAAGCTCGTGTCATTAATCACCATAAGTATATTACTTTGGGAACTAACACTAAAGCTAAAAGGCTAAAGCTGAGGTTTGCCTTCCATGAAGAAGCTCGGTTGTCCTCCATCATCATTTTGAGTTTCAGGCTCAGAGTCATTTCTACAGAGGTCAGGGTCAACGCACTCCAGTTTCATTTAAAAGTAATTAACATCAGATATTATAGAAAATTAACATTCAAGCAGGATAGAACCGATAAGCATCATCGTTTACCCGGAAAACTTGCGACCTTCGTGTGACAATATATATTTCTAATGTATAAAAACTAAACAGCCTACAGTATTTTTACAGTCTGGTTTTTATAGTTGAAGTAAATGTTTATTAAACAGTGTTTACTGTTACAACTAGTCCAAGTTCCCTTTAACTCCAAAACTCTTGTTTAGGAGTTCATCTCAGATAATGAAACAAAAGGCCACACAAAAAGCTCCTAACGATGTTGACCAGAGTCTCACGGTGACCCTAAGCTACACAAAAATAAACTAAACAAAAGCTTACAGTTAAATGAACTCTTTAAATGTCCCTAAGATTAAATCTATTATTTCCTGTCAAGAACGTCTGCACTTTTCCTACCACACCCTGCTACTGCTGGATCTGACGTTTGAAGATCCTAAAACCCAGAGATTTCAGCAGCACCAGATGGTAAACCCAAGCTCTGTTATTTCACCATGTAACCATTGTGTTTAAAAAGAGCCATTTTCACCATCTCTCCAACGTACTTAAGTGTGTAATAGCAACATAATCTTGACTCTTAAGGGTAAAAATAACATACTTGATAAAGGTTCTTTGTAAATAAAGGACTAAGCTGCAATATAAAAAGTGAACTTGGCTTACTTGTTTATTTTGTTTTTGGTCAAAGTTGGAGTCACCAAAGAAAGAGTGAATTTATTAGTTTTTTTATTTTAATAACCTTTATTAAACCAGGCAAATCAGATCTATTTTGCAAGGGAGGTCGGGGCCTGAAGGCAGCTTATTCATGGTTTTGGTCTGAGGAAGAAACTGGAGTACCCGGAGAAAACCCACATAGTATGAGAAGAACATGCAAGCGCCACATAGAAAAATTCCGAACCAAGGATCGAACCCAGAACCTTCTTGCTGTGAGGCATCAGTGCTAACCACTGAGCTGTCGAGCTGCATGAAAAGCCACATCTGACTCGACAGCTGCAGATTGCACACCGCTTGAATAAAAAGCTCAGCTCTTAGTCTCTAACCACAATGACAAACGCAAGAAATTACTTCAGTTTTACTGCATGTGCATCTGAACCAATGGTTATTACTAAAGACAAGGTACAAAATTCTCATTAATATTTGTATCCTCATTTTTGGTAATTGCTTTCATAAAGACACAACTTTCCTTTTGGTGTGTTTGTGCTACTCAGTAAACTCTTTAGCTGCATCTCTGAGAAAACATCACTACCTCACTAACGCCAGCAAGGAGTAGTGGTTAAAATATTTCTGTACAAAACAGAAAAATCTTTTAAGAAGTCGATGCATTTTTAGTTATCAAATTCTTTATACATATACAGACTAATGGAACATCATTTGTAAGATCATTATTGCTTGGGTATATTTTAATTTTCCTTTTGTCAAAATATGCTGACCTAAATCTGTGATAATCTATCATGTTACTAATGTACAAGGAGGTATATTGTGGCTAACGTTACTTGTGCTGACAAATCATAATTTCCACCTGGCAGGGTTTAGAATATACATGTTTTCCTATTTAGCTTTTTTTTTTTAATTATCCACAATATTGTAAGATTATTATTATTATTTTAGGGGGGAAAATGTAATTTAGAAAAATAAAACCAGCATTTTTGGTAAAAAACTAAGATTTCATACAGCCCTATATTAAAGTACATTATATTGCTAATTTTAATGGTTTATACATTTATTTTTTTATAAAGCAGCCTACATTTTAACAAATGCTTTGTCAGTTATTTTAAGTGAAAGTGCAAGAATGTATCAAGATAAAGTGCAACAAGTGCAATGTTTCCAAACTCAATGAACAACTGTGATTACCACATTGACCAAAATAATAAATATTATTTTCTATATCAGTCCTAAAATGGACAGAGCAGCATAGGGTGACTGTCAGATGCCAGAACTCTCAACACTGAAGTATAATCTGAGTTAAGGACAGAAGGTTTAAAGTCTTTTAATCTATTGTTGCATTATGTTCCAGATTCACTATAGTAAGTTTACTGTTGCAACATCCCTTTAAAAGCTTTAAAACAAACCCCTTCAAATAAAGAAAATCAAAGTTATGAGGACCCTTAAAAACTTGAGCAAGTTGAACGTAACTCCAGATTGTAGAAAACTCTGCATGAACACAAACGCAGAGCGAGAGAGAGAGAGAGAGAGAGAGAGAGAGAGAGAGAGAGAGTTGTGTTTTCATTGCCTGACACCAGAACCACTGAGAAGGCAGCTGACCTTTCCAGGGAGTCGTGTGGGAAATGGGTAACACTGCGGTCGTGTTTACTGACATTGTATTAAATCACCACCGTCTCAGCATCCAGCGATCTGCATTGTGTGCTGGGAGAGAGGGCCGACGTCGGGCTGACGCTGCCTGAGCCGCTCTCACACTGTTGCGCTGTTTTGTTTTTTCTGGCTTTTTTGCAGAAAAGGGCAAGTGTGCTTTTTGCCTTGATAATCAATAAACTGTATATTCTCTGTTTATTTTCAGGAGCGTGTAAACAGAGAAACCTGAATGCTGAACAGCTGCCTCAGATGAGGTTTATTACTTTCGCCAGCAGCTTCAGCCGGCGTGGGTGGGTGTGTTGGGTAGATATGCATATATAACTGAATTTAATGGCTTACATTTATAAAGGTTTAGTGTGTGTGTCAGTTCTGTTAATGCCAGCAGCGCAGCACACATTTTGTATTTGTGCAACGTGAAAACGGGCAAAACAATTAAACACTTGAAATTAGCACTACTTTGATGGGATTCCACCTGGAACTACACTGAAGATGAAAGCTAGTATTTACATCCGGGATGTGTTTGAAACTATTTTGATAATCCGCTTGCGATGGAATGTGGGCAAAGCAGGAAGAGGATTAAGGTTTAAAAACCTGTTTTATTGTAAGACATAACTGGAGATCAGTCTGTAACTTAAAGAATAGAGGGAGTTTAGATCATTAGATGACAGATTATGAACACTAAATTTAATCATCTCCATTGCAACAGAACAAATTGTGTCCTATGATGAAGGTCATGTGGCTGAAATCACCAGGACTTTTTTAAATAAATCGTTTGACTTTTAGTCAAACTATACAGTACACCCTAGCACATTCACGTGTTTTAAAGGCCCAGATCCAGAAGAAAGGCAGGGTCAAAACTAAAAAATGTATGCAGTATAATAGGAATGACTCAGCTACTGTCAGAGCTAATTTTAGCTCTATATGTAAACCTGACCATGTTATAGTTATTTCTCTGTTTCTTTTTTGAGGTCAATTGGCTGGTTAACAAGCAGACAGGATCAACACCAACAATTAATGTGAAGGTTTAACAAAAATCCTGCACACTCCGTTAGAGCTTGGAGTGATGAAGATAAAGTTTTACCTCATGCCAGTCCCTTTAAACTTTGTTACTTTACATGTTCGGTCTGGCTTGTTTAAATCTGTACGAAAGTGTATAAACTGACTAATAGTCCTATAGAGTTTTTTAGTTTTTTTTTTTTAGGTCAAGTAATTTGTCGACCAGGAACAATTTTCCCAAGGTCACCTGGCAACAGATGTCAGCTGAGACGTGGTCTTTACCAAGGAGACAAAATTTTTTTTTAAAAAGTCAAAATATTAACTTTTTAGGTTGTGATCAATCATCGCTCGAGGAGTGTCCTAGTAGTACTAACATTAATTTAAAAAAAAAGCCATCCAGAGCTGTCAAAATACATTAGTATGAACGTCACATTGAGGTTAATTACATAAATATATTCTCTGGTTGGTTATACAACAGGTGTCTTTAGAATCATGTGACCAGGGACCCCTGGAACACATCTTAGAGTGACAGAAACTATGAAAATGCAAAAATTCTCAAATTAGTCTGGAATATAAGTGGTAGAAAAACCACCTAATCCAATGAAGTTCATCGTGTCTTAACGTTTTATTAAAGAAGAACTCGTCCAGAGGACCTGTTTTTTCTTTTTGATTTTGTACCTGGATTACTGAGATGCATCAGGACGTCGTGTCTATGCATTTAATAGATCCTAAAATATTTATTTTGTTACCAGACACAGGATTATTTTATGTCTCTTCAGACATACTTGACCTTTTTGTTAGACATTAGCAGCTTTATCTTTAATTAACCTCTCACCCAACTGCACTGTGTGTAAAATATATGGCATTAGCTTATGATCTAATGTGTATATGGTGATAAACAGTTAGCTCCCAAGCTAATAATTTTAGCCCTGAGCTAACTCCTTACATATAAATGACATTAGTAACCAACACTTGCACAGAATGCCTCAATACTCAGAACAAATACCAGTACACATACTGGGATACTGGCATTGATACTCCACTGAATATATTATAGATTACATTTCAAGTCAATGTATAACGTGTAAGTTCTCTGTATCAGCAAGTACACAAACTGAAGTACTAGAACTCTGGAGAAAAACTGGTATCAGGACATCCCTAGTTTAGACCCAATACTGGTCTGTATAATGGCATAAATTGAATTTGTTCAACTGCAATGGCGTTTCCATAGCAACCTGAGCGTTTATCCCGTGACCTGTGGTCAATTTGCACATGTGTAATGTCGAAAAGGTCTATCGTAAGTGTACAGCACTTTGATCCTGTGGCTGTTTAATAAAGCTGGTATGGTAAGGTTCTGGTCATGGTATGGTAATGTATGGGTTTTGTATCTGTTATCCAAAGATAAAAAGACAACTGCACGCCTGTGTTTAACCCTGTCACAGAAGGCAAGACACAGAGGGATGTTCAGCGTGAGCACAATCGATATTGTCGGTTTGGAAACACATGCAAATAGATGGAAATCCTGCTCTGGTTAAGTTATATCAATACTACAGGTAATAAGGGGAGCAAGGTCTGGATGTGGAGGGGATATTATCACCTGAGGCTTTAGTAATGAGGATGGCTGTGAGCAAATGTAAACAAAGGGCATTACTTTAGTCTGGTGCAAAAAAAAAGAGCCCTTCCACAACATTCTGACAAATAAAGTAAACACTCCTGCCCTACCGAAGAGGATGCAGATTGCATTCCTGTCATGTCAAGCATTCCTCTATGTTACAGAGGAAAAAGAATGGGGAAAATAGGTGGTGGAGGGGGGGGGGGGGAGAGATATGCATCAGTCTCCATCACTGCGCAGGGCTTTCCTCGGCTTTCCCTGAGAAAACCACCGGGGACACCGAGGACCTGAGGCAGGCAGGGGGAGGGAGGGTGAATCCTGCATCCTTGCATATGCATAAGAACACGAGTAACATGTTATTTTCTCTTACCTGTTGGGGCTACATTCGCAGCATCAGACGGCAGATCGTTCGTGTAAGTGCACTCCAAGCCCAGTACCGCATAGATGACGAGTCCACGTAGCAATACATTCACTACTACCATGTAACTCATGGTGGAAAGGAGGCGAGAATGAGGGAATTCGTGTCCTGCCAGACTGAGGTTATTCAATTCAAAGAGGTGAGGTGGTGGAGGAGGAGGGGGGAGAAATCCACAAAATATATATATTAGCGACCTAATTAAAAAAAATACACGATCTTCTTAATAACAAAAAAGAGAACACATAAAATGTTAGTTCATGTTAAGGCGAAAGTGCTTTAAAGAATACAACTCTATTAGCTTCTAATGGGTTTACAGGCTGTTTCACAGGGAGCAAATGAGAACCCCATGTTTATTTTTATAAAAAATAAAATGTCTGTTTATTAAAAACGACCGGAGAAATTTGTTGTCCGAAACAAAACAAAAAATGTTTGTTTTTATCGCCGCGGACATCCGGGAGCTAAAAAATCCAGTCTATTCTTCTCACGTACAGTAAGTGTGCATTATATTCCGCCTCTGTTTACAACGAAGTAAATCCAATGGTATGTAATAAAATAAAAATAGATAAAAATTAAATCCCACTTCTTCTTCCTCCGTCCGTGTCTCCGCTGCTGCTCCGACCTGCCACACACACGACATCCGTCTACCTCCTCCCCGAGTGAAGTTTTTTTAAAGTCAGCTCTTCGTGGCTCGGCGTGATACAGTATCCTCCTGTCATTTTATCAGCTGCTCGCCCGCCCGGCTGATGGTGGGGACCGGCAGAGAAGGGGGGGAAAAAAAGAAAAGCCTAGTGGGGCGGAAGTTAAGTATGCAAAACGACGTGAGGACACAGCAGACCGAGGAGGGGTTGAAGAGAGGAGAACGACTTTAAATTAGCTCCGATTCCCGTCGCGTGCGGGACGCCGCCACGTTAGCTTAGTTGTTTCTTCTTGTATCCAGGGAAATTCAGCGGCTTTCCCCGTTACCCCCTCCTCTCCTCCCCGGGGGTTGACGCGGGCAGGAGGAGGCCAACTGGCCGGCAGCAGGCAGGTGTGCTTCAGGCCGAGCCTCGAGAAGCCTCCAGAAACAACAACTTCTCGTGTTTTTCTCCCACCGTGACACAGCGGTGGATGATGAGCAGCGCGATAGCCGCTTCATTGTTCCTTCGCCTCCTCCCGCCCCCCTGCACTACTCCTCCACCCGCCGGCCCATCCAAGTTTGTCCTCCCCCGGCTGAGTGCTGTGATTGGCTGAGCTCTCCCAACATGGCAGAATCTGATTGGCTGCCTCGCACAGCACGTTCTTTTGTGTTGTTTGAAGACAATCCGCGCGGAAATTAAATAAGTGATACTAAAAGAGCAATAATATGTTTGGCGTGAAATAGCACATTTTAAGTAAGAAAAAAAATATGTTCATGAAAAAATAATCACAAGTAAAACATAACAATAAAAATGATAACTGGTGTCCAGATACCAGCATTTTCACAAGTACTTATACAAGATGCTCTGAAACTATTGATCAATACAAATAATAAATATATATATATATTTATTTATTATTATTATTATACATATATTAAAACAGCCACCACTTGTTTAATCTTGTTTAGGCACCCCTTGGCCGCCACTTGGTGGCACCCCTGTCAAAATCAGGGGACAAGTATTATAAATTAGCTTAGAGAGTAGGGGGTCCAGACTCCAATGTAGAGGTTTCATGAAACACCACGTTGAATATATAGAATAATATTCAGAAATTGAATAAAATATATATGCCAACAGCATTGGGGTCAGTATTTATGGTGTTAGCTCCCGAGCTGATTTACTAAACATCGCATTTGATCGTTCCAACCTATTTACATAGGACATAGAAACTAATATAGTATAAATTGATTGTCACATACTATAACATTTTTAGCGTTGACCCATTATGTTTAAGTCTCGACTGTAACCCATCATCCTCATCATCTCCAGAATGCATTGTGTCAGTAAAAAAATGGCGACATGCTTTAGTGAAAAATGTAACATACGAAAATATATAATTTTTAAAGTAATTAGATGTTTTTCACAAACATGTTGTCACAAACAACAACTTTTAGTAGAATAAAAAAATAACATTGAGGCCAAAATGTTCAAGTAGTTGAAGATGTATTTAACAAACTCAAAATGTCACATTTCTTTTATGACTTTGCTTTTATAAAAACAATCACAGACTGGTATAATAAAATATTATATATCAATCAGATGCTGCTGCTGACTGATCCATGACGAGATGTAAATGTAACATTTTCTATAGGTAAAATTAATCACTGCAATAAAATAACTGTTTTGTCACTTTTACGGTGGATTGCATCAACTCTGTTACATTACAGGAGGAAGCTTCACTGACGTGAAACGTAAATCTGTGGATCTGTGTTGGATTACTCTGGCTGG
>JARVJO010000001.1:13446837-13460000 GCA_031762555.1 Cynodonichthys magdalenae
ATTTCAAATTTTGCACATTCAGATTCAATCTGAGCAATTCAAATTCAGTTCCTGCTGGCACAAGATTTATCCCATAGGGCAACCCCCTGGAAAATGGAGTGGAGGAAAGAAAAACAACAGCTTGACCTTTGATTGGCACTCTAATATAAAAATAATGACCATTTAACAAACATGATTTGGGGACAAAGGATGTTTATGGTTTGAAAACCCAGCCGACTCATTCAACATCATTAGAAATAGGAGCGTGGAGCTGAGAGGACGGCTGCCTAATCGTTTACAAAGCTCGCTCTATTCGATACGGTTTATCTGTCAGCGAAGGCCTCGGTGCGATGATGGACAAGAGGGCACACTGCCCTGCAATGCAACACACCAGCCACCAGGAGGGACTGCGGTATGAGTAAACCACCACAGCAGGTACTTGTTTCAGGATAAATAAGACTTGTGGGGGCCCCGAAGGAGACGCTCGACTGATTAAAGAGTCCTCGTAAACAGGTGGCAGATGTAGCAGAAACCAGGAGAGGAGAAGTGTGTGTGTGTGTGTGTGAGGGGAGGGGGGGGGGGGGGGGGGGTTTTCGACGAAAGCGAAGAGCAGCAGAATTCGATACGAGCCCCTCGGAGGCAGCCAGCAGCAAAGGAGGAGTAGGGCAGATGTTACATGTGGGAGGAAGGTGCCTCCGTTTACCCCCCCAAGCCTTTTTTATTTAAAATGACTGCTCCTGGTTCAAACATTCGCCCTGACAGAGATTCTGTGAGGAGGCAGGAAAAAGTCAGGACACCATCAGTACTTTAAACTGTTTATTTTCTATTAAAAATGTGTTTGTTTTGGTTTGTCTACAGCTAAAAAGGGACACCGAGGTGCAAAGAATACAGTGAATCAAATCAAAGACATGTACAAGAAATAAACTTTAAAAGGTCCTCACTTCAAAGTATCACATTAGACATGTTATTGTGAAGGTTTTGTTTCTTATTATCAATTATTTTTTGTCCTATCTTTATGACTTCACAATGAGTACCTTTAAATTAATTGTTTTAAAAGCTCTTACTCATACTGTAAATAATGGCACTGAAGGTGCAAAACTACGGAAGCCCCAAAAGGCCATACCTCCTTTATTTATTTTGATGAAATTATCTCAAGATCACAAATTAACTTACCTCAAAAAATACTTTTTATCTCATCTCATGCTTAAGAGAATGTATTATTTAAAGAAAACATATTGTTTTGATTTATTGAACAGTGACACTTAAGGACCTGTCACACTATAACATCTAATCAAATTTTAAAGACATCTTCATTGAAGATGGAATCAAAAAAATCAACTGGAAGTCTTTTTTAGGTGTGTACATAATGTAATGCTAACAAATTGATCAAATATATAACTTTTATAAGTAATTTAGACATAAAAAATGTCATAAGTTGTCTAAAACGTAGTGTGACAGGACCTAGGATGCTAGTTCCTAATGTGACATTTTTCAGCTTGAATTTGATCAGGTAATGTTTTGTTTAAATGTGAGGTTGAAATCATTTTTAGTTATCAGTATAAACAAGATTTATTAGGTGGTAATAACTAAACGTGACCTGTACTGACCATATAAATCAAATTAATGTATTTTTCAATTTTGAGTTATTTTCAAATTCTCCACCAATAAAGCCGCAAAACGATACGTAGTTTGTTGAAACTGGACGATTTATCACCTAACAAACTAGTTCTGTTTATGAGAATAGATGGTTTTAAAACTTTATTTTTTATTGGTCAGGAGTGATGGTTTTGGGAACTCCAGCCATATATTTAAAAAGAAATAAAGTTTAGCAATGGCAAACATTATATGAAGGGATTTCTCATCTTTAAAGCAGCCAGCAGAGAAAAATGGTCAATTTCAAAGGAAATTACGAGAAATATGAGACCAAGAATTATTTCTGAAGATGTTAATAAACTTTGAATTTAAGGTGGATTAGAAGGATTGCATGCTGGGTCCAGTAAACATGTCAGTCACAGGTTATTTAACTGCCTTTTGAAGCCTTGACAAAAAAAAAAAAAAGCAGCCAAAATAAAAACAAAACTAATCAAATACAGACTATTATCTCAAGAAAATTAGATAAATAACTTAACTGAGAAAATAAGCTTTTCTACTCAGAGTAATTGAATGTAATATAATTAATGAAACCAGCAGCAGTTTGGCCACCTGAGCTCATTCTGAAAGTCCAGGAACATTTACCTGTTTATGGAACCAGAGAGGTCAAAGGTCACGTTGGTCTGGTGACAGGAAGCAGATTTGTGTGTCGTCAGTGCCTGATCCTTTCATTTATTGGACCTTACTGATGCTAGGATTGTTTGTCAGTTAATTAATATAACGTATAATTGTGACAAAATGGTATTTGTTTCCATCGTAATGAAAAAAAAAAAGATTTAACCAAGAAATCAATTGTTTGAGCTAAAAAGATGAAGTCTTTTCAAGAAGTTGAGGTTTTTCGAATCAAAATAATTAAACATACGAACCTGTTTTTACAACAACGGATCATGTGATAATGAGGTAACTCGTTATCTTGAGATAAGTTCATGAAAATTCTTTTTATGAGCATGTCCTCTTTTGGCCTCCGTACAAAACATCTTAATATTACACAATCTCTTCATAAGCACAATAAAATGCACGTCGTCTGCAGCTTCTGACAACAGAAACATTAGTGTATCTTTTCTCTTTCAATCACAGTTTCTTTCAACGTGCTGCAGGAAAGCAGAGCATCAAATCATTCAGCAGTAACAACATAATCTAACAGCGTAATAAGAAGCTCGGCTGAATAAATTGCGGGAGCTAATTAACACTTCATTAGCCAAGCTTGGAGACATTACTGTAGTTGCTTCCCTTCACGCAATGCTGTTGCAACACAATTACTGCTTCGTGTAACTTTTTTTATTTTTTCCCCTACTGAGCTTCCCTGCTGCTGCCAGGATCATCTTCTCTTATGGCTTATCGAGGCCGGGTTCTGTAGAGTTTACTTACGCCATGTATATCTAACAGCATCGTAAAGGGAATTTACTATTTATAGTGCATACGTGCTAAAGCTGGGTTTGGCTATTTGCTTAAACCACATAAAGTGAGACGGTTTTCCTTCCTTCCTCCTGTTCATTGACGATTGTTGAGTCGTGCTTGGTGCGGTCGGGGACCCGGGTCCGTTATCTTCATCTCAGGCATCTTCAGATGGCGGTGGCGAAAAGAAAGATCTGGATGAGCGGCATGACCTTGAGAGTGGAAAGGTCCGCGAGGACGGCCTGTTCGACCAAAATAAAACAAAACAAAAACAAAAAAAAATTACACCAAAGCAGCCCAACAAACCTGAGCAATAAATTAAAACAAAGCACACAAAGCAACGCGCATGATGATGATGATGACGCCAGATCCCTTAGAGGTGACAATCCAAGCTTCCCTTTCCTTGTCCCTTTTGGAATCGCTTGAGGATTAAATTTAGAGACCCTATCATGTTTAGAAAGACGGTTTAAAATTTCAGTCCGGGAGTTTCTAAATATAAGAGAAGGAGCGGTGTGTTATGATATCTTCTCTCAAGTAGGGGCAGGTGGAAGATGAGCTAGCACATAGTGCCTCCACCGTTAGAGGAGGAGGAGGAAGAGGACGAGGGCAAAAAGGGCAAAGGGTGAGGAATTCACAAGAACTGTATTAGGGGTTAGCATAACACTGCAAGGTTAAACCCTGTTTGTCTGGTTTTCTTGACGAACTGCAGGAGTTAACAGCTCAGCAGTGGCTGATATGAAAATTAAAGACCTAGAGATCCATCAAGGAATGCATGTCACCAGCTGCCTTTCATTCCTGAGACTTAATCTAGGATCATCTCATGTTAAGAATTCACAACGTTGTAGCCATTATGGTCATTTACATCACAGCGATGCGCCGAAGGCTGTCCCAATTCTAGAGCTCCTCTGACTGCTGCCCACAAATTCGTCGTCCCCCCCGCCCCGATTTCAGGGACAGTTCCGGTGTTTCCTTCACAGCCCGCCCTATACCAGGATACATTTTCTGCTTGTAATGGCGGACAAAGCAAGAGATGGAGCGAGACAGGAGTACAGTTTTAAATAAAAATTTTGTCTGAACAAAAATTACAAGTTTAAAGGGATTGTGTTTTTAGGCTTTTGTCATTTGCATAGATGTGTTTTTTATTAATATTCTTGTCAGAAATCAAACAAGCTTGTATGATGGGTCCCTTAGATTTTCATGAATTGCCTCAAAGCTAATTTTGTTCATTTTCTAATATTAATATATTGCTAATTTTGATCTATTTTTGATCGTCATTACTTCTGTTTAGCGGTCGCTAGGCGACAGGACATATGCTGGGGTAAGGGCGGTAATAAAGTTGAAGGCTACAGACACTTTCTTCCGGTCTTCACGGTCGACACAGGACCCGACCCACGTCGACTGGGTAGGACGGGTCCTTCAAAGGATGCAGCCCCTGAATTTGGACACAGTGAAAATGTCAGAATGACTCAGTCACAGATATGTATGTATCAGCTAAAGTCAGTTGCCTGTGGCAGCCATCTTGAATCAGGGTTGAGTCCAAAGGTTCGTCCATCTCATCAAAATTTCTTCAGTGTTAAATGGATATTTTGCTAACAGTTTGCCTTTTAAGTGAACGTGATCCCTTTAAGATGTCGGGACACATGGGGCCAAGGACATGCTGAGTTGGTGGGCCGGTACACGTGCTAGGGGTAAGACGGTGCAGGCCAGTAGGACATGCATTCTGGAAGACTGGGTTACTGGAACTGGTTGTTAGTGGCTATTTGCGGCCTTACATGAGCATGTGGGGAGACATGGGGTGTGTGAGGGGAGACAGAGGGTGAGGGATTAGACTCAAAGTTTCAAACACACCTGCAAACATGATTAAGACTAACGTGTGACAGACAAACCTCGGCCGAGGCCAGCGACGTCGCCTCCATCAGGTTTTCGGCGCGGAAGGCAAACACTGCGGCTGCGAGAACTGTAGGGAGGGGGTGGGGTAAGGCCATCAGGGAGGAAACAGTCACAATCAAAAAAAGTGGAGAAATTAGATTAATAGAAATGACTTACCTGCAACCACCTCCAGTGAGTTATATCCGAGGATTCGATCCCAAAGAAGCAGCAGCTGATCAGTGGAGAGGTACCCAGAGAAGGCCCGCACCATCCACTTAAAGGCTATACGCAGGCTGAGGACCAGAACAAACACATCTGCAATGAGCTTAGATTATTCTCAGATTACTGGCTGTGGACGATCAGGTCTCCAATCTCCTGCACTCAAATTAAATACTCTAAAACTGAGAGGAAGCTGTGATTCAAGCCTTGAACACAAGATGGCACCAGCTCATCGGATTTGCATTGAAACCTGACCATGACTGTGCAGAAGTCACATCAGTCCAAGTGTAAAATATATGGCATATAGGCCAAAATAGATGCTAAAAATAATCATTTCAGACTGTTTGTAATGTTTCATAAGAAACCAAGATGCCTGTCCTTGTACAACTTTGTGCATTTCTGGTGATGAAATACCCCCTCAGGTTAATTACTTATAAGCAACGATGCCAAACCTCATCTGCATGAACCAACAGAGGACAGAGGCTGACTCACGGCTGAGCCTCGATCTGTCGAAGGTGGTAGAAGAGCTGAGGCAGGTGGGTCTGGAGCAGCCGCTCAAACTGCAGGCAGAGGGATACGATGCCCTGCAGGAGCAAACGTGTAACAGTGTGAGAAAAAGGTGGAGGGAAAGAGAGCTCTTTTATTCGAGGGTTTTAAGCATCAAGTCATAAGAAAAAAGATTTTGTTTTTACTCGTTTCTAATTCTAAAATGGTTTAAACTTGAGTTTGTAACTTGTACAACTTTTGTCACAGATGGCAGATGCTGGACCCAGAAATACTGCCTGATGAGAGGAACTCGAGTATAAAAAGTTAAAACAAAAGGCTGATGTGGCAGCAAAGACGACAAAACTTGAGGAACCAGACATGGATGTGGGACTAAGAATGTGTGGATTTATAATGAAATTTCCAAACCCCAGATATCAGAACTCTGCTCTAGAATCAATTCTAAAATCCAAATATCAATACTTTGATACTTCAGTCATTTCAGGTAATGTATATCATTAACAGTGACACAGTGGGAAGTAAATAAACTATTGAAATCTTGTCTTCATCTACACGGTTGAAGGGAACTACTTTTTCTTCCGCCTGGGTAATGTGTTGGTGCAGCGACACTCATTCTGTACATGTTACATGTTCAGTATTTTCATGCTAATATGTTCATGTAACGCAAATTAAGACACAAGTTTTGATTTTTAGAATAGTTCCTGATAAATATACAATAATTTATTTGTTTTGTTTTACTTCATTTTTTTATTGTTTAAAACATAATTTTCACATATTTTGTATGATTCTTTATCCTGTTGCGTTACCTTGGCTATTTTGTAAATGAGGACGCTACATCAATATAAGTCTGAGTTTAAAATAAATAAATTACTGTCTTTTATTCTTTACAAAACAGGACAACAACGTTCTGAGTTTGTCATTTAGCAGCCTTACTGAAGGAGAAGAAGAGATGGAGTGCAGTCTGAAGAAGTAGCGGATGTACATTTCCCGAAAGACGCTGTACAATTTGGACGGCTCGTTATACAAGAAACACAAGGGCGCCACTGAGGGACAAACATCCACAGTCACTTATAAACTCTTTGCATCAGACTCTTTATGTCTTTATATCCTGCTCGTTCAGAAAAAAACTGTACTCACCGTACATTGAAAACCCATGAAAAGGAATTACACCTGTTCAAACGAGACATTCATTTTAGTTTAGTTTCTGAACAGTCTCGTGTGTGTAGTTGTACATTTACGCTTTATTAAATTGATGTGAATGTCTAAATGGAAGCTCACCATTTGGAGGATAAACAACAACATGCTCCTCGTCTCCCACTGTCCCAGAGAGACAAACGCACAAACACAACAAACGTCAACATTTAAAACTCCTTATCTGGTTTTACTTTCGCGTGCAAATGTGTCTGCTTAATGTACATGAGGTCTGCACTAAACATAGCAAAGAAGCTTTTATGTTCTCTGCCCTGGTAGCCTGGAACCATCTTCATACAACTTCAAGATCTGACCTCAGTGAGTGCCTTTAAAAAACATAGTAGTGTTGTTTATTTGAACTTAATGATGTATGTTCTTCTGTCTTTTCGCTTATTCCTGAACTTCTTTTTCTATATTTGAGCAAGAACATATAATAGAACCAACAACTGAAAAGAAGATCTAAGTGGGGCTCACCGTGAAGGAAGGATTTGGGAGGAGTGGCGCTGTTGTAATTGAAGTGCTCCAGGACGGCGGTGTCTCGAGAGAAACACAAGAGCACCTGGAGGAACACACACACACACACACACACACACACACGATTGGTGTTAAATGCTTAGAAGACTTTAAAAAGACTTTCAGGAAGACTGGAAAAGATAAGATCAAGACCATTGTAAAAGCACAGCAAAGTATGGTTTCTTGGTGGGCAAGTAAAAAATAGTACTGCTTTAAGACTTTTACACAACACTACAGGTTGATGGTTTTGTCTGTCAGAATGTCAGACTGGGATCTGGGGAATTTGGAGCCCAGGTGCAAACCTCAGGCTTGTCATTGGGTTCCTTAAGCTTTTGAGCAGTTTTGGCACTGGTGTCAAAGTGTGTGTGTGTGAATGTGTTTTTTGCTATATCATGTGGACCATGATCCACCATCCAAACAAACACAGCCTTGTGGGGATCCAATGCTGCTTGTAAGGACCAAAGCCTGGTCCCCACAGGTACAATGCTGATTTTGGGTCAGGGGTTAGGTTTAGGACCAAGGTTTAGGGTTGGGTATGTACTGGAGTGGTAAGGTTAAGGTAAATGGTTAGAGTTAGGCTGTAGAAATGACTGGAAAATAAATGCATATCAATGCAAAGACCCCACGTGGATAGAAAGTCCAACGTATGTATGTGTGTGAGAGTGAGAGAGTGTGTGTACTTGTTTGTATTTGTTACCCTTTTAGAACTGTTTCTGGTATACACACCTACCTTGTCAAGACTAGTAGTCTTTATGGGGACCAAAGACCGGTCCTAATGTGATGAACCACCATTTTGGGGTTGGGAGTTAGGACCAAGGTGTGAATTGAGTTTAGGTTGTGTTTACAGTTAGGTAGGGGGGTCAGGGTTAGGCTATAGAAATGATTGGAAAATGAATGGAAGTCAATGAACGGTCCTAATATAGTTAGAAATACAAACTTGTGTGTGTGTGTTACATCCATGTATCATGAATGCCAGTACCTAAGGTTATTGCGCAGCGGTCTTATTGCCTGTGGATGGGATAATGAGGGTAATGTTCTTTTTATTAGTTCTGGTGCCGGTGAAGGCTTCACGCGACCTCGCTTCCTCTTAGGTAAGAGTTCTACTCAAGCAGCGCACCTGGAGCCAGGGAGTCAGGGTGTACTGAAGCAGACTGAACTGAGCTTGGAGCGGCAACTCAATTTACAAAATGAGTGTATAAGAAGATTTTTTCATCAAAGTCAGATTTCTGTACAGTTTTGTAAAGTGATATTTTCTACCTGAGGAAAATGTGTTGGAAGAAGGAAACCAACTTTTCACACAGACTCTTAATAATTTATAAAGACTAAACACTGTAAAATAAAGAGCATTTATTGTGTTCAAACCTGACGGGTTTATTCCTGTAAATAATGTTTCTGTCCGTTCGATGCAATCATAGGCTAAGGTTTTAGCAGTGATGTAAACGTTAGTTTGTAATCGTTGCTCAATCACAGAAACAAAAAGAGACAAAGACAAAAAGAGAGACAAAAAAAGAGGGACAAAGAGAAAGACACACAAAAAGACTCGGCAGAAAAACAAAAACGAGAAACACAAAGACGTGTGAAAAGCAGTCCCCGTCTTGTTTTACTACTTTCTTCTTTTGTTCAGGATTATTGTGGATTAAGTCTCCCAGCAGACGGGACAGATATGTCAGTCCCAGTGGGTACACTTAAAAACTGTAATTTATGTGTAAACAAACTGCAGATTTAAGTATTGTAGACAAAACAGGGACTTTCAAAATAAATTAGTCAAGATGACACAACATGACACCTTCCCTCAGGTTGTTTAAAGGTTGTGTTTATTTATTCTTTAGCACTTGAGTGCCCTAAAATAACTGGGACAAAATAGTTTTTGTTATTAATTTGTTCGGCACAGTATCATTTACCTTCTGAAGACACCCTGCTTTGTTAAATCCAGGTAAAGCGAAGCTACATGGTGTCTTTGCAAAGAGTAAACTGCTTAGTCTGCAGTTAATTCATCTTCAAAAACGAGAGACAAATCCATTCAAACACACCTAAACAAACACACGTCAAGTGGCCAACACACGGTTCCTCATCAAACAATTCTGGGAAACAGGACTTGGGGTTTTCTCAGGAACCTTCGATAATTTATACCCATATAAGCTTTACAGTAACATCCTGACATAAGTGGATTCTTTCACCACCTAGTGAGTCTGCCATTAGTCAATATTGACCAGGGGGTTACTGGAGATCTGTTCTTGATACACCTGCTGTGCTCATTTGTGAGCCACCAAGGAGCATGACAGGCAAACAGATGCTAAATAAACACATTGCCAAGTCTATAAATATGTTCATCGGTCGTGTATCAAAAACAAATAGAGCAGAGACTACCAGAGAAGCTGATTTTACAGAGTCATATCCTTGTCTAGACTGATTGTATAACAGTAGATAAAGTTTGAATGCTGTCAGACTGAAAGTGTCATTAAGTATAAACATTTACAACAATCAAACCCTGGGAGATGCTTGAACTGTCACCTCCAGAAACATGCTTTAATTTATGGACGGTAAACCATTAATGGAAGCAGACAAACACCATTGTTTTCGCTAAGATGAAACATTGGGGGGGAAACCAGAGCTGGCAAAATGAAAAATAAACTCCCAAATTATTACTGACAAACAACTGTGTTGACAAGATTCCATTTTACTGGCAGAAATTGTGGAGGGAGAACTAATTAAATAGACAAAACAGGCCTTACCTGGTAGAGGAAATCTTCAAACACGAAGTAGTAGTCGTCGTTGCTGGCGGTGAGCTTCACGTCCTTTACAAAAAAAGAGCTCAAATTTTAATTTTTGTTCAACTGTATCTTGATGTTTAAGGATGTGATACTCAGAAATGTGGGTCAAAAACAAAAAAACCTATGTAGGCACTCACCTTGTAGATGAGGTTATCAACCAGCAGGCCGTGTTGTATGACTCCAGCCTTCAGTTGTTCGTAATGCATCACATCCTGAAAATGCAGATTAAACATGTTTTATGTCGGAAATAACTTGAACAACATCCCGAATCTAGTATAAGAGATGTTAGAAGGTTAGAAAAACATTTAGTAAAGTCCAACTTGAACATTTCTTAATGAAATTTTTAAAGGTTTACATCAACCTTCTGTAAAGGTCATTTGAGACTTATTTTTAGCAAGAATCTAGGCTATGACATTGCCAGACTTTTATTTTGAAGAGGATCTGAAAGCTTTGTTTTGAAACTCTAGGTTAAAACTCCTTCACAAAGGGAACTTTGTGCCTTGAACTCAGCCGTCAATCAAACACCCACATAGCAAAATTGGTCTGGCCCAGTTTTGGTCCACACAATGCACTAAACCATAGGGTGTCAAACTCAGTTCCTCAAGGGCCGCTATACCAAATTTCAACACTTGTGCTTTAAACCCTAAGGCCATATGCTGCAAAGAATGGCGGCCCTTTGGTGGCCCAGATGATCCATCATTGGGACTCAAACTGGGCGGCTGCTGCTGAGTGGTTAGGGAAGTGATCCTACAATGGTGGGGGTTCGATTCTACCTCTGTTCAGTCACATGTTGAAAACAGAAACACACCATAAAACAATCAGCTCTAAACTCTGCCTGAATCAAACTCCAAAGAAAAAAGATGGGTTCTAAACATAGATTTTAAAGTCTCAACAGTCCATATAGAATAGGTAAACTATCAAACAGATTTGGAGCAGAAACTGCAAAAGTCCCCTCTATATTTTAGTTTGGATCTTGGAACGTCTTGGAGAAACTGGTTGGTAGACAGGAGTGCTCTGGCTGAAGTGTGGATAGGGCCTGACATTTTAAAACTTTAAAAACAAGCTATAAAATCTTAAAAATCAATCTGGGCAACGACAGGAAGTCAATGGAGAGAAGCCAGGAGCAGAGTTATATGTTTGTGTTTTTTAGTATCTGTTAAAAGACGAGCTGAAGTGTTCTGAATAGTTTGTAAGCGATGCAGATGACATTTAAACCAGTCAAACCGAGAGGTAATAAAGGCATGAATCACTTTATCCAAGGTTTTTGGTAGGGAGATATGACTTCATCTTGGCGATTAGTCGTAGTTGGAAAAAACTTGATTGTACAAATTAATTAATCTGTTTTTAAAAACACACAGATGTCTGACAGCAGAGTGTCTTAATGTTGTAATTATTTCTATCAATAACATGTTTTCTTTGTCTTTCTTCCAAAGGAAAATACACCTGGACCAGTCCTTCTGTGATTTTCTGTGTCTTTCCTGTCTTCTCAAACCCAGCCGGTCGAGCCAGATGGCCGCCTGGAGTTTTTCCTTTCCACTGTCGCCAATGTGCTGCTCAAGATGAGGGACAAAGTGAAGATTCAACACAAACTGCTGGCTTCTTTAGATTCATTGTTTTTTGTGTACAGTGCTCTGAGACGACGTGTGTTGTGACTTTGGACTAAATAAATAACCTGAATTGAATTAACATTATTCAGTCATGTGAAGTCCAAATTTGAACAATGTTTCTCTTCCAAACCTCCAAAGATGGCTGGGTTTTAACACTAATTTTAACAAACAAACATTGTTAAATTCAAGAAAACCGTCACATTATTCCCCCCCCAGAAGGCCCCTCTTTCACAAACTCAAAGTGGCCCACGGGTCACCAGTTGATAATCACAGTTGTAGCATATTTTGTGGCTTGAGAGACATTTTAGTAGCCAAAAGGCAGAAATGTCCCCTTTGATAGTAAAGGTTGCAGACCCCTGTATTAGACTCCGTGATTTTACAATGATTTTGGTTTTGAAAATTTTAAGGTACTTCCTGACCAGTACAGAAACTACGAGAAGTAAAAAGATTTTCAGTTGTGTAATATTGCTCCCTGTTTTCGCAAAACCAGCTTAATCAACTTTAGGGCTTCTCATCGATGTTAGCGAGATTAAACTAAGCTTAACGGAGGGGCTGCTGTGTTTCCGAGCGCATGCTTAAACTCAAAACGTGTCTCCGGTTTGAGACAGGTCATCGTGAAAGCGCCGAGCAAAGCAATAAAAACGTCAACTGCGACAGTTCGGGAGCCTTTTGACGATGATCAGCGCCGCAGACGTGAGAGCAGAAACAGAGGGAGGTGCGTTTTGACAGCTGAGGGAAGGAACACCGAAACCACCGCGGCTACGTGGACCGCATAAGCCGAAGAGTTCAAACGGAGTCTGCTAAAAGACCCGACACTGGTTGTTTATCTTACTGGAGAAAAGTGGAAACACGGGGCCCCAACAAGGCGATATATTTCTTTAAATATCAGAGGTAATAGTTGCTTGTGCTTGAAGTGGTGTATAAGACGGAGGGAATTGTTGCACAACTCATCTGTCACCCTCTGTTTAATGTGCAGCTCAAGTCCTGCTGACACTCTCCAGATCTGTCTTTGAACAAATCAATCATCTAATCACATCATTTGTTTTCTGGACTTGGCCTCAGCAGAGGGGTCTGGACTGAGTTTTGAACAGGCCGTTGCCACACAGGCAGGCAGGCGTACTGTTTGGGCAAACGGAGCGAAAGCATTTGATTATCCTAACATTTGTACACGCAGCTGTGACCAGCCAAGATAAACAGCATCATGGTAAATATGAATAAAACATAGATCTGTTGGTGTTATACCTCATGTGTTGGAGGGCTTTTTTTTGTTACTATACAGTGTAAAAGCGGGGACATGAAAATACTGGAAATAAGGGCGATTAAAAAAAAAAAAAAAAAAAAAGAACGGGGCTGCAGCTGAGAAGTTCAGCTTGGGAATGAATGCAGCTGTGTGTGAACGGCTGGTTTAGTAAAAACAATGACAGCAGCCGCCGCGGGGCAAAATGAGCCGTTAAATGTGCGCCTC